>CM034154.1:379689704-379705345 GCA_019776745.2 Taxus chinensis | reverse complement strand
TACTATATGCATTGCTGTTCGCTTCCTTGTTGTACTTGAATGCCTTAAAATTAACATGCTTCATGAACGGAAAGGAAAGTAATGGATTTATTTTCAGTTAGTTTCATTCCTTGCAATTGTTATTAATGAAAGGCGTGGAAAAGAAACTGTATGCTATGTAGGCAGCAAGCTACTTGTATTCCTAACCTTTGCAAATACTGTAAATTGATACTTGCAATGATTATGTGAAAACGGGACAGCAGTCCATTGGCTGGTTGTGATGATATTTTGATGAATTAGTGGGTATGCTGATCTCTCTTTTGTGCTTTTCGAGATTGATGTTTTGCTGTTGTTTCATAAAGCAGGGTTCTTTATGAAACAGTTAGTTGAAGCATCTTATTTTAAGGATAATGCTTAATGGTGCTCAGTTCATTGAACTGACCCGTGCAATTCATTTTGCAGATGGGAATTTGATTAGAATGAAGACTTGGCTGTTTTCTGATGTCCTCTTGATTAAATGTAAATTAAATTGTAACTGTTGCTTTTATTCCTCTTTGAGGAATTGTGAACGAAAGAAAATATATTTCTTCTGTCCATGAGTTTATGGAGGCTTTGTATAAGTTTATACCCAAGTCAGTTGGATTGGAAATGTACCAAATTATGACTTGAAATATTGAATACAGTTACAAGTGTGATTATTTTCAAATAATTATATCAGTTTGATATTGTTATATAAATTGGGAATAAGGTGTTAATTCTTGATTTGGAATCGTTTCATAATCCTCGGAATGGATGCTGAATTGAAACTGATATCTATCCTTACTTAAATACAACCTTTAGTTGAACAATGCAATTAATTCATACTTGGGTAAAGATGAATTATGATTGACATTAAAAAGGATTAAGAAGAATATGATTTTATATCAGAGGGTATTCAGGATTAGCTTAGGAGCTAAGGAATATCAATTTAAATTGGGAGTATTCAAACTTCGTTTTCGAACCTCATTAATGATCCCGTTTGATAAAATTCAGAATAAAGGTTATTGGATGCATATTTTCATAACTAATGATCCTTAACTATATAACCGTTGAAGGGAAATAAATGAATTCCATTTCCTTCAAGGATTAGACCTCGTTTGAATGACGTCTAATAAGTTAATATTATGAAATAAGTTGCAGTTGGAAACATCTTGGTTAAGTTTAGTAGGTAAACTTATTATGTCCGTCGGTACGGAATGCTTAATCTAATGATTAAGAAATGGACCAAGTAAAGAAATGTAACCCTTCGGTACGAAGGAGACGATACATAACGAACTAGAGGACAGTTTAGTCCTTCTTAGTTATATACAACTGTAACGGAAACGAGGATCAAGGGATCAGCGTGGATGCTGAAAATTGCTTAAACTATTAACTCGTGGCTAAGTCACTTGGGCAAGGATGTTGTATTCTCGTTGGGAGAATTCTGCAGGACATCGGTATACGCCAGCTACAGCAAGGTGTCTTCATGAAGACGGGGTCTTCATGACGACACATTGTTGCAGCTGACATATAGCAATGCCCTCCCGAATTAAAACATTTAGAATACATAGGCTGAATGTGTAGATCTTAGCTGGGGTGGGGATAGGGTATGATCTGGTATACGGAGTGACTCCGGAATACTAAAGGTAATCAGACACACAGAGTCGTGGGGTAACGACAAACCGTATGTCTGCATCTCTTTAGTTACCAGGAGTGCCTTCCTATACCCGGCTCATATTACTGGCTGGTATCGAAAGTTTTAAAACGGAACTTAAACAATGAGGACTGGTAGGAACCAGGAAAGACCATTCCTAGATAACAGGTGAAGTGAAGTGAAGGACGTATTCCGTAGATGTGTATCACATTCAGGAATATGATCATGCAAAGCATGTGAAAATCTTTGGCCAAAGTATCCGCAATTGCTGGTTGCGTTTCCTTTATCACTTAATTTAAGATGCAGGAATGTCAGATGAATATCGATAACAGATATTCATATAGGCTTCTTAAATGGATTCACTTCGATAAACCGGGGAAGGTTTATGAGAACAAGTATATAAAATTGATAATATGCATAAACAGACATGAAGGATCGTTGTTGCCGAGTCATGTACATGAAGGATCGGTTGTTGCCGAGTCATGAAATGAAGGATCGTTGAAACTCGAGCCATGAAAATGGAAGATCGGGCAGTTGCATCGATTCATTGACAGGCAGCTATAGAATCTGTTATGAGATTGAATGGCATTGAATGTGTGTTCCATATTGTAAATATGTGAACAGGGAACATTCGTTTTGAAAGAAATTGTATGATCCAACTGTGTGTTTGGGCAGAGAACAATTACTAATCTCGAACGTGTGTTTGAATTTTATAATTCATAACAGAGAACGTTATTTTAAAAAAAAAAAAAAAAAAAATTCCCTTGTTCTGGTGTTTTAAAATGGGGATGTTACATTATTCCTTGACTTGGAATTATTCAATTTTAATGGATGAATTCAAAAGGAAATAACATCTATTCTTTACCTGAATGCAACTTTTACATTGAAATGTGTAATTAGTTCATACTTGGGTTAAGATGAATTTTGAATTGACATTCAAAAGATTTAGATAAACATGAAATCCTAATTGGAAGGTATTCGGGATTAGTTTGAAAGCTAAGGGATATCAAATAACTTAGGGGAAGCCGAACCTTGTATTCGTACTCCGTTAATAGCCTCGAATGTTTAAATTCAGAAAATAAAGATATGGGAAATCATATCTATTGTTAATAGACCTTAACTAAGTAAGGTTAAGGAGGATAAATGAATAAATTCATTTAGAATTAGACCTCGTTTAAATGACGTCTAATAAGATGGAATTCTGAATTTGTTTACATTTGTGGAAAACTTGGTTAAGATTAATAGGTTAAACTTATTAAGTTTATCGATAATGGACTGATTAGTCCAAAGATTAAGAAAGGAACCAAGAAGTGAATATGCAACACTTCGGTATGAAGGCGGAGATGCGTATTAAGCTAGAAGATGGATTAAGTCTCTCTTAGCTACATATAACTGTAACAAGAACAAGGATAAAGGATCAGCATGATTGCTGAAAGTTGATCTTAAATACTAAGATTATAACCAAATCACAATTGAGCTGGATGTGTACCCTCAATGAGAGGATTCCATAGGACATTGACATACGCCAGCTACAATATGGTGTCTTCATGAAGGCAGGGCCTTCATGACGACACAGTGTTATAGCTGACATATTACAATGCCCTCCCAAATTAAATCATGAAGTTTACATAAGCTAGATAAATGAGTTCTTGGCTGGGGATAGGAATGTGACCACATATACGGAGTGACTCCAGAGGACTGAAGGTAACTAGACTCACGGTGTCGTCTAGGAATGACACCGTATGTCTGCATATCTTTAGTTACCATGAGTAACTTCCTATACTTGTTCATATTGTTAGTTGGGGTTAGAGTTTGACCCTAAATGGAAGGACTGGTAGAGACCAGGAAAGACCACTCTAGATAAAAAGATGAAGTGAGGTGAAGGACGTATTCCATTGGTGTGTATCACATCTAGGAATATGATCATGCAAAGCATGTGAAAATCTTTGGCCAAAGTATCAAAAGTGTTGGTTGCGTTGTCCTAATTACCTAGTTTACGATGCAAGATGTCTGATGAATATTAGTAATAGATATTCTGATAGGCTTCTTAATGGATCACTTCGATAACCAGAAATAGTAAAGAACCCTGTATATTCATTATCTATGCATGAATTAACATGAAGGATCGGTAAGTCCGCCGAGTCCTGAAATGAGAGATACACTGAAACTCCGAGCGATAAAGTGGGAGGTCGGAAGTTCTTCGAGTCATTTACAGTAGCATATGGTATTTGTTATATGGATTGAATGGCACTAAATGTGTGTTCCATATTGTAAATATGTGAACAGAGAAACATTAGTTTTAAAAGGAAATTGTGTGATCCCAAACTGCATTAATTGGACAGAGAACAATTATTAAAAACTTGAACGTGTGTTTGAATTATATAATTCATAATAGGGAATGTTGTATATGAAAAAAAAATTTAAAAAATTTCTTGTTCTACGTATCTTAAATGGGGAGTTACATCTTGGTATCAGAGCTGAAGGTTGTAGCTCTTGGACCTAATGAGTCCACAATTTAATAAGGTTTACATTTTCTTATTGAATAGAAAATGGTTAGAACAAGAGGAAATGCTGGCGAACAACCTGTTACCGGGTGGAGAAGCAGCTACTGCTCAAAAGATGGATGAAATCCTTACTACCCTACTAGACACGAGAGATCATTTGACTGTTTTGGAATAGAAGTCAATGGGAAATGAAGAGGAGGAAGAAGAAGCTGATATAAATGATCAGCCACCTCCTGTGGACAACACCAATGGAGGGAATCCGGGTGTTGATAATAGTAATGTGAATGCTCCTACTCATCCTGAAAATAAAAGGGCAAGATTAGTAGCTAAACTTACAATGACATAAAGAGAATAAGCCCTCCAAAGTTTGATGGAACAACCCTTGGGGATGGAGCTGAGAATTGGCTCGGTGAAATGGAGAAGTACTTTACAATAAGAAACTTCTCCGAGGAGACCAAAGCGATATGGGGAGCATATCAACTTTCTCATGAAGCATCAATCATGGTGGGACAACCGTAAGGTTGAGTTGAATATATTGTCGAAATTAGACATAACTTGGGATAAATTTAAGGGTTACTTTAGGCAACGGTGGCTGCCTCAACCTATTTTGATAGGAAAATAACTGAATTTTAGAACTGGTCGCAAGGAAGGCTGATGGTTACAGAATACTGGGAAGGGTTAACTAAACTCCTTAAGTATGTGCTGCAGTGCCAAGCTGACGAGAAGTTCAGAATACGAAAGTTCATAATGGGACTAAATCCCATCATTAATGGTGAAGTGGATGTCCACGGTCTAACCACCACGGAAGGAGTTGTCGAAAAGGCAATAAGACAGGAACAGAAATTGAGAGCAATTTTCTGCTCACTAGGGAAGAGATAAGGAAGAAAATTCCCAATTCTTCTTCATCTCTCGCACCCAAAGGGGTCCTTGGAAAGGTTTGGTGTGAAAAACAAATTGTTGTAGATAACAACAAGAAATTGTAATGAACAAACCTGTAAATAGTGTGTGGAACAGCTTCGCAAAAGTTAGTGGCAATGGAAAAAAGTCCCATGGGAGCTAGAATGATAACTTCAAAGCTGGTAACAAATTTGAGCCTAGGAAAGGGCCAGTTGGAGGATGCTTCAACTGTGGAAAGGACCATTACGCGAGTCACTGTCCTCTGAAAAAGGATGATCGCGATCAGCAGCATAGGATACATGCTGCGGTGGCTAACAGACAAGCTGAAAATCAAGTTACGCCTATAGAAGTTCTAGGTAAGTTATTCGGTACACCTGTAGTCATACTTTTTTATATTGGAGCCACTAAATGCTTTATTTCTACTAAATTTGCAATGAAATTAAAAAGAAAGGCTGAACGAATGGATAAGACATTGACAGTGCATTATGGGAATAATGATGTACATACAGTCGAAATGTGCCTTTTTGGGGCAATTCTTGACTTGCCCAGTTTCTCCACCAAAGTTGACCTGTATGTCACTCCTTTAGGATCATATGATATCATTATTGGAGTTAACTAGTTGGTAGAAAATAAGGCAAAGGTCGACTATTATGAAAAATAAATTTGTTGTTTTGACGACCTGCAGAAAGCAATAGTCATTCAAGGTGTAAACGTGAAGTTCAGTTAGGAAACTAACAACTATGCAACTAAAAAGGGATAAAAATAGAGGTTGCACCTTGTATGCAGTAAAAATGACAGAAAATGCTGAGGGAAGATAATGATTTCATGGAAAGAATATCCATTATAAGGATTCAGTGATGTCTTTCCGGAGGAGATTACCGGTCTTCCACCCAAATGAGAGTTTGACTTTGCAATAGAAATCAAGCCACGGAACTTCAACCATATCTAAGGCACCTTATAGAATGACCACCCTCGAGTTGGTAGAGCTAAAGGCTCAATTACAGGAACTTTTGACTAAGGGGCTGATAAGACCGAGCGTCTCACCATGGGGAGCACTGGTAATTTTTTTAAAGAAAAAGGATGGCACATTGAGACTGTGCATTGATTATAGAATGTTGAACAAGGAAACTATTAATAATCGATACCCACTTCCTAGGATTGATGATCTGTTCGACCAGATGCGTGGAGCATCAGTCTATTCAAAACTAGATCTTCGATCTGGGTATCATCAACTGAGAATAAAGGAAGAAGATATTCATAAAACAACTTTTAGAACAAGGTACGGGCATTATGAATTCATGGTGTTACCTTTTGGGTTGACAAATGCACCTGCCACCTTCATGAATTTGATGAACAATATTTTTCAAGAATACCTAGACAAGTTTTTGCTTGTATTCTTAGACGACATTCTTATATACTCTAAAAATGTCGAAGAGCACCAAGAACATTTAAGGGTAGTCCTGGAAGTTTTAAGAAAGAGGAAGTTGTATGGTAAACTATCTAAATGTTCCTTTTATGATGCAGAGGTGCATTATTTGGGACACGTTATAAGAAATAACGGAATAGCCATAGACCCTTCAAAGATCTCAGCTATAACAGAGTGGCCTGCACCTAAGAATGTGCATGAAGTAAGAAGCTTCATGGGCTTGGCAGGATATTATAGAAAGTTTGTTAAGGATTTTTCAAAATTACTGCCCCAATCACTTCATTGCAAAGAAGGATAAGAAATTTTTTCTGGACTGACAAATGTGAATCTGCCTTAAATTTAAAGGAACAGTTAACTGCAGCACCTATTTTAACTGTACCAGATCCAAATGGAAATTTTACGGTTGTAACGGATGCATCGAGATGAAGGCCTTGGAGGTATTCTGTTACAGAATGACCATGTCATAGCTTATGAAAGCAGAAAGCTTAAGTTACATGAACAGAATTATGCTCCACATGACCTAGAGCTCACTCCCATTGTACATGCCACTTCAAATGTGGAGGCATTACCTTTTAGGCAAACCTTTTGAGTTAAAAACTGACCAATCTGGGGTTGAATTATATTTTTACTTAGCCAAATTTGAATGCAAGACAGCGAAGATGGTTAGAATTTCTGTCTTAGTATGATTTTGATATAAGCTACATCAAAGGCAAGGAAAATAGAGTGGCAGATGCTCTGAGTCGAAGGAAGCACATCTCTGCTCTTATAACGTTAAGAACTCAGTTTAAGGATGAGGGTTAAAGATGCCTTGGAATCAGATCCTTATTTCCAGCAAGTTAAAACAGCACTTGCTGCAAATCCAAAGGATGTGAGGTATAAAGGATTTCACTTTGATAGCAAAGGAATTCTGAGGTTCGAAAATAGGGTCTATATACCCTTGGCAAATGATTTAAGAAGGAAATATTTAACTAAATTTCATTAATTCACCTTTTTTCTGGACACCCTGGCATTACGAAAATGCTTTCTGATCTTAAGAAGCAATACGTCTGGAAGGGAATGAAAAAGGATGTGGTGGAATTTGTAAACACACTGCTTGGAATGTCAGCGTGTTAAGGCGGAACATATACATCCCACTGGAATTATTGTATCCCCACAGCGTTCCACAGTACAAATGGCAAGTGATAACGATGGATTTCGTTCAGGATTGCCTATGTCAAGGAATAAGCATGATATCATCCTAGTTTTCGTGGACAAATTAACCAAAGTGGCACAACTTCATTGCTGGTAATTTGAAAGATGATGCACTAGTGTTAGCAAGAAGATTTGTACATGAAATTTTCAGATTTTATGGAATACCCGAATTGATCATATCGGATAGAGATCCAAGGATGACATCAAGGTTTTGGAAAATGCTTAATGTGCCTTGGGAACTAAATTAAACTTCAGCTCTGCATATCATCCGGAGATGGATGGATAGACCGAGAGATTCAATCAAGCTTTAGAGGACATGTTAAGGATGTATTGCATGGACCAGCAGTAAAATGGGGAGGAATACCTTCCGCTAGTTGAATTTGCCTACAATAATACATACCACGTCTCTTTAAAAATGGTGCCCTTTGAAGCATTGTATGGAAGAAAATGTAGAACCCTGTTAGCTGGGACATCGTAGAGGACAGAGAGGTAATTGGGCTAGAAATCCTCACGGAAATGGAACAACAAATCAAAATGATTCGGGGAACATCTAAAGGAGGCTGCCAATAGGTAAAAGAGTTATGCATACTTAAAGCGGGTTGATAAGAATTATAAACTTGGTGAGAAGGTCTTTCTTCGGGTTAAGCTGAAAAAGAGCTCAATAAATTTTGGAAAGGCTGCCAAGTTGTCACCCACATTACGTGGGACCTTTTGAAATTGTTAAAATAATCAACCCTATAGCTTATCGTCCTAGCATTACCCTCCTGCTTTATCACAAATGCATGATGTTTTTTAGATTTCTTTGGCTTAAGAAATACGTAAAAAAATTATCACATGTGTTGAATTAGAATTCCTTGTAGGTCCAATACCCAGGAATAATCATGGTTAAGCCCATTCAAGTGCTGGAAACTTACCAGTTGTACTTAAGAAATCGCAAAGTGAATCAAAGTAAGGTCCATTGGGACCAGTTTAGTGAAGAAAGTGTAACTTGGGAAAATATCGAAGAAATGAGATCTGATTTTCCATACTTGTTTGATCGAGATTGAAATTCGAAAAACTGATAATTCTACCAAATTTAGACAATTATTGGTCTATTTTACAATTATCTTAAAACATTGTTTTAAAAGAGTGAATCTGTTTTTGGTATGAAACTTATGAATGAAAGGATAATAACTGAATTTTGTCCTAGAAACTCCTTGAATTGGTTAATTTGGTCATTGGGATGATGATTCTTTAAGAAGGGAGGAATGTAACACCTTGATTTTTGTAAGTTATCATGGTAATTACCTTCATGATGTTTGTAACTGCAGAAATGAAGATAAATATGTTAAGACACATCTTTTGATCTTAAAGGAATGTGTTGCTGATCTGGACCCCTTGTTTGTTGTAACTTGATACTTGGGATAGAAGTTATTATTTCTGTGTGTGATTGCTAACGAGACAAAAAAAATTTCATATGCTTGATGAACTCTATTCGTGATTGACAGCACACCTTGAATCAATTCCATTGATACAAGGTATGTTGTGGCCTTCTTATGATCGCTTTGTCGATTTACTTTTAACCAGACTGAAGGTTGATATAAATATTGCAGCACCTAATTTTAGGTATGAATATTTGGTACGTAGATGCCACTAAAAAGGTTCGATTCTCGAACACACACACCATTGTAACGGCTAGCAGCATAGACGATACGGGCCTGGATGGCAAGTGGCCACAGGTATGTGGAAACGTAGCGAAATGTCCTACTTATGTTTAAATGACTGTTAGGTGGAAAGACTTGATATGGAAACTAGTTAATTAAATATTAGGGGATTAAACCCTAACCTACCCCTAAGTTTTATCTATACCCTAACTACTATCTATATGGATTTTAGATTCCTAAGGGAGAAAATCGTATAAATCCATTAAACCTATGAACTAGGTGAATGACCTAGATATGGACTATTAAAATCCTAAACTATCCTAACCTAAGGAAGGGACGCATAGGACCCATGGGGTGGAAAAGGATAAGGGGGGGGAAGGTAGAAATTTAAATGGGACAGTAAATGAAGTCCTTACATGTATAGCGACAAGTTCGGCGAGAACAACGAAAGTTGGGAGGCGTCCAACTAGTTAGAAAGAACTACAATGGAATTTATATGCAAATTTGAAATTTGGAAACTCACCAACCTGAGTCAGTGGTGGGTGGCGTGTGAGGAATGCGGAAAGGCCAGTCCATTCAATGCATTAATTATCTTGCGTCTTAGCAAGCAGGCATCTCACCTCGAAAGAGGAAGAGGAAAGGAAAAAGGAAAATTGTTTGTTGCTGGTGCATTGGATGTTAGTGCTCTGCCATTTTTTTCTCCATGGTTCTGTCGAACCAGCATGGGTTTGATTATTATATTGTGCTTGGGACAACAAAGGGCTATTCTGAGCATGTGAAAGTTAGGACTGGTGGGAAATCCTGGCCGAGGACGTTCGTGGAGAGAAGAGAAAACAACTACAGGGGCGGGTTTTTCGAGCCAGAGAAAAAAAAAAAACTGGCATGTTAAGCCCTTTCCTTAAAACGTTTGCTTTTGCCTTATTTAATAGTTCATTTAAAAACAAACCTTGTCTTATGATGGGGGTTTTGGTTATTTGATTGGGCTATTACATTGAGATGATTTTGAGTGAGTCGTTTTCTTTTGCTGTACGAGGTCTGAAGCATCTTGTGAAAATAAAAAGATGAGATTGATTTGTATGTTTGGTTGTGAAAAATGTCCTTAAAAGAATGAAATGACTGGGAGTCCGGTAGTTGAAGAAAATGATTGTTCTTCTTATTAAAAAATCATGAATGATTATGTTTTCTCTTTGTTGCTTCGAAATATGAAGGGTATAGGGGAAAGAAGATTTTATTGCGCATTTTGGATGCGGTTTGTTTCTAGTCTGAACTGGTCATCATGAAAATGAAACATGGCCTTAGTGTTTATGTGCAAATGAATGAACAAATGACGATTTGGCGTCTTGCTATTGAGATTGTTTTTGACGTACCTTGCTTGTGCAATCATACCCTATTTGGGTACATGATATAAAGGCAGGTTATGCGAAAATAATTGTAGTTTGAGTCAGTGTGTGGAAACATTGGGAAAAACAAAGCTCTGTGTGGTGATCTTAATAGACTATTATCGTGAGGTTATAATTCCTTGATGTTTTTTTTTCATTGTATAAAACGCGGTTCCCTGGGACAGATAAGGTTATTGTAGCATCTTACTTTGATTGTACTAATTTGATATGGTATTCTTACTGCTGGTTCTGGTATTCATATAGGCTGTTGAAAGGAGAAGTTTTAATCGACAGGAACAAAAAATCAGTCTATAGAATAGACTGAGTAGAGCATGAAATTATATGGTGTCTTGTTGAAACCTCAAGGATTATTATAATATATATATCATGATATATATATATATATATATATATATATCTAGATATATATATATAAGAGATATATATTAAGGATTGTGGACCTTCATCGTTTTCATAAGAACAGAATATTGAATGGAAGGAAACTGATTTTGAAAGTTTTCTTCATTATTAGGATGAATGTGTGACTGGTTGTAGTCGTTGTACACTCTTGCATGTTTGTATCTGGATGTGAATGTCCGTTGGAGTGAAATGTTTAAAAGGAAATGATTTTATTTATAGGGGCTGTTGATATTAATACTTATAGACCAAATGCAAATGAATTCTAGAAAACTCTTTTGGAGAATGGTAGTTAGTAAGTTTTCATTTACTGAAATAGATTTGTCTAGAATGAAATTATACTTATGGGAGTAAGTCTGCTCCAACCAAGAGGATATTCGGATAGGCATTAAGAAGAGAGGTGATATGATTCTTGCTCCCGTATATTTGATTTATTGACTTTTGTTTATCTCTCTCACTTTGGACTGTTATGATTGATTGATATCACTTTTGGATTTAAAACTTCATCCAGTGCAACTGTGAGGAAAAGAAAGGGAATATTGAATGGGTAATTGGAAGTAATAATTATTTTCTTCTCGTATCCAGTTGAAATTGTATATTTGATATTGAATGAATTTTTTACTGCCTTAGGTGTAAGCATCTGCATTTAATTGTTGTTTTCCTTCTTTTCTGATTTTAAAGAAGTATTATGTTGTTTGTTGAATTTTGAGAAATGACACCAGTGTTTTCATGGTGAATGAATACTTTTCTCTTCTCCATTTGATTATTTGAAATTAAATGAGTTGTATGAAAGGAAGGGACAGTAATTCTGTTTGAGATTCTTAGTTAAGATTCTATCTCTTGAAATTCACAACTATTATAAGAGAATGGAATTGATATCAATTGCGTTAGAACAACATTATGCATACATTTGTGTTTTTAGTTCTTACAGATGTTTATTAATCTGGAACTGTTGAGAGGAAAATTACTTCCTTGTATTAATTATTTGGGAGAGAGGGGCAGTAAATCCTTTTTGTCTGATTAGGAGGGTTATTGGAGGATTGAGTTGATAAGATGTTCATCCTTTTCAGGTATTTAATTCATGAATGATGTCCATATCAATTTTTAAACGTTTCATAAAAACAAGGTTCTTTTTATTGAGACAGTTAACTAAGAAGCACCCTCATTTTAAAGGCAAGTGCTTAATATGCTCAGTTCAATGAATTGACCCATGCAAGTAAATTTTGTAGATGAAACTTCCAGTGAGTAAAAATGAAGACATGTTGTTTTATGATGCTTCTTCTGATTAGCTAAGGATGGATCATATCTAAGAATTTATTATTCTTCTACGAGGAAATGGAAAAAGAGAAAGTTGTATTCTTCTTCTTTATGAGTTGTTAATGTTGTTTGGCATGAATGAATTCTGGTCATATGGGCTTGTAAATTGTATAAATTTTAATCTTGAGGGTTGAGTACAAAGGAAAGGTGTGTTATTTTAATGGCTATACCACCTTGGAACTATTTGAATAAGATTGGGAATATAAATTTTATTCGTTGAATGTGGATATATTCAAATGATGGTTGACAGATTTTAAAAGGACATAATATCTATTCTTTACTTGAATATAATTTTTAAGTTGGAATGTACAATTAATTCATACTTCGGTCAATATGGATTTTAAATTGACATTAAAAAGGATTTAGGTGAATATGAACTCTTAATTGAATGATATTCGGGATTAGCTTATAAGCTAAGGAATATCAAATAACATAGGAGTAGCTTGAACCTTGTATTCGGACTCCGTTAATATCCTCCTCGAATGTTTAATTCAGAAAATATTAGATATGGGGAAAACATATCTATTGTAACAAACCTTAACTGAAGTAAGGTTATGGAGAATAAAAATGAATACATTCATTTAGAATTAGACCTCGTTTAAATGATGTCTAATAAGATGGAATTCTGAATTTTAAATACAGTTGTGGGTAAAAAACTTGGTTAAGTTTAATAGGTTGAACTTACTACGTTAAGCTGTAATGGACTGATTAGTCCGAAGAAGCTTAAAGAAAAGAACCAAGAAGAAAATATGCAACCCTTCGTATGAAGAGAGGGATGTATATTAAGCTATAAGACAAATTAAGTCTCTCTTAGCTACATACAACTGTAACGAGAAAGGTTAAAGGATCAGCACGGTTGCTGAAAATTGATCTTAAATATTAAGATTATAATCCAATCACACTCGAGCTGGATGTGTACTCCTTGATGAGAGGATTCCGTAGGACCTTGGCACACGCCAGCTGCAATATGGTGTCTTCATGAAGGCGGGGCCTTCATGACGACACAATGTTGTAGCTGACATGTTACAACGCCCTCCCGAATCAAATCATCAAGTTTACATAAGCTGGGACTAAGTTACTTAGATGAGGATAGGAATGTGATCGCGTATACGGAGTGACTCCGAGGACTAAAGGTAACTAGACACACGGAGTCGTCCTAGGGACGACACCGTATGTCTGCGTACCTTTAGTTACCATGAGTAACTTCCTATACTCGTTCATATTGTTAGTTGGGGTTAGAGCTTGACCTTAGACGAAGGGACTGACAAAGATCAAGAAAGACCATTCTATATAACAGACGAAGTGAGGTGAAGGACGTATTCCATTGATGTGTATAACATCTAGGAATATGATCATGCAAAGCATGTGAAAATCTTTGGCCAAAGTATCGCAAGTGCTGGTTGCGTTGTCCTAATCACCTAGTTTAAGATGCAGGATGTCAGATGAATATCAGTAACAGATATTCAGATAGGCCTCTTAAATGGATCACTTCGATAACCGGAAACGGTAAAAGAAACCTGTATACTATATACAATGCATGGATTAACATGAAGGATCGGTAAGTCGCCGAGTCATGAAATGAGAGATCGCTGAAACTCCGAGCCATAAAATGGGAGATCGGTAGTTCTTCGAGTCATTTACAGCAGCATATGGTATCTGTTATATGATTGAATGGCATTGAATGTGTGTTCCATATTGTAAATATGCGAAACAGAGAACATTGGTTTTAAAAAGAAATTGTGTGATCCGAATTACATTAATTGGACGAGTGGAAGGAATTGCATTCATGACATGGATCCAAGGCCGTCCAAGAAGAATATTATATTTGAGATTGTTTGGCATTACATGGCTTGGAATGGGTAGCATACATTGCCCGACGGTAATGAGGAGGGTGATAATACCTAAGACACACTTGGGGATGTTGTCAAATCCACGAATAGAAACATATGAGGGGGCCAAAAAGGCCTCAAAAAGACCCAATTGGTGGAGAAATGCAATATTACAAATATTAAGCCCCAATCCATTGTTGACTAAGGTACATTTAACCCCAACTTTATTGATACAAACCTGAATATAAAGGGGGGATCATGCTCTAACATAGCTTGCGAAGGAAACTCATCTAATGTGAAATTAATGTGATCTTCATTGAGAGATAGATCCGAAGTAAACTTATGATACACATACTCGGGCGAAGTATGAGGATGAACATAAGTATTAGTTAGATAAGATCTGAGATTATTGACACAATTAGGATGATCCTGCAAAAAGGCACAGATGGATATATCCATGATGAGAGGATCCTAAGAAAATGAGTGAAACAATAATATGAGGATTCAAGAGTGTTTGAATGAGACGAATTCACTAAATGATTTAACAAAAAATGAATTTAATATGGTGTTAAACCTAGAGATATGCAGTCACATGTAATGATAAACAATAAAAACACAGATCTGACACAAACAACAATATCAAATGGAAATTAAAACCCTAAGTGAAAGAGAGAGGATAAAAGAATTACTTGATTTTTTGCTTCATCCTGAAGTATGTCAAACTAGAAAACTGGTAAACAATAGGAGGAGACTGTCGTAATTGAACACAAAAAAATCTGGAATCGTTGTATTAGCCTAGACTGGGGTACCTAGAATAGGATTGGGCTACCTAGGCACCAAAGACCACTGGTAGGAGCCTGTGACTGCGCAAGTGCTCAAAATCAGATTCTTCTGGTGTCGCAAGTTGGTTGCTAACTTTCACAGTTAGTCGCATGTGTGTCGCACTATGTTCACATAATTCACTTGTAACCTGCAACACAAATGATCTCTTGCAAAACCCCAAAACACATCAAATCCTAAAAAGAAAAAGATGCAAATGGGGAGTCAGACTGACCCCGACGGTCACGTAATAGAGTGAACTTACGACCGAACACTACACTACATCTCAGACTCCATATAGTTTTATGTGCGTGTGTGCAGAATCATGCCCTAGGAGGCTCTTGTGCAAGATGCACTTGATAACGGGAAATAACTAGATGTATCAATGTAGATAGATGCATGAATGGAAAAAATGAACTTCCCCTCTGATGTGTGTATGTAGAAAATGTAGTCCCTTGTCCCTTGAATGAATCTAGATGGATGCCTTGATGCTCTTAGAATGCCTTTAAATGCAACCTTAGGTGGTGATAGTGGATGCTTAAAGCATGGTCCTTATTCTGGTCACATA
>CM034154.1:379664704-379667204 GCA_019776745.2 Taxus chinensis | reverse complement strand
GCATGCATGTGCGTGTGCGTGTATGTGCGTGTGCGTGTGCGTGTATATGTGCGTGTTCATGTACGTGTGTGTGCGTGTGCTTGTGCGTGTGCGTGTGCCTGTGCCTGTGCATGTGCATGTGCATGTGCATTTACCTATGTGTGTGTGTGAGTGTGTATGAGTGTGTGTACGTGTGCGTGTGCATGTGCGTGTGCACATGCGTGTGCGTGTGTGTGTATGTTCCTGTGCGTGTGCATGCGTGCGTATGTGCGTGTGCGTGTCCGTATTTATGTGCGTGTGTGTGCATGTACATGTGCGTGTGCGTGTGCGTGTGCATGTGCGTGTGCGTGTGCATGTGCCTTTACATGTGCATTTGCGTTTGTGTGTACATTGCCTTTGCGTGTGTGTGTACATTGCCTTTGCATGTGTCCATGTGCATTTGCATATACCTATATCTATGTGCGTGTGTGTATGTGGGTGCATGTGCCTTTGCATGTGCATTTGCGTGTGTGTGTGTGAGTGTGTGTTTGCGTGTGCGTGTGTGTGTGCATGTGCATTTACCTATGTGTGTGTGTGTGTTTGTGTGTGTGTATGAGTTTGTGTGTACGTGTGCATGTGCCTGTGCCTGTGCGTGTGCATGTGCATGTGTGTGTCTGTGTGTGCATGTGAGTGTGCATTTACCTATGTGTTTGTGTCCGTGTGCGTGTATATGTGCGTGTGCATGTATTTGTGTGTGCATCTATGCGTGTGCGTGTGCATGTGTTAATGTGCATGTGCGTGTGTGTGTGCGTGTCCATGTACGTGTGCGTGTGCGTGTGCATGTATGTGTGCGTGTGCGTGTGCATGTACGTGTGCGTGCGTGTGTGTGTCCGGGTGCATGTGCCTTTGCATGTGCACTTGCGTGTGTGTGTGTGTGCATGTGCGTTTACGCGTGTGTGTGCGTGTGAGTGTGCATGTGAATGTGCATGTGTGTGTGCATGTGCGTGTGCATGTGCATGTGTGTGTGCGTGTGCATGTGCATGCGTGTGTGTGCATGTGTGTGTGTGTGTGTGCGCGCGTGTGCATGTGCATTTACCTATGTGTGCGTGTGCGTGTGCGTGTGTGTGTGCATGTGCGTGTGCGCATGCATGTGCATGTGCGTGTGCGTGTGTGTGTGCGTGTGCGTGTGTGTGTGCGTGTGCGTGTGCATGTTCGTGTACGTGTGTGTGCATGTGCTTGTGCGTGTGTGTTTGTGTGTGCATGTGCATGTGCATGTGTATTTACCTATGTGTGTGTGTGAGTGTGTATGAGTGTGTGTACGTGTGCGTGTGCGTGTGCGTGTATGTTCTTGTGCGTGTGCGTGCGTGCGTGTGTGCATGTGCGTGTGCGTATTTATGTGCGTGTGTGTGCATGTGCATGTGCGTGTGCGCGTGTGTGTGCATGTACGTGTGCGTGTGCGTGTGCATGTACTTGTGCGTGTGCGTGAGCGTGTGCATGTGCATGTGAGAGTGCGTGTGCGTGTGCGTGTGTGTGTGTGCGTGTGCGTGTACATGTGCTTGTGCCTGTGCATGTGCGTGTACATGTGCTTGTGCCTGTGCATATGCATTTTCGTGTGCATGTGCGTGTGCGTGTGAATGTGCATCTGCGTGTGCGTTTGCATGTGTGTGTGCGTGTGCATATGCATATGTGTGTGAGAGTGTGCATGACTGTGTGTGTGTGTGCATGTTCGTGTGCATGTGCATGTTCATGTTTGTGTGTGTGTGCGTGTGCGTATGCTTGTCCGTGTGCGTGTGCCTGTGTATGTGCATTTTCAAGTGCGTGTGCGCGTGCGTGTGCATGTGCATGTGCCTATCCGTATGAGAGTGCGTGTGCGTGTGCCTATGCATGTGTGTGTGAGCGTGTGCATTTTCATGTGTGTGTGCGTGCGTGTGTGCATTTGCGTGTGCGTGTGCGTGTGGGTGTGCGTGTGCGTGTGCATATGCATATGTGTGTGTGCGTGTGCGTGACTGTGTGTGTGCATGTTCGTGTGCGTGTGCCTGTTCATTTTCGTGTGCGTGTGCGTGTGTCTATGTGTGAGCGTGTGCATGTGTGTGTGAATGTACATTTACCTATGTGTGTGTGTGTGTGTTTGAGTGTGCATGTGTGTGTACGTGCCCTTGTGCGTGTGCATGTGCCTGTGTATGTGCATTTTCGTGTGCGTGTGCGTGTGCGTGTTTTTGTACGTGTGTGTTTGCGTGTGCGTGTGAGTGTGTATACGCATTTTTGTGTGCGTCTGCGTGTGTGTGTGCATGTGCATTTACCTATGTTTGTGTGTGTACCTGTGCGTGTGCGTGTGCATGTGAGTGTGTGTGTGCGTGCATGTGCATGTGCAATTACCTATGTGTGCGTGTGTGTGTGCATGTGCATGTGCGTGTGCACGTGCGTGTGCGTGTATGTGTGTGTGTGTGCCTATGCATGTGCGTGCATGCTTGCGCGTGTGCATGTGCATGTGTGTGTGCGTGTGCGTGTGTGTGTGCGTGTGTGTGTGCGTGTGCGTGTGCGT
>CM034154.1:379627204-379659704 GCA_019776745.2 Taxus chinensis | reverse complement strand
GTGTGCGTGTGCGTGTGCATGTGCGTGTGCGCGTGTGTGTGTGCGTGTGTGTGTGTGCCTATGCATGTGCGTGCATACGTGTGCGTGCGCGAGTGCATGTGCATGTGTGTGCATGTGCATGTGTGTGCATGTGCGTGTGCATGTGCGTGTGCGTGTGCGTGTGCATGTTCATGTGCATGTGCGTGTGCATGTGCATTTACTTATGTGTGTGTGTGTGTGTGTTTGAGTGTGTTTGTGTGTGTGTGGGTGTGTGCGTGTGCATGTGTGTGTGCGTGTGAGTTTTTGTGCATGTGCGTGTGCATCTGAATGTTCGTGTGATTATGCATATACGTATGCCTTAGCATATGCGTGTGCGTGTTTTTTGCGTGTGCGTGTGCGTCTACGTGTACGTGTGCGTGTGCGTGTGCGCGTGCGTTTGGGTGTGGGTGTGGGTCCGCATGTGCATGTGCATCTGTGAATGCGTGTTCGTGTGCGTGTGCGTGTGCGTGACACAGTGTGTGTGTGTGCATTTTCGTGTGCGTGTGCATATGCATGTGTGTGTGCCTCTGCGTGTGCGTGTGCCTTTGCGTGTGCATGTGCCTTTTCGTGCTTGTGTGCGTGTGCATGTGTCTGTGCATGTGCGTGTACGTGTGTGTGTGCGTATGTGTTTCCGTGTGCGTGTGCATGTGCATGTGCATATACCTATATCTATGTGTGTGTGTGTGCAGGTGCATGTGTCTTTGCATGTGCATTTGCGTGTGTGTGTGTGTGTGAGCGAGTGTTTGCGTGTGTGTGTGTGCGTGTGCGTGTGCATGTGCTTGTGCGTGTGCATGTGCATGTGCATTTACCTATGTGTGTGTATGAGTTTGTGTGTATGTGTGTGTGCGTGTGCATGTGCATTTACCTATGTGTGCGTGTGCGTGTATGTGTGTGTGCGCCTATGCGTGTGTGTGCATGCGTGTGTGCTTGCATGTGCGTGTGTGTGCATGTGCATGTGCGTGTACATGTCCATGCACGTGTTCGTGTGTGTGTCCATGTACGTGTGCGTGTGCGTGTGCATGTATGTGTGCGCACGCGTGTGTCTGTGTGTGTGTGTGTGTGTGCGGGTGCATATGCATTTGCATGTGTGTGTGCGTGTGCGTGTGTGTGTGCGTTTGCGTGTGTGTGCTTGTGCATGTGCGTGTGCATGTGCATTTACCTATGTGTGTGTGTGTGTGTGTGAGTGTATGAGTTTCTGTGTACGTGTGCATGTGCATGTGCGTGTGCGTGTGCGTGTGCGTGTGTGTGTGTGTGTGTGTGTGTGCGTGCGTGCGTGTACGTATGCGTGTGCATTTACCTATGTGTGTGTGAGTGTGTATGAGTTTCTGTGTACGTGTGCATTTGCGTGTGCGTGTGCATGTGTGTGTGCGTGTGCATGTGCATTTACCTATGTGTGCGTGTGTGTGTGCGTGTGTGTGTGCATGTGCGTGTGCGCATGCATGTGCGTGTGCATGTATGTGTGTATGTATGCCTATGTGTGTGCGTGCGTGCATGTGTGCGTGTGCGTGTGTGTGTCCGTGTGTGTGTGCTTGTGGGTGTGCATGTGCGTGTGCGTGTGCGTGTGCATGTGCGTGTCTGTGTGTGTGCGTGTGCTTGTGCGTGTGCCTGTGCGTGTGCCTGTGCGTGTGCGTGCGCGTGTGTGTTTGCCTGTAGGTGTGAGTTTGTGAGGGCGTGTGCCTATGCATGTGCATGTGCATGTGCGTGTGCGTGTACGTGTTTTGTGCGTGTGCGTGTGCGTCTACTTGTACGTGTGTGTGTGTGAGAGAGTGTGCGTGTGGTTGTACGTGTGGGTATGCGTGTGCGTGTGCGTGTACATGATCGTGTGCGTGTGTGTGTGCATGTGCGCATGGGTGTGCGTGTGGGCGTGGGCGCGTGTGTGTGTGTGCACGTGCGCGTGTGCGTGTGCGTGTGCATGTGCTTGTGCGTGTGCTTGTGCGTGTAGTGTGTGTGTGCGTGTGCATGTGCGTGTCTGTTCATTTGCGTTTGTGTGTCCGTGTGCGTGTGTGTGTATGCGTTTGTGTGTGCGTGTGCATGTTCGTGTGTGTGCGTGTGTGTGTGTCTGCGTGCATGTGCGTGTGTGTGTGCGTGTGCGTGTACACGTGCGCATGCATGTGCGTGTGCGTGCATGTGTGTGCACATATGCATGTACGTGCGTGCGTGTGCGTATGCGTGTGCGTGTGCATGTGCGTGCGTGTGCATGTGCATGTGCGTGTGTGTGTGCGTGTCCATATACGTGTGTGTGTGCGTGTGCATGTACGTGTACGTGTGTGCGTGTGCGTGTGCATGTACGTGTGCGTTTGTGTGTGTGCGTGTGCATGTGCATTTACGTATGTGTGTGTGTGAGTGTGTATGAGTTTTTGTGTACATGTGCGTGTGCGTGTGCGTGTGCTTGTGTGTGTGCGTGTGCATGTGCATTTACCTATGTATGCGTGTGCGTATGCATGTGCGTGTGCGTGTATGTGTGTGCATGTGCGCCTCTGCATGTGCGTGCGTGCGTGTGCGTGTGCGTGTGCATGTGCGTGTGCGTGTGCATGTACGTGTGCGTGTGCATGTACGTGTGCGTGTGCATGTAAGTGTGCGTGTGCGTGTGCGTGTCCGTGTGTGTGTGTGTGCTTGTGCGTGTGCGTGTGCTTGTGCCTGTGCGTGTGCGTGCGTGTGTGTGTGTGCATGTGCATGTGAGTTTGCGAGTGCAACGTGCCTATGCGTGTGCGTGTGCGTGTGCGCGTGTGCGTGCGCGTGCGTGTCGATGTCTGTGTGAGAGTTTTGTGCATGTGTGTCTACGTGTACGTGTGTGTGCGTGTGCGTGTTCCTGTGTCTGTGCCTGTTCCTGTGCATGTGTGAGTGCGTGTTAGTGTGTGTGTGCGTGTGCATGTGCGTGTGTCTGTTCATTTGCGTTTGCGTGTCCGTGTGCGTGTGTGTGTATACGTTTGTGTGTGCGTGTGCATGTTCGTGTGTGTGCGTGTGTGTGTGTGTCCGTGCATGTGCGTGTGTGTGTGCATGTGCGTGTACGTGTGCGTGTGCATGTGCATGTAAGTGTGCTCATGCATGTGCGTGTGCATGTGCATGTAAGTGTGCTCATGCATGTGCGTGTGTGCGCCTATGCATGTGCGTGCGTGCGTGTGCGTATGCGCGTGCGTGCGTGTGCGTATGTGCGTGCGTGCGTGTGCGTGTGCGTGTCCGTGTGCGTGTGCATGTGCGTGTGCGTGTGCGTGTGCATGTGCGTGTGCATGTACGTGTGTGTGTGTGTGTGCGTGTGCGTATGCATGTACGTGTGTGTGTGTGTGTGTGTGCGTGTGCGTGTGCATGTACGTGTGCGTGTGTGTTTGTGTGTTTGCCTTTGCATGTGCATTTGCGCGAGCACGCGCGCGCGCGCGGGTGCGCGCGCGGGTGTGTGTGTGTGCGTTTTTGTTTCCATGCGTGTGCATTTACCTATGTGTGTGTGTGTGAGTGTGTATGAGTTTGTGTGTACGTGTGTGTGTGCGTGTGCGTGTGCATGTGTTTGTGTGCGTGTGCATGTGCATTTACCTATGTATGCGTGTGCGTGTGCGCATGCATGTGCGTGTGCGTGTATGTGTGTGCATGTGCGCCTCTGCGTGTGCGTGCGTGCGTGTATGCGTGTGCGTGTGTATGTACGTTTGTGTGCATGTGTATGTGCGTGTGCGTGTGTGTGTGCATGTACGTGTGCGTGTGCGTGTGCATGTGCGTGTGTGTGTGTGCTTGTGAGTGTGTGTGTGTGTGTGTGTGTGCGTGTGTAGACGCACACACACACGCACACACACATGCACATATGTAGGCACACGCACACACACACTGACACACACAGGCACACGCACACCCACACGCACACACACACGCACATGCACACTCACATGATCTCACACACGCACACGCACATGCACACCCACACCCACACCCACATGCACACCCACATGCACATACACACGCACAAAACACGTACACCCACACGCACAAAACACTCACACGCACACACACATGCACACGCACACGCACGCACACGCTCACACACACGCACACGCACACGCACACGCACACGCACACGTTCAAATTTTAAGATACTAGAACAAGGGAAAAAAAAAAATTATACAACATTCCCTGTTATGAATTATATAATTCAAACACACATTCAAGTTTTAATAATTGTTCTCTGTCCAATTGATGCGGTTTGGATCACACAATTTCCTTTTAAAACTAATGTTCTCTGTTCACATATTTGCAATATGGAACACACATTCATTGCCATTCAATCATATAACAGATACCATATACTGTTATAAATGACTTGCAGAACTACCGATCTCCCATTTTATGGCTCGGAGTTTCAGTGATCTCTCATTTCATGACTCGGCGACTTACCGATCCTTCATGTTAATTCATGCATAGTATAATTAATATACAAGGTCTTTTTACTGTTTCGGGTTATCGAAGTGATCCATTTAAGAAGTCTATCTGAATATCTGTTACTGATATTCATCTGACATCCTGCATCTTAAACTAGGTGATTAGGACAACGCAACCAGCACTTGTGATACTTTGGCCAAAGATTTTCACATGCTTTGCATGATCATATTCCTGGATGTGATACACACCAATGGAATACGTCCTTCACCTCACTTCATCTCTTATCTAGAATGGTCTTTCCTGGCCTCTACCAGTCCTTCCATTTAAGGTCAAGCTCTAACCCCAACTAGCAATATGAACGAGTATAGGAAATTACTCATGGTAACTAAAGATACGCAGACATACAGTGTCGTCCCCTAACGACTCCGTGTGTCTAGTTACCTTTAGTCCTCCGGAGTCACTCCGTATACGTGATCACATTCCTATCCCCTAGCCAATAACTTAGTATCCAGCTTATGTAAACTTGATGATTTAATTCGGAAGGGCATTGTAATATGTCAGCTATAACATTGTGTCGTCATGAAGGCCCCGGCTTCACGAAGACACCATATTATAGCTGGCGTATGTCAATGTCCTACATAATCCTCTCATCGAGGGTACACATCCAGCTCAATTGTGATTTGGTTATAATCTTAGTATTTAAGATCAACTTTCAGCAGCCATGCTGATCCTTTATCCTTGTTCTTGTTACAGTTGTATGTAGCTAAGAGAGACTTAATCCGTCTTCTAGCTTAATACGCATCTCCTCCTTCATACCGAAGGGTTGCATATTCACTTCTTGGTTCCTTTCTTAATCTTTGGACTAATCAGTCCATTATCGATAAACTTAATAAGTTTAACCTATTAAACTTAACCAAGTTTTCCACAATTGAAAACAAATTCATAATTCCATCTTATTAGACGTCATTTAAACGAGGTCCAATTCTAAATGAATTTATTCATTTATCCTTCTTAACCTTATTTAGTTAAGGTCTGTTAGTCAATAGATATGATTTCCCATATCTTTATTTTCTGAATTTAAACATTCGAGGCTATTAACGGAGTCCGAATACAAGGTTCGGCTGCTCCTAAGTTATTTGATATTCCTTAGCTTTCAAGCTAATCCCGAATACCTTTCAATTAAGAGATCATGTTTACCTAAAATCATTTTTAATGTCAATTCAAAATTCCTCTTAACCCAAGTATGAACTAATTGCACATTTCAACGTAAAAGTTGCATTCAAGTAAAGAATAGATGTTATTTCCTTTTAAATTCATACATTAATATTTGTATGATTCCAAGTCAAAGAATAATGTTATATTCTCAAACTTATTCAGCAATATCAAACTGATACAATCATTAAAAATATCACACTCATACTTTTTTTCATCCATCGGCTTTACAATCTATACATTTGCTAGTCCAAATGACTGGACTTTGTTTATATTAAACAACATTACAACTCATAAGTTAGAAGAATGTAATTTCTTCTTTTCTCATTTCCTCATAGAGGAGTAATAGTTATCAATTACAATCCATCTTCAGTCAATCAAAAGAAGTATCAGAAAACAACCATGTCTTCGTTTATACTCAAGTTCCATGTGCAAAATTATTTGCACGGGTCAGTTCATTGAACTGAGCATATTAAGCACTTGTCATTAAAATGAAGTGCTTTTAATTAACTGTCTCAATAAAAGAACCCTGCTTTTATGAAACGTTAATATGAGCAGCATTCGAGAATTAAGTATAAAAAAGGATGACCAGCATAACAACTCAATCATCTAATTACCCTCCCAATCAGAAAAGATAGGATTACTGCCCTCTTTCCCAATAATTACTACAAGAAGTAATTTCCTTCAAATAGTTCCATATTACAAACATCTGTAAGAACTAATAACACAATTATGCATACTGCTGTTCTAACATAAATGCTATCAATTCCATTCCCTTACATTAGTTATAATTTCAAAAGATAAAATTGACTGAAAATATAAACTGAATTACTTTCCTTTCCATTCATGCTACCCATTTGATTTCAAGCAATCAAACACTAATGAGAAAAGTAAACAGCAATAAAATGTAGATGCTTAAACCAAAGCAATACAAAATTCGTTCCATAACGATTACAGATTTCCAACCTGTATGAGAGAAGAAATGAACATTAATTCAAATTATTCATCCACACTCCCTTTCCTTTCCTCACGACTGTACTGAGAATTTAATCCAACGTGATATCAATCAATGATAACAGTCCAAAGAGAAGTAAATAAAATCAATAATCGAATAATAGAAAGAAGAATCATATTACTTCTTCTCACTGTCTAACCAAATATCCACTATTAGAACAGACATAATCCAATAGTATGATTCATTCTGATTAGTATACTTCAATATCCCAAAAACCTCTAAGCATAGTCATTTCCTTTTAAATATTTCACTCTACAGAAATTCACGTCTAGGTATAAACAAGCAAGAATGTATAGCTAGTTTTATCAGCAACGTTTCATCAAAAACAAGCATTTCAGCTAGGCCTGAACAACAAGAATGTACAGCTAGCTACGAAATCATGAGTTTCACCATATTGGTAAAAAGATTCATTTTCAAACATTCAAGGTAAGAATCCCACTTAAGTTCGGTCTTGATGAAACAACAAGAAGTCTAGAATGCAGTTTGAATATATACACACATATATATATATATACATATAATTTCATCATCGAGTCTAAAAGAGACTGAAATAGTAAACTCTATTCCATCCAGCAGATACCCAGATACTTAGTTCTAGAATTAGGTAAATAGTTCCTAAAACAAATTCTTTCACTGATTTCAAACCAAACACGGAGGCATTTAATCGTTTTAAATTGCGTAAGAGTAAAACGATGAAACAAGCCCACTGTCCCAAAGAATTTATATTCTATGCACTATAATACAACCAGAGAAAATAACTCACGCAAAGTTCCATCAAGCATTCTCACGTTTTAAAAAAAAAAAAACCATTCACGCACAGAACTCAGAAAAAAATCTACATATCACTATCACTTCCATCAAACAGAACCCATAATGCACAATGAAACCCAATTACTATTACTTTCAGAATTTAAAACAGCAGAAAGAGAAAACTCGTTTCCTTAATAATTTCAGTAAAGAAACACTCATTTTCTTCAAAATACACAAGAATACCCAAGTCGAGTTCGTTTTATAATGACAGCTCAAACCAGAGGTCATATCGAATCCTTTTATCCTTTCATTTTTACAAGAATGCACAGAACTCAAAAAACAATACTCACATCATTGGTACATTCACCAACTCGAATCCATAATGGGTAATAGAAACAATAACACAATACTATCAATGCAGACTCATACAACAAGAATAGATTCATTTCATTTACCCATTTTGCAAAGAAATATTCAAGTCGCATACAGCAAAGAAAACGAATCAACCCAAAATCACTTCAACATAATAGCAAAATCGAATAACCAAACCCCCCCCCCTTCATAAGAGCAGGGTTGTTTTAATGAGACAATTAAGCAAAAGCAAATGGTTCAAGGAGAAGGGCTCAACATGCCTATAATTTTTCTTGAATTTCGAAGAAAACCGCGCCCACAGGAGCTATTCTTCTCCACGGTGACATCAGTAAAGCTTTCCAAACAGTCCCCTAACTTCCACAGGCTCCAAAAATAGCCTAGCTTCTCCAAGAATAGAGGTAATAACCAAAAATAACAGTAGGTTCGACAGAACCATGGAAGATCAAAATGAAGAGCAACTAAAATCTGATTGCACACAATAACAAACAAATTTCTTTTTTCCTCTTTCCAAGGCGAGCCGGTTGCTAAGACCAAGGTCATTGAATGCATTGAATGCAGTGCTTTTTCCTCATTCCTCACGCCACTGCCGACTTAGGTTGGCGAGTTTCATTTTTCAAATTTTGCATGTAATTCCTTTTTAGCCACTTACCCAGTTGGATGCCTCCAACTTTTTCTTATTCCCGCCAAACTTGGCGCTGAAACTTGTAAGGACATTATTTGTTGTCCTAATAAATTTCTTACCTCCCCTCCCCTTATCGTTTCCATCCACATGGGTCCATGCGTCCCCTTCCTTAGGTTAGGATTAGTCTAGGATTTTAATAGTCCATATCTAGGTCATTCGCCTAGTTCATAGGTTAGTAGGATTTACATCTATTTTCACCCTTATAAAATCTAAAATCCATATAGGATAGTAGTTAGGATATTAGATAAAACTTAGGGGTAGATTAGGGTTTAATCCCCTATTATTTAATTAATTAGTTTCTAATCAAGTCCTTCCGACTGACATTCATATTCAACACTATGCAAGGCGTTTCGTCCCATGTTCCACATACCTGAGCCACTTGCATCCAGGCCTTTATCGCCTTACGTGGTCTAGCGTTACAACGGTGTGCGGTTCGAGAATTGAACCTTTTTCATTGGCATCTACGTACCAAATATTTATACCTGAAACCAGGTGCTGCAACATTTATATCAACCTTCAGTCTAGTTTAAAAGTAAATCTACAAAGCGATCGCAAGAAGGTCATAGCATATGACAAGTCTGTTGTCTCATTAGCAATCACACAAGCAATAATAACTTCTGTCCCAAGTATCAAGTTACAGCAACAAGGGTCCAGATTAGTAACACATTTCTCTAAGATCAAAAGATGTGTCTTAACATATTTTTCTTCATTTCTGCAGTTACAACATCATGAAAGGTAATTACCATGATAACTTACAAAAATCAAGGCGTTACATTCCTCCCTTCTTAAAGAATCATCGTCCTGATGATCAAATTAACCAATTCAAGGAGTTTCTAGGACAAAATTTAGTTATTGTCCTTCCATCATAAGTTCATACCAAAACAAATTCCTCTTTAAAACAATGTTTAAGATAACTGTAAAATAGACCATAATTGTCTAATTTGGTAGAATTATCATTTTTCGAATTTCAATTTCAGATCAAACAATTATGGCAAAACAGACCGCATTTCTTCAAATTTTCCCATTACACTTTCTTTTCTTCGCTCAAACTGGTCCCACTGGCCTACATTGGATTCACTTCAACATTCACAGTCAAGTTCATCAACAAGTCACATCCAACAAACATCACTTCACTTCAGCACTCAAGTTTTCCGTTCACATATGTATCCCACCTTCATCACTTCCACACTTCGCCATCCCTTGGCGACCACGATCCCAATATTTCCCTTCAAATCAAGGCCCTCCCCTAACTTCATTCATTCACATCACCATCACGTTCAATCATTCACACGATTTCTTAAGCACAACTTACAACTGGCGAGTTCCCAACCCACCCCACCAGCACTCGTGAATTGGCTTAATTCACATTATTCCTAGGTCTTGTACCTGCAGTATTCAATCAGCACATGTGATAAACTGTTACGTATTTCTAAACAAATAAATATGAAAACCTCATTCATTTGGTTATAAAGCAGTATGTAATCTCTAGACGATAAGCTACAGGTTTGAGTTATTTCATTCAACATTTCAAAAGGTCCCCACGTAACGTGGCGAACCTTGGTAGCTTTTGGCCGAAAATTTATTGATCTCTTGTTCAGCTTACACCCGAAGAAAGACCTTTCTCCTCTCTCACGAAGTTTATAATTCCTAATCAACCCACTTTAAGTCTGCATACCTCTTCTGCCTATGGCCGCCTCCTTTAGATGTTTCCCGAATCAGTTTGATTGTTGTTCTCATTTCCTTTGGGATTTCTTTCTAATTCTAAGCCCAATTACCTCTCTGTCCTCTACAAACTGTTCCTAGCTAACATGGTTTCTAAAGGTAAGAGACCGCGGACAACACGAAAAAACCAGAGCCTTCTCAGGTACTCCACGAATGAACATCAGCAGGAAACGGCGGGTCAAACAGTCCCCTAACTGCCACAGCTCCAAAAATAGCCTAGCTTCTAATCCACAAGGGATAGGGTATAGGGGGGAGGTAAAGTTTAATGCCAACCGAACCAAAATAAAGAAACATTAGGTTCGACAGGACCGGATAGGAAGATCACAAATGAAGAGCAACTAAAATCTGATTGCCCACAATAACAAAAAATTTCTTTGTCCTCTTTCTCCCAAGGCGCGCCGTTTGCTAAGACCAGGTCATTGAATGCATTGTAAGGCCAGTGCTTTTTCCTCATTCCTCACGCCACTGCCGCTTAGGTTTGGCGAGTTTCATTTTCAAATTTGCATGTCATTCCTTTGTTAGCCACTTACCCTCCAGTTGATGCATCCAACTTTTTCTTATTCCCGCCAAACTTGCGCTGAAACTTGTAAGGACATTATTTGTTGTCCCTAATAAATTTCTTACCTCCCCTCCCCTTTATCCGTTTCCATCCACATGGGTCCATGCGTCCCCTTCCTTAGGTTAGGGTATCTAGGATTTTAATAGTCCCTATCTAGGTCATTCGCCTAGTTCATAGGTTAGTAGGATTACATCTATTTTCACCCTTATAAAATCTAAAATCCATATAGGAATAGTAGTTAGGATTTAGATAAAACTTAGGGGTAGATTAGGGTTTTAATCCCCCATGTTGAATGAATTAGTGGTCGAAGCAAGCTTCCGACTGACATTCATAGGCCACTAGCAAGGCGTTTCGTCCCATGTTCCACATACCGGAGCCCTTTGCATCCAGGCTTTATCGCCTTACGTGTCTAGCGGTACAACGGTGTGGGCGGTTCGAGAATTGACCCTTTTTCATTGGCATCTACGTACCAAATATTATACCTGAAACCAGGGCGCAACATTTATATCAACCCTTCAGTCTAGTTTTAAAGTACATCTACCAAGCGATCGCAAGAATGTCATAGCATATGGACAAGTCTGTGTCTCCATTAGTCAATCACAAAAGCATAATACCTTCTGTCCGCCAGTATCAAGTTACAGCACCAGGTGTCCAAGAGTACACATTTCTCTAAGATCAAAGATGTGGTCCTTAAACCCCAATATTTTTTTTCTTCATTCGCACTTCAACATCCATGAAGGTAATTAACCATTGAGAACTTCAAAAATCAAGGCGTTCATTCCTCCCTTCTTAAAGAATCATCGTCCTGATGAATCAAATTAACCAATTCAGGAGTTCTAGGACAAAATTTAGTTTTGTCCTTCCATTCATCAGTTCATACCAAACAAAATGTCCACTCTTTAAAACAATGTTTTTAAGATACTGTAAATAGACCAATACTTGTCTAAATTGGTAGAAATTATCATTTTTTTATCGAATTTCAATTTCGATCACCCAGTATGGAAAAACAGACCTCATTTCTTCAAGATTTTCCCAATTACACGTTCTTCGCTAACTGGTCCCACTGGACCTTACAAATTGATCACTCACGATTTTCTTAGCCAACTGCGAGTTCCCAGCCTCGAATGGGCTAATCACGATTATTCCTAGTCGTGGACCTGCAAGGAATTCCAATGCATCACATGTGATAATCTGTTACGTAGTTCTTACACAAAGAATATGAAAACATCATGCTTTGTGATAAAGCAAGAGGTAATGCTAGAACGATAAGCTACAGGTTTGATTATTTCAACAACATTATTTCAAAGGTCCCACGTAACGTGGCGACAACTTGGTAGCCTTCCAAAATTATTGAGCTCTTTTTCCAGCTTAACCCGAAGAAAGACCTTCTCACCAAGTTTATAATTCCTATCAACCCACTTTAAGTCTTGCTAACTCTCTGCCTATTGGCAGCCTCCTTTCGATGTTTCCCGAATCATTTTTGATTTGTTGTCCATTTCTTTGAGGATTTCTACCCAATACCTCTCTGTCCTCTACACTGTCCTGCTAACCGGGGTTTCTTCATTTTCTTCCCTACAATGCTTCAAAGGGTGCCATTTTAAAGAGGCGTGGGTATGTATTATTGTAGGCAAATGCGAACCAACGGAAGTGATTCCTCCCATTTATACTACGGGTCCAGCAATAATTCTTAACATGTCCTCAAAAACTTGATTGACTCTCTCGGTCTTTCCATCCGTCTCGGACTGATAGCAGAGCTGACGGTTAATTTAGTTCCCAAGCCGCAGCTTAAGCATTTGCCAACCCCTGATGTCATCCTCGTATCTCTGTCCATATGATTAATTCGGGTATTCCATGTAATCTGAAATTTCATGTACAATCTTTCTTGCAAACACTGGTGGCATCGTCTTCAACTTAACTACATGAAGTGGCACTTTGGTTCATTTTCGACGACCACCAGGATGAATCATGCTTATTCCTTAACAGGCAGTCCTTGACACGAAATCCATTGTTATCACTTTCATTTGTACTGTGGAACGCTGTGGGGATACAATATCCGAGCGGGATGCTATGTTCCTCCTTAAAACCGCTGACATTTCAAGGAAAAAAAGTGGTGGTTACAAATTCCACCCATCCTTTTTCATTCCCTTCGCAAAGTATTGCTTCTTAAGATCAACAAGTCATTTTCGTATGCCTGGGTGTCCCAGAAAAAGGTGAATTATGAAATCAGTTAACAATTCCTTCTAAAATCATTTTGCCAAGGGTATATAGACCCTGTTTTCGACCTCAAAATTCCTTTCGTCTATCAAGCGAAATCCTTATACCTCACATCCTTTGATCTGCAGCAAGTGTTGTTTTAACTTCTAAAAATAAGGATCTCATTTCCAATGCACTTTCCCGGCATCCTTAAACTGAGTTCTTAACGTTATAAGAGTAAGATGTGCTTCTTCGACTCAGGCAATCTCTGCCACTCTATTTTCCTGCCTTTATGTAAGGCTTATAGCAAATCATACTAAGAAAGAAAATTTAACTATCCTCATTGTCTTGGCATCAAATTTGGCTGAGTAAAATATACTTCAACCCCAGATGGCCGTTTTAAATCAATTGTTTGCCTAAAAGGTAATGCCTCCACATTTGCAGTGGCTGTACACTGGCGCAAGCTCTAGGTCATGTGGAGCATAATTATTTTCATGTAACTTCAGCTTTCTTGCTTTCATAAGCTATTATACATGTCCAAATCTGTAAACTGAATACCTCCAAGGCCTTCTTCCCGATGCATCCGTTAACAACCAGAAAATTTCCATTTGGATCTGGTACATTAAAATAGGTGCTGTATTTAACTATTCCTTTAAATTTTTAAAGGCAGATTCACATTGTCAGTCCAGACAAATTTCTTATCCTTCTTTTGCAGTGACGTGATTGGGGCACATTTTTGAAAAATCCTTAACGAACTTTCTATAATATCTTTCGCAACCCATGAAGCTTCTTACTTCATGCACTTTCTTAGGTGCATGCCACTCAGTCTATGTTTGCGATCTTGAAGGGTCTACAGGAATATTCCGTTTGCTTCTACGTGTCCCAAATAATGGCACCTCTGCATCATAAAAGGAAACATTAGACAGTTTACATACAACTTCCTCTTTCTTAAAACTTCCAGCACTACCCTTCAATTTTCTAGTGCTCTTCATCATTTTTTAGAGTATATAAGAATGTCGTCCTAAGAATACAAGCACAAACTTGTCTAGGTTTCTTGAAAATATTGTCATCAGACATCATGAAGGCGGTCGGTGTCATTTGTCAACCCCAAGGTAACCCGTGAAAATCATATTTGCCGGTTACCTTGTTCTAAAGCTGTTTTAATGAATAGATTTCTCCTTTATTCTTCAGGCTGATGATACCCAGATCGAAGATCTATTTTTGAATAGAATGATACTCCACACATCCGGTCGAACATATCATCAATCCTAGGAAATGGGTATCGATTCTTAATAGTTTCCTTGTTCAACATTCTATAATCAATGCACAGTCTCAATGTCCCACCCTTTTTCTTTACAAAAATTATCGGCGCTCCCCATGGTGAGATGTTTGGTCTTATCAGCCCCTTAGTCAAAAGTTCCTGTAATTGAGCTTTAGCTCTACCCAACTCGAGGGTGTCATTCATAAAGGTGCCTTAGATATGGTTTCATTTCCTGGCTTGAGTTCGATTGCAACGTCACACTCTCGTTGGGGTGGAAGACCAGGTAATTCCTCTAGAATACCTCCTGAAATCCCTTAATAAGGGACTCTTTCCATAAATCATTATCCTCCTTAGCATTTTCTGTCATTTTACTACATCAAGGTGCAGCCTCTATTTTTAGCCCTTTTATTTGCATAGCTGTTAGTTTCCTAACTGCAACTTCACACTTTACAACCTTAAATGACTGTTGCTTTCTGCAGGTCGTCAAAAACAACAAATTTGTTTTTCATAACAGTCGACCTTTGCCTTATGTTCTGCTAACCGTTAACTCCAATAATGATATCATATATCCTAAAGGTGACAACAGGTCACTTTGGTGGAGAAATTGGGCAAGTCAAGATTGCCCCCAAAAAGGCACATTTTGTACTGTATGGAACAACATTATTTCCATAATGCGCTGTCCATGTCTATCCATTCGTTCAGCCTTCTTGTTAATGTCATGCAAGTTAGTAGAAATACAGCATCCAGTGCTCCAATATCAAAAAGTATGACTACAGGGGGTACCGAATAACTTACCTGGAACTTCTATAGCGTAACTTGCTTTTTCAGCTTGTCTGTTATCCATTGGCAACCTGTATTCCTATGCTACTGATCACCCCCGATCATCCTTTTTTCAGAGGCTTGACTCCCGTAATGGTCTCTTTCCACAGTTTAAGCAATCCTCAACTGGCCTTTCCTAGGCTCAAATTTTTTACCAGCTTTGAAGTTATCATTCTGGCTCCCCATAGGACTTTGTCCATTACCACTACTTTTGTCGAAGGCTGCTTTCCCCCGACTATTTGCAGTTTGTTCATTACATATTTCTTATTGTTATCTACAAAAATTTTGTTTTTCACACCAAACCTTTTTCCAAGCCCCCTTTTGGTGCAAGAGATTGAAAAGACTTGGAAATCTCTTTCTGCTTATCCTTCCCTATAGTAGAAATTGCTCTCAATTTTTGTTCCTATCTTATTGCCTTTCCGACAACTCCTTCCATGGTGGTTGACCGTGGACCTCCACTTCGCCACCATGATGGGATTTAGTCCCATTATGAACTTTCGTATTCTGACTTCTCTGTCATCTTGGTACGGCGGCACATACTTAAGGAGTTTAGTAAACCCTTCCAATATTCTGTCACCGTCAGCCGTTCCTTGCACCATTTTCTAAAATTCAGTCATTTTTATCAAAATAGAGTTGAGGCAAGCCACCATTGCCTAAAGTACCCCTTAAAACTTGATCCCAAGTTATGTCTGATTCGATAATTTTCAACTCACCCCTTACTGTTGTCCACCATGAATGATGCTTCATGAGAAGCTGATATGCCTCCCATATCGCTTGGGTCCCTTCGGAGAAGTTTCTTATTGGCAAAGTATTCTCCATTTCACTGAGCCAATTTCTAGCTCCGTCCCCAAGGTTGTTCCATCAAACTTTGGAGGACTTATTCTCTTTATGTCATTTTGTAAGTCAGCTACTAAGCTTTCCCTTTTATTTTCAGATGATTAGGAGCATTCACATACTATTATCAACACCCCGTATTCCCGCCATGCTGTTTGCCATAGGAGGTGGCTGATCATTTATATCAGCTTCTTTCTTCCTCTCTTCATTGCCCAGTGACTACTATTCCAAAACAGTCAACGATCTCTTGTGTCTAGTAGGGCGCAAGGATTTCATCCAGCTTTTGAGCAGTAGCTGCTTCTCCACCGGTAACAGGTTGGTCGGTCAACATTCTTCTGTCTGACCATTTTTTTGTTCAATAAAGACAAATGTAAACCTTATTAATTTGTGGACTCATTAGGTCTAAGAGAATGCAACCTGTTATGCTCTGATACATGATGTAACATCCCCATTTTAAGATACTAAACAAGGGAATTTTTTTTTATATAAAACATTCCCTGTTATTAATTATATAATTCAAACACATGTTTCAAGTTTGTATAAATTGTTCTCTGTCCAATTAATGCAGTTTGGATCACACAATTTCTTTTAAAACTAAATGTTCTCTGTTCACATTTTGCATATGGAACACACATTCAGTGACCATTCATCATATAATAGATACCGATATGCTATTACAAATGCTCGAAGAACTATCGACCGCCCACTTATGGCTCGGAGTTTCCAACGATCTCTCATTTCATGACTCGGCGACTTACCGATCCTTCATGTTAATTCATGCATCGTATAAATTATATACAATGTTCTTTTTACCATTTCCCGGTTATATCGAAGTGATCCATTTAAGAAGCCTATCTGAATATCTGTTACTAAATCTTCATCTGACATCTTGCACTTAAACTAGGTGAATTAGGAGACAAACGCAGACCAGCAACTTGCAATACTTTGGGCCAAGATTTTCACATGCTTTGCATGATCATTTCCTAGATGTGTACACACCAATGGAATACGTCCTTCCCTTCACTTCGTATGTTAATCTAGAATGGTCTTTCCTGGTCTATACCAGTCCTTCCATTTAAGGTCAAACTCTAACTTGACTTAGCATATGAACGAGTTAGGAAGTACTCATGGTTAACTAAAGATACGTAGAACTACGGTTGTCGTTCCTAGACGATTCATGTGTCTAGTTACTTTAGTCCTCCGAAGGTCACTCCGTATCCGTGATCCACATTCTATCCCAGCAAAAGAAGAGAACTTATTACCCAGCTTATGGTCAACTTGATGATTTAATGTGGAAGGCATATAATATGTTCGATATAACATTGTGTCTCATGGAAGGCCCCTCTTCCCGAAGACACCATCTTGTAGCTGGCGTTATGTCAATATCCATACGGACTCTCTCATCGAGGGTACACATCAGCTCAATTGTGATTGGTTATATCTTAGTATTAGAATCAACTTTCAGCAGTCTGCTGATCCCTTTATCCATTTTTTGTACGTTTTATATGTAGCTAAAGAGCAGATTAATCCACTTCTTCTGGCTTAATACGGCATCTCCTCCCTATACCAAAGGGTTGGCCTATACTTCTTGGTTCCGTTCTTAATCTTTGGACTAATCAGTCCATTATCGTAAAACTTAATAAGTTTAACCTATTAAACTTAGCCAAGTTTTCGACAACTGTAAACAAATTCAGAATCCATCTTATTAGACGTATTTTAAATGAGTATAATTCTAAAGCATTTATTCAAATTACCCTCCTTAACCTTACCTTAGTAAGTATGTTAACAATAGATATGATTTTTCCCATATCTTTCTTTTCTGAATTTAAACATTCGAGCGATTAAAGAAGTCTGATACAAGGTTTGGCTACCCCTAAGTTATTTGATATTCCCTTAGCTTTCAAACTAATCCCGAAATACTTCCAATTTAGGATTTCGTTTGTTTATTAAATCTTTTTAATGTAATTCAAAATTATTTAACAAGTATGAACTAATTGCACATTCACGTAAAAGTGTTACATTCAGGTAAGAAGATATGTTATTCCTGTAAATTAGCCATTAAACATTTGAATTAATCCAAGTCAAGGAATAATGTTATATTCTCAAACTTATAACAAATATCAAAAACTGCCCTTAGTTATTGAAACTATTCACATTTTACTGTAACCATCAGAATTACGATCTATACATTTGCCGTCAAACGACTTGGACTTTGTTTATATTCAAACAACATTACACTCATAAAAAGATAGAAGAATGTACTTCTCCTTTCTCACTTTCCTCGTGGAGGAGTAGAGCTATCATACAATTCAATCTTCAGTCAATCAAAGAAAGTATCGGAAAGCAGCCATGTATTCAGTTATATCAAGGTCTTCATCTGCAAAATTACTTGCAGGGTGGCGTTCATTGAATTGAGCATTAAGCACTTTTCTTTAAATGAGGTGCTTTTAATTAATGTCTCATAAAAGAACCTTATTGTATGAAACGTAATATGAACATCATTCAAAGAATTTAAATACCAAAAGGAGATGAACAACATATAACTCAATCATTAAATGAACCCTCTATCAGACAAAGGATACTACCCTCTTTTCCCAAAATAATTATATCAGAAGTAATTTCTTCAACAGTTCGAGATTACAAAACATTGTAAGGACTAAAAACACAACTGTGAAAACTGTTGTTCTAACTAAAATGCTATCATTCCATTCTCTTACAATAGTGTGATTCAAAAGATAGATCTTAACTAAATCTAAACCAAATTAGTGTCCCTTCCTTCGTACACTATTCTTAATTTCAAGCAATCAAAGGCTGAAGAGAACCAAGCAAAACAACAATAAAGACCAAGGCTTAACCCCAAGCAGTACGAAATTCGTTTCCATAACAATTATAGCTTTCCAACTATATGAGAGAAAAAAGATCATTAATTAACTTATCATGCACACTCTTTTCTTGTTCCTCATAGCGTCCTAGAAGTGTAATCAACTGATAGCAATCAATGATAACATTCTAAGAGAAATAAATGAAAAATCAATAATCGAATATAAGGGAGCAAGTCATTTACTTTCTACTGTCTATCCAAATAACTTCTCTTTAGAGCAGACATACTCCAATAGTATAATTCATTCATTATAGTATATTCAGTAATTGAAACTACTATTACCTTTCCAAAAAGTTTGACCAGAAGTTCATTGCAAACTGGTCTATAAAAATTAGTACCAAAAGAACAACAAAAGGTAGAAATTACCATATCAAAGTAGTACAAAAAAAGTAATATGCTACAAAACTTTACTGTCCCAGGGGGAAACAGTGTTTTAAGCAAATACAAAAAACATCAAGGAATTATAAATCGCATAATAGTCTATTAAGATCACCAGCTTATGTTTTTCCCAAACGTGTTGTTGACACACTGAACTCAGAATACCAATATTAGCAGAACAATGCTTTATCGAGCAAACCCACATTAGGGAATAGTGCACAAGTCCGATACAGTCAAAACAATCTCAACAGCAAGCCACATCTCATTGTTTCTCATTTGCATAGAAACACTAAGCATGTTTGATTGTTTGTTATGATGACAGTTTTCATCACTAGAAGATCACACCGGCATCCAAATGCAAAATAAAATCCTCTTTCCCATTAACCTTTCGATTTTGAGCAGCAAAGAGAAAAAAAAATTCATAATGTTGCAGGTTAAAATCACAACAATGTTGGGGGGACTGGAGACTAACCATATTGGAATTCAGTGTGAAATCAACAAGGTCACCATGGCAACTGTGTTTGAGTTGTATGTTGTGTTTTGTTAGGATTTCCCATGGGGGGATTTCCATTATTGTGACCATGGGGTATATGTGTGTTTATTTTTTTGTTGTGTCCCTTTTTAAAATTATTGTTGTATGTATTTTATTTGTAATGTGCTCTTTATTTAATTATTTAATGTGATAGTATAATGTGAGAGTCATATAGTTAAAATTTAATTAAATTAAATAGGATGTGGAAGGTGAAATTAAATGTTATTGTCTTGGTTGAAAATGAAATTTATTTATATTTTTATAACCATATGGTAATTAAATAAATGGTTGTGTCTAAAGTTTGTAATAAATAAATGTCATAGAAATAAATGCATTTTAAAAGAGTGTGTAAGTTACCAAGTATGGGTTGTGTAAGTGAAGTGATAGATTGTGTAAGAAATTGTAAGAGGTTTGAAGATTTTTGGAAGGTCAAACACTCCATCTCCCTCTTTGAAATTCGAATTTGAGCTTGGAGGACAAATTTGGAGGCTTGTGGGACAAGTTAAACTTGTCCCACACCTCTCAAAATCCTCCACCAACCATGATTTATTAATTTGGAGTCAAAATCAACTTATTTTATTGCATTTTGACATGATTTTATTGTAAGATTTGATTGCACTTGCTTACAAATTTTAAATGCATTTTTTTTTAGGGGTATGGGCTAAAAAAAAGTATGTAAGTGTAAGTTTTCATTTTCATTTTCACATTTATTGGGATTTATTTGCCTTGATGTTGATTTTTTTGGGGATGAGGAAAAATGATGTGGCATCATCCCACTTGGAATCCACATCATCCTCTTCCACCCTCTCCTTTAAAATTGGAATTCCTCCTCATTTTGAGGTTGTTGAAGGTTGGAGATTTCACTCTTGGGTCAAAATTTCTCTTGCATTTTGGAGCTTGCTTGGTGGAAGAAGTGGATTTTCTTGTGCATACATTTACCTTGCTGATTTGGGACTGGTTTTTTGGTGAAATAAAGACTGTTGTTTTTGGAAACAAGTCTCCATATGGAGAAGTAGGCTCTCACTTTTTTAAAATTGTTGTTTTCCCCTCTTTTAGCATGAATTTTGAATGTATCTGTTTGTAATTCTTTAGAGGGGATGGGTAGAATGCTTAGGGCATGGTGTGGAGAGAAGACTATGAGGTTTATTAAAGGAGGGATAAGGGATTTTCCATTGTTATTTGTTCTTGGGAGGGAATGTTGGTTTGGGATCCACCTAGGAAAGGAAATTACTTGCATTTCCTACTTTGGGGGAGGTATAAGGGATAAATTTGGAGGAGGGATAAGGAGGGGTTGATGAGGGATAAGGTTTATGGGATTGCTATGATTTTTGGCGGTTTACTTTTGGTGGATGCCCAAAATTCAACTTGGGAGGCATAAGGAGACATCCATAGTTCTTGCTCTTGCTTGGCTTGCTTGCTTGGAGAAGGAGCCTTTGTTTTGTTTGGAATTGATTGTTGTAGTTGAGAACTACATCCTCTTGCTTTGTGTTTATTTGTGTTTGTGAATTTATGCTTGTATGTGAAGAAGCCATGTTGTCATGTGTTGTATCATCATGCTCCATTTCAATATGGTTGGGGCTCGGGGGATGATGGGGAAAGATGGCTTCTATTTTCCCATTGGGTATCTTGGTTGGGTGGAGAGTGTTGCCTTTCTCCCCTCCTTGTTGTGATTAAAAGATAAAAGATGAAGAAATCAGCCTGCTGCTGTTTGGAGCTTAGAGAAATCAGTTTGACAGTCATTTCCTTTTTAGCAAATTCATTATAACCTTCCCACTTTGAAGTGGATGATTTGTATTATTAATTGTAATGAGAAGACATCTTGTATTGAAATAAAAAGGTTGAAAGTGATAAGTGAATTGTAAAGAATTATTATTCCATACTGTGTTATGAGAAGAATGTGAAAGAAAGAAATATGTATTGTGCATTGTAATTTGAATTTTAAAGAAAGAGATAAACTGTCAAATTATTGTTGGAAATCAAATAAAGAATTACATTCCTTTCTCAAAATTTCATTGTTGTATTAGATCTGAGTTGCTGTTGTGAAATGAAAACTCCGCTTTGAAAGATATTAAGAAATAGCATTGTCAGTAAATGTATTGTGTTTGAAATCAAAACTGGATTTTAAACTTGAATATGAACTGTCAATTAATTGTTCGAATTAATTGAATGCCTTAGATAAGATTTGAAAATGCCTCCCCATATTTGGAAGATGCAAATTGGTTAATAAACTTGTTAGCAAATGATCTTTGTTTCCTTCTTTAATTCTGGCAATGAATTTCTATAAAAAATGTACAGTTCAGATTTTTAGTTAAAATTGAGAAAGGAAACAAAGTATTTTAGATGTATCAAGTCCTATTGAACCCACATTGAACTTCATATTTAAGAAAATATCTCAAAAACTCTATCAAATCCAATTTTAACTTCACAATCCAACTTACTGTCAAAAAATTTATAAAAATTTACCAAATGTAACCCAATGTCCATATTGGACCTTGAAAATATACTTAAATTTACCCATGACCATTTCCCAATGCTCAATTTACATGCTCAGAAGAAGAAATATCAAAATTGAATCAAATCTTATAAGTTGAAAATTGCTAGTTTTAAAATTATAAACCCTGTAGATCGATTTCTTAAAATTGACCCTTAAAACTTTACCAAATTCAAAAATTGATGATTTTTGTGCAAAGAGGACTCTGAGATCTTTCTGGAAAGTCCTCGTTTTCCTAAAATGGAGCTTCCTATCAAAAGTTATGGCCATTTGAAGTTTTATTTCAAAATGGCCATCCCAAACAAAAAAAAAAGAAATAATTCGACCTTAGAAAAATTTAAATTTTGAACTTTGGAAAAATTTCCTAAAAATTTCCTCGGCCCCACACCAATCACGTACTGACATGTGGCAGGGAGGAATGAGGATTTACAATTGAAAACTTAACTTTTTACACTTTTGGAAAAACTTCACTTTTTCTTCCGCCGGCCCTCGGCCAATCACAAAGCGCCACATGGCCATTTGAGCAAGTGTGGGGGCATGGAGGAAAATTTTCCTTTGGAAAATAGAGAATTTGGTTTTGGGAAAAAATTTAAAATTTTCCCCACGACCCACTATCCCACATCAATCACGTGATGACACGTGGCACTTGGGAAAATTTTCCCCTAAAACTCCGCCCGGCCATAACTTGAGTTTTACAAGGAGTTAGGAGGACTTCTTTATATGGTTGGAAAGGTGAGGAAATTTCCTATCTAATGATCCTAGTTTAGGAAATTTTTGATAACTCTAAGTGTTTGAGAAATCTATTTGAAGTTCAGGGCTTGATAGAGAGCAGGCCTGACGATAAATTTCTCCCTGAACCTTAATAAAACTTGTAACCTCCAAATTGGAACCTAGTAAACTTGTTATAAGATAAAAATGGAAATCTTGTGTTTGGTTGATTAGAATTTGTTCTGGAACCTATTTAGTTTCAAACTAGTGTCTTGCAACTTGGCTGTAGACTCTTCTTATAAAAAAAAATATTCCATAATTTTCGTAATTTGTTTCTTGGTCTCAAGTGGTAGTTAAAGCAGGCATCACACTTTGGTATTAGAGCAGTGGTTCAAAATCTTGGACCATTGGGCACACTAGAAACATTGAGACTTGAAACCTAAAACTAGTAAATTGATAATCTAGAAAACAAAACTAATTGAAAATTGAACATGTTAGTAAACTTAGAAAACTGAAGAAAACTCAAGGTAATGAACTAAATCCCACTCTGGTCTATGCAGGGAGCTCAGATGGAGTAGGAGGAACATTCACAAAGGCTCAGAGTCACCACCACCACCTCCTCCACAACCGCCACCACCACCACCAGACTAGGGTTTAGCAGCTATCCTACCACAGATTTTACAGAACCTCTAGGATATTAATGTCGCCTTACGCGGAGGATCAGTAGGAGGGCACTCGGGTAGACAGGACAGAGATAATTCCATTGAGAGACATGCACCTCCTCCACATGGTGAGGAAGATGGAGGAGAGAATTTTCATGGAGATTCAGCTAGAGCAGATTCTCCTTTAAAGGGACATGGTGACCATATTTTAGGATAAAGAGAGAGGTCTCAGAGCCCTAGGCTCAGGGACAAGCAGGCAGAGAGGCCCAGAGGCTGTCAGACCATAGCTGTGGATCATATCAAGGAGATCCTGAAGCTTAGGCCCTCACATTATTCAGGAGATACAGGTGGTTTTGAGGCAGAGGCCTGGCTGGTTAGCTTGAGCGGTTGCTTTAAGCTTTGTCCTTGTTCTAGCAACACTTAAAGCTCGTGTTGTGATCCATCTACTAAAGGATAGAGCTGGAGAATGGTGGAGGACAGAGGAGTAAAAGCTCCATATAGATTTAGAGACAATCACTTGGGAGCTATTTGAGGAGAGATTCAGGAGTAGATACTTGCCACAAAGATTCATATAGTAGAGGATCAATGAGTTCCACGACCTTCGACAGGCTTCCCTTACAGTGGCCGAGTATGAGAGTAGGATCCTGGACCTACTTCAGTACGTTGATTACATGCAGTATGAGCAGGTGTGGATCCACAGGTTCATCCAGGGCCTTAATATAGACATTGGAGGTGCAGTTCGGATCCACTACCCGCAAACATTAGCGGAGGCCGTTGAGAAGGCCTACATTATAGAGGAGACTCGGGGTAAAACCTAGTAGGCTAGAGACCGGGTTAGGAGCCGTATTCAACAGTTGCAGGATAGTAGATCGAGGGGGTCATCTCCTCTTCCTCATGGTGGTCAATATTCTTTGACACATGTACATGTAGCATGTGCTTTTGTGCACAGACACGCACACGTACATGTCATCTTTCAGACCACAGTAGCAGTCAGTCCTACCCACCATTTAGGCCTCCTCAGAGAGTTGATGCACAGAGAGGTCACAGTATGGGGCCTCCTCCTAGGGGACCCACTAGGACACAGGGTGGAGCTAGAGCTCAGTCGGTAGGATCTCGATCACAAAGGCTGCAATAGACTATAGCTGGATCATCAGGATCCATAGCACCTACCTCTAGGGCACCTTCTGGAGGTGCTGTAGTTTGGAGGACTTCAGTTGGTTGCTTTAGGTGTGGAGTAGTGGGACACTTTTGGAGAGAATGCCCCCAGAACCCTAATAAGGGTAAGGCACCCATCTCAGAGCCTACAGTCGGAGACATGGGACAGAGTCACAGGATCTATGTAGCGGTGAGAACTGGCAGGCTGAGCACCAGAGCACGGTCATTGAGACCCCACACACAGGTAGTGCATCATAGGTGCACTTGTGCGTGTGCATTCCACACACACGTACCTCCATATTGTTTGTGGCACGCACACTCTGGTTCTTCTACATGCACCATCCTTAGTAGAGTGATGCAGGTTGGTGGCTATTAGACAAGGTCATAGTTGGGATGTCGAGATGGCTTCGGGAGCTAAGGTCTTGGTAGACTCCTTAGTAAAGGAGTGTGTTGTTAACTTGGGACCTGTTCACCACCACTTCAGATCTCTGCATACTTCCTTTGGGCTCGTATGGAGTCATTTTAGGCATGGATTGGTTGTCTGCACATAGGGCCAGGATGGATTGCTATCATAAGACTATATCTTGTGTAGATGATCTTGGAGTTGATTCAGTGATTTCTGGGGTCAGGAGACTTGTTTTTATTCGCACTATCTCTGCTATATAGCTCAAGCGGTGTGTATGACGGGGTTGTCAAATGTATGCAGTCACAATCAGTGACCGGGTAGAGGATGGGTCTAGTGGGCCATCGCTAGATGACCATCCCATTTTGAGAGAGTATGCAAATGTTTTCCTAGGGGAGCTACCAGGGATGCCACCCCCACGTGACATGGCACACACACATACACACACGTATATGCAAATTGGACATACACGCTTATACAGGCACACACACATACCCACACCCACATGCACACGTACAGGCACACGCACAATTGTCACGCAAGCACTTGTGTACACGTACACGCACACATAGATATACACATCACAAACGTGATTTCCATATTGATCTGGTTCAGGAGCAGAGCCTATCTCACGAGATCCTTATCAGATGACCACCCTAGAGCTCTGTGAGCTCAAGTTACAATTGGAAGGCCTTTTAGAAAAAGGCCTTATCCATCCTAGTGTATCCCCTTGGGGTGCACACAGTTATTTTTGTTAAGAAGAAGGATGGATCCTTGTGGCAGTTGTGCATGCTTTAGTTCGATGGAGACACTTTCTTCTTGGTCAGAGATTCACACTCAAGATAGATCATTTGAGTCTTCGCCACCTTTTCACGCAGCCCAATCTAAAACGCTCGTCAGAGATGTTGGATGGATTTGTTTTGTGAGTACGACATGGAGATAGAGCATGTCAAGGGGAAGGAGAATGTGGTTGCATACGCCCTCAGCAGATGGAGGCATTTGAGCATGGCTACTTTAGTGAGCATAGATTTACGGAGCAGGATCCTTCAGCAGCTTCCTCTTGATAGTTTCTACATTGCAGCCAGAGATGAGCACGAGATTGAGTCCCAGAGACACCACTTGAGGGGAAATTTGATGGTTTCTCACTAGAGTCAGATGGTCTTATTAGGCACAGAGGTCGGATTTATGTTCCTAGAGACGGAGGCTTGAGGCAGGACATCTTGATAGAGGCACATCATGCACCCTATTCAGCCCACCTGGGGTGAAGACATGCACACCACCTTGAGACAATTATATCACTGGAGAGGACTTTGCAGGGATGTGGCTCATTTTGTGTCACGCTAGTTAGAGTGCCAGAAAGTGAAGGTTGAGCATCAGCATCCAGCTGGCCTTCTATATCCTCATGCTATACCAGAGTGGAAATGGGACACCATTTCCATGGATTTCATTGTTGGATTACCGATGTCAAGATATCACCATGACGCCATCATGGTCACGGTTGATAAATTGACAAAAGTAGCTCACTTTTCTCTGGTAAAGACCACCTATAAAGCTAGTGCAGTGACACGTGTTTACTTGGATGAGATTGTCAGGTTGCACGGGATTCCGCGAAGATCATTTGTGACTGCAATCCTTTGTACACTTCTCATTTTTGGACCACCATGCAATATGTTCTCACACACTGGACGAAGATTAACTTCAGCACAGCACACCCTGAGACGGATGGACAGACTGAGAGGGTGAATCATATTTTGGAGGATATGCTCAAGATGTAGGTGATGGATCAGCAGTCTAAGTGGGAGGAGTATCTGTATCTTATGGAATTTTCCTACAATAATAGTTTCCAGAGTTCTATAGGCATGTCTCCTTTTCAGACATTATATGGTAGGGAGTACAGGACACCCCTTAGCTGGGACAAGTTAGAGGATAGAGTATCTCTTGGACCAGCCCTTTTACAGGACATGGAACAACAGGTAGTGTTGATCAGGCAGAGATTGCAGGAGGCACAGGATAGGCAGAAGAAGTACACTGATCAGCATAGAACCGAGCATAATTTTGATGTGGGCATGAAGGTCTTCTTTCATGTTAGGACACATAAGAGCTTGATCCATTATGGAAAAGGTTCTAAGTTAGCCCCTCGGTTCGTTGGACCTTTTGAGATCCTGGAGCGTATCGGCCCATTGGCACACGTCTGCATGGCCCACGTGTACACGTGCATGGACACACACACATACCCACACGTGTTACAGCATTGCCACCCAGCTTGTCTCGCGTACATAATGTGTTTCATGTTTTTGTTCTTAGGAGATACGTCATAGATCCTTCTCATGTGCTGGATTGGACATCATTACAGGTGCAGGATCAAGGATAGGTGATGGTGGAGCCCATCCATATCATTGATCACAGGACCCTGGGCACTTCGAGGCAGAGAGATTGCATCAGGTACGAGTGCAGTGGGACAGATATGATGAGACTGCAGCCACTTGGGAGGATACTACTACTTTACAAGTGTAGTTTCCACATTTGTTCAGTGACTTCCATGCACATGGAATTCTAGTTTAAGGGGAGGGGTATGTAGTGCCCACTTCCCTTTGACACTGTTTAAATACTGATCCTGACTCTATTGATAATATTTTGGATATTATTATATTTTGATGTAACAGGATGTGTATATACTAGCTCATGGATTATTATGGACATTAATATGTTTTTATTAGAATTATGGTTAGATGTTAGACTATGGATTAATATTGATCTGGATTCAGTTATTATGCTTGAGGATCATTGAGACATTTTTATTATTATGTGGATAATGATATACTAGTTGACATGGATAGCTTATTGATGCTAATTTTAGACATGTGACATTGATTATTATGAATAGCTCTAGTATAGAAATCTATTGGATGATGATATAGTTACAAATTGAATTTTAATGATAAATATTGAATACTTGATATTGTTGTGATTTAAAATTAATAATTTAATGTTGCTTATATCATTTGGATGTTCTGATGTGGCCACGAGGCCGAAGGAGGTATTTTGCATTTTACAGGTTAAAATCACAACAATGTTGGGGGGACTGGAGACTAACCATATTGGAATTTAGTGTGAAATCAACAAGGTCACCATGGCAACTGTGTTTGAGCTGTATATTGTGTTTTGTTAGGATTTCCCATGGGGGGGATTTCCATTATTGTGACTATGGGGTATATGTGTGCTTTATTTGTTGTGTCCCTTTTTAAAATTATTGTTGTATGTATTTTATTTGTAATGTGCTCTTTATTTTAATTATTTTAATGTGATAGTATAATGTGAGAGTCATATAGTTAAAATTTAATTAAATTAAATAGGATGTGGAAGGTGAAATTAAATGTTATTGTCTTGGTTGAAAATGAAATTTATTTATATATTTTATAACCATATGGTAATTAAATATATGGTTGTGTCTAAAGTTTGTAATAAATAAATTTCATAGAAATAAATGCATTTTAAAAGAGTGTGTAAGTTACCAAGTATGGGTTGTGTAAGTGAAGTGATAGATTGTGTAAGAAATTGTAAGAGGTTGCAAGAAGATTTTGGAAGGTCAAACACTCCATCTCCCTCTTGAAATTCGAATTTGAGCTTGGAGGACAAATTTGGAGGCTTGTGGGACAAGTTAAACTTGTCCCACACCTCTCAAAATCCTCCACCAACCTTGTTTATTAATTTGGAGTCAAAATCAACTTATTTTATTGCATTTTGACATGATTTATTGTAAGATTTGTTTGCACTTGTCTTACAAATTTTAAATGCATTCTTTTTTAGGATGGGAAAAAATGAAGTATGTAAGTGGTTTGTCATTCACATTGATTGGGATTTAATTGCCTTGATGTTGATTGCTTTTTGGGGATGAGGAAAAATGATGTGGCATCCCACTTGGAATCCACATCATCCTCTTCCACCCTCTCCTTTAAAATTGAAATTCCTCCTCATTTTGAGGTTGTTGAAGGTTGTAGATTTCAATCTTGGGTCAAAATTTCTCTTGCATTTTGGAGCTTGTTTGGTGGAAGAAGTGGATTTTCTTGTGCATACATTTACCTTGCTGATTTGGGACTGGTTTTTGGTGAAATAAAGACTGTTGTTTTGGGAGCAAGTCCCCATTATGGAGAGGTAGGCTCTCACTTTTCTAAAATTGCTGTTTTTCCCTCTTTTAGCATGAATTTTGAATGTATTTGTGTTTGCAATTCTTAGAGGGATGGGTAGAATTCTTAGGGCATGGTGTGGAGAGAAGACTATGAGGTTTATCAGAGGAGGGATAAAGGATTTTCCATTGTTATTTGTTCTTGGAGGGAATGTTGGTTTGGGATCCACCTAGGAAAGGAAATTTCTTGCATTTCCTACTTTGGGGGAGGTATAAGGGATAAATTTGGAGGAGGGATAAGGAGGGGTTGAGGAGGGATAAGGTTTATGGGATTGCTATGATCTTGGTGGTTTGCTCTTGGTGGATGCCCAAAATTCAACTTGGGAGGCATAAGGAGACCTCCATAGTTCTTACTCTTGCTTGGCTTGCTTGCTTGGAGAAGGAGACTTTGTTTTGTTTGGAATTGATTGTTGTAGTTGAGAACTACATCCTCTTGCTTTGTGAATTTATGCTTGTATGTAAAGAAGCCATGTTGTCATGTGTTGTATTATCATACTCCATTTCAATATGGTTGGGGCTCGGGGGCCAATGGGGAAAGATGGCTTCTATTTTCCCATTGGGTATCTTGGTTGGGTGGAGAGTGTTGCCTTTCTCCCCTCCTTGTTGTGATTAAAAGATAAAAGATGAAGAAATCAGCCTGCTGCTGTTTGGAGCTTAGAGAAATCAGTTTGACAGTCATTTCCTTTTTAACAAGTTCATTATAACCTTCCCACTTTGAAGTGGATGATTTGTATTGTTAATTGTAATGAGAAGACATCTTGTATTGAAATTAAAAGGTTGAAAGTGATAAGTGAATTGTAAAGAATTATTATTCCATACTATGTTATGAGAAGAATGTGAAAGAAAGAAATATGTATTATGTATTGTAATTTGAATTTTAAAAAAAGAGATAAACTGTCAAATTGTTGGAAATCAAATAAAGAATTACATTCCTTTCTCAAAATTTCATTGTTGTATTAGATCTGAGTTGTTGTTGTGAAATGAAAACTCCGCTTTGAAAGATATTAAGAAATAGCATTGTCAGTAAATGTACTATGTTTGAAATCAAAACTGGAGTTTAAACTTGAATATGAACTGTCAATTAATTGTTCGAATCAATCGAATGCCTTAGATAAGATTTGAAAATGCCTCCCCATATTTGGAAGATGCAAATTGGTTAATAAACTTGTTAGCAAATGATCTTTGTTTCCTTCTTTAATTCTGGCAATGAATTTCCATAAAAAATGTACAATTCAGATTTTTAGTTAAAATTGAGAAAGGAAACAAAGTATTTTAGATGTATCAGGTCCTATTGAACCCACATTGAACTTCATATTTAAGAAAATATCTCAAAAACTCTATCAAATACAATTTAAACTTTACAATCCAACTTACTGTCAAAAAACGTAAAAATTTACCAAATGCAACCCAATGTCCAAATTGGACCTTGAAAATATACTTAAATTTACCCATGACCATTTCCCAATGCTCAATTTACATGCTCAGAAGAAGAAATATCAAAATTGAATCAAATCTTATAAGTTGAAAATTGCCAGTTTTAAAATTATAAACCCTCCAGAACGATTTCTTAAAATTGACCCTTGAAGATTTATCAAATTCTAAAATTGATGATTGATGTGCAAAGAGAACTCCGAGATCTTTCCAGAAAGTCCTTGTTTTCCTAAAATGGAGCTTCCTATCAAAAGTTATGGCCATTTAAAGTTTTACTTCAAAATGGCCATCCCAAACCAAAAAAAGAAATAATTCGACCTTAGAAAAATTTAAATTTTGAACTTTGGAAAAATTTCCTCGTTCCCGCACCAATCATGTGCTGACACGTGGCAGGGAGGAATGAGGATTTAGAATTGAAAACTTAACTTTTTAGACTTTTTGAAAAACTTCACTTTTTCTTCCGCCAGCCCTCGACCAATCACAAAGCACCACGTGGCCATTTGAGCAAAAGCAGGGGCATGGAGGAAAATTTTCCTTTGGAAATAGAGACTTTGGTTTTGGGAAAAAACTTTCAAAATTTTCCCCACGACCCGCTCTCCCGCATCAATCACATGATGACATGTGGCATTTGGGAAAATTTTCCCAGTTTTCTCCCTATCCCCGCGGACCTCCAAGGGAAAATTTTTCCCTAAAACTCCGCCCGGCCATAACTTGAGTTTTACAAGGAGTTAGGAGGACTTCTTTATATGGTTGGAAAGGTGAGGAAATTTCCTATCCAATGAGCCTAGTTTAGGAAAGTTTTGATAAATCTAAGTGTGTGAGAAATCTAGTTGAAGTTCAGGGCTTGATAGAGACCAGGACTAGCGATAAATTTCTTCCTGAACCTTAATAAAACTTGTAACCTCCAAATTGGAACCTAGTAAACTTGTTATAAGATAAAAATGGAAATCTTGTGTTTGGTTAATCAAAATTTGTTCTGGAACCTATTTAGTTTCAAACTAGTGTCTTGCAACATGGCTGTAGACTCTTCCTATAAAAAAAAATTTATTCCATAATTTTCCTAATTTGTTTCTTGGTCTCAAGTGGTAGTTGAAGCAGGTATCACACGCATGCACACACACACGAACACGCGCACACACACGAACACGCACACACAAAAACTCAAACACACGCACACACACAGACATATGCACACACACACGCACACGCATACACACATGCACACGCACATGAACACGCATAGGAACATGCACACGCACATGCACACGCACACGCACACACACACGCACACGCATTCACACATGCACACGCACACGCACACCCACACCCACACGCAGACACACAACACATGCACACGCACATGCACATGCACACTCATAGCCACACGCACATGAAGAGGCACATGTACAGGTAAACCCACACTCACACGCACACCCACACCCACACGCACATGCACACGTACACACACAGGCACACCCACACGTACACACACACACACATGCACACGCACACATACATGTAGACACACATGCACACATACATGTAGATGCACACGCACATGCACATGTACACGTAGACGCACACGCATAGCCACACCCACACACCTTGCCACACGCACACGCACAGTCACACGAACAGGCACATGCACACGCAAACGCACACGCACATGCAAATGCACACGCACACGCAAATGCACATGCATACGCACATGCACATGCACATGCACACGCACACACGCACGCGCACACACATGCACATGCACACTCACACCCACACCCACACGCACACACACATGCACACGTACACGTAGACGCCCACGCACATGCACAAAACACGCACAAAACACTCACATGCACAAGAAAGTGCACATGCACACGCAC
>CM034154.1:379619704-379624704 GCA_019776745.2 Taxus chinensis | reverse complement strand
GTACACGCACACCCACACCCACACCCACAAGCATAGGCACACGCACATGCACTCTCATACGCATAGGCATATGCACACGCACACGCACACGCACACGCACACACACACGCACACGCACATGCACATGCACAATCATTCACAAACGCACACACGCGCACACGCACATGTACACGTAGACGCACATGCACACACACAAAACACACACACACACACACAAACACACACACTTGAAAAAGCACATACACAGGCACATGCACACAGACAAGCACACGCACATGCACATGCACACAAACATGAACATGCACACGCAGAAGAACATCCACAGACACAGTCACGCCCACTAACATACACATATGCATATGCACACGCACACGCACAAGCACACACAAGCGCACAGACACACGCATATTCACACTCACATGCACAGGCACAAGCACATGTACACGCACATGCACAGGCACAAGCACATGTACACGCACAGGCACATCCACAGACGCACACGCACACGCACACGCACACATACACACACTCTCACATGCACATGCACACGCACATGCACATGCACACACACACACACACACACGCACACGTACATGCACATGCACACACGCATGCACATGCACACGCACACAAACGTTCATGCACACAAACATTCATGCACACACACACACATGCACATGAGCACATGCACGCACACGCATATGCACATGCACACTCACACGCACACGCACATGCACATGCACACATGCACGCATGCACACACACATGCACGCACACACACACACACACACGCACACACACACACACGCACGCACATGCATAGGCACGCATGCACACGCACACATAGGTAAATGCATATGTCAATGCACGCACACACACACACACACACACTCACAAGGACACGCACACGCACACATAGGTAAATGCACATGCACATGCACGCACACACACACGCACACACACTCACAAGCACACGCACACGCACACGCACATGCACACATACACACAAACTCATACACACTCCAACACACACATAGGTAAATGCACATGCACATGCACACACACACATACACATGCACATGCACATACACACCCACACGCACACCCACGCCACACACGCACACGCACATGCTCACGCACACACACACGCACACGTACACCGCACACGCACACGAACATGCACAGGCACAAGCACAAGAACATCCATAGGCACAAGCACATGTACACGCACATGCACAGGCACAAGCACATGTACACGCACAGGCACATCGACACACGCACACGCACACGCACACACACACATACACACACTCTCACATGCACATGCACACGCACACGCACATGCACACACACACACACACACACGCACACGTACATGCACATGCACACACGCATGCACATGCACACGCACACAAACGTTCATGCACACAAACATTCATGCACACACACACGCACATGCACATGAGCACATGCACGCACACGCATATGCACATGCACACTCACACGCACACGCACATGCACATGCACACATGCACACATGCACACACACATGCACGCACACACACACACACACACACACACACACACACACGCATGCACACACACACGCACGCACATGCATAGGCACGCATGCACACGCACACATAGGTAAATGCACATGCCAATGCACGCACACACACACACACACACTCACAAGCACACGCACATGCACACATATGTAAATGCACATGCACATGCACGCACACACACACGCACACACACTCACAAGCAGACGCACACGCACACACACATGCACACATACACACAAACTCATACACACTCCAACACACACATAGGTAAATGCACATGCACATGCGCACGCACACGCACACACACATACACATGCACACGCACATACACACCCACACGCACACCCACGCACACACGCACACGCACATGCTCACGCACACACACACGCACACGCACACACACACGCACACGAACATGCACACGCACATGCACACACACACCCACACACACACACACACGCACACGCACTCGCACACCCACACCCACATGCACGCGCACATGCACACTCACACGCAAAACACATGCACACGCACACACAGACCCATGCACACACGCACACGCACATGCACATGCACATGCAGACCCACGTGAACATGCACACACACACGAACATGCACAAACACATAGTCACGCACACACACAAGCACAAGCACACACACACACACACACGTGTAACATCCCCATTTTAAGATACTAGAACAAGGGAAAAAAAATTATTTTTTTATTTTTTTATAGCGATTTCTTAAGTACAACTGGCGAGTTCCCAGCACTCGAATGGGCTTAACCACGATTATTCCAGGGTCTTGGACCTGCAAGGAATTCCAATTCAACACATGTGATAAATTTGTCATGTATTTCTTAAACAAAGAAATATGAAAAACATCATGCATTTGAGATAAAGCAGGAGGTAATGCTAGACGATAAGCTACAGGTTGATTGTTTCAACAATTTCAAAAGGTCCCACGTATCGTGGCAACAACTTGGTAGCCTTGCCAAAATTTATTGAGCTCTTTTTCGGCTTCACCTGAAGAAAGACCTTCTCTCCCAGTTTATAATTCCTGTCAACCCGCTTTAAGTCTGCATAACTCTTTTTCCTATGGGCAGCCTCGTTTAGATGTTCCCGAATCATTTTGATTTGCTGTTCCATTTCCATAAGGATTTCTGGCCCAATTACCTCTCTGTCCTCAACGCTATCCTAGCTGACAAGGGTTTTGCATTTTCTTCCATACAATGCTTCAAATGGGGCCATTTTTAAAGAGGCATGGTATGTATTATTGTAAGAAAATTCTACCAGCGCAAGGTATTCCTCCCATTTATACTGCTGGTCCATGCAATACATCCTTAACATGTCCTATAAAATCTGATTAACTCTCTCAGTCTGTCCATCTGTCTCCGGATGATATGCAGAATTGAAGTTTAATTTAGTTCCCAAGGCCACATTAAGCATTTGCCAAAACCTTGATGTCATCCTCGGATCTCTGTCTGATATGATTAATTCCGGTATTCCATGCAATCTGAAGATTTCATGTACAAATCTTCTTGCTAACACTGGTGCATTGTCCTTCAAATTACCAGCAATGAAGTGTGCCACTTTGGTCAATTTTTTGACTACAACCAGGATAATGTCATGCTTATTTCTTGACATAGGCAATCCTTGAACGAAATCCATCGTTATCACTTGTCATTTATACTGCGGAATACTGTGGGGATACAATAATCTAGCGGGATGCATATGTTCCGCTTTAACACGCTGACATTCCAAGCAGTGTGTTACAAATTCCACCACATCCTTTTTCATTCCCTTCCAGAAGTATTGCTGCTTAAGATTAGCAAGCATTTTCATAATGCCAGGGTGTCCAGAAAAAGGTGAATTATGAAATTCAGTCAACAATTTCCCTCTTAAGTCATTTGCCAAAGGTATATATACCTTGTTTTTGAACCTCAGAATTCCTTCATTATCAAAACGGAATCCTTTATACCTGACATCCTTCGGGTCTGCAGCAAGTGCTGTTTTGACTTGCTGGAAATAAGGATTTGATTCCAAGGCATCTTTCACCTCATCCTTAAACTAAGTTCTTAACGTTATAAGAGTAGAGATATGCTTCCTTCGACTCAGAGCATCTGCTACTCTATTTTCCTTGCCCTTGATGTAGCTTATATCAAAATCATACTGAGACAGAAATTCTAACCATCTTCGTTGTCTTGCATTTAGATTTGGCTGAGTGAAAATGTACTTTAGCCCCAAATGGTCTGTTTTTAACTCAAAAGGCTTGCCTAAAAGGTAATGCCTTCACATTTGAACGTGCATGAACAATGGCACGAACACGAGCTCTAGATCGTGTGGAGCATAATTCTATTCATGTAACTTAAGCTTTCTACTTTCATAAGCTATGACATGGTTATTTTGTAACAAAATACCTCCAAGGCCTTCTCCTAAGGCGTCCGTTACAACCATAAAATTTCCATTTGGATCAGGTACAGTCAAAATAGGTGCTGTAGTTAACTGTTCCTTTAAATTTTTAAAGGCAGATTCACATTTGTCCGTCCAGACAAATTTCTTATCCTTCTTTTGCAGCAAAGTGATTGGGGTAGCAATTTTTGAAAAGTCCTTAACGAACTTTCGATAGTATCCAGTCAAGCCCATGAAACACTCCTCACTTCGTGCACGTTCTTAGACGCAGGCCACTCAGTTATAGATGTGATCTTTGAAGGGTCAACAGCTATTCCATTCTTGCTTATAACATGTCCCAAATAATGCACCTCTGCATCATAAAAGGAACATTTAGACAATTTACCATACAACTTCCTCTTTCTTAAAATTTCCAGCACTATCCTTAGATGTTCTTGGTGCTCTTCGACATTTTTAGAGTATATAAGAATGTCATCTAAGAATACAAGTACAAACTTGTCTAAGTATTCTTGAAAAATATTGTTCATACAGATTCATGAAGGCGGCAGATGCATTAGTCAACCCAAAAGGTAACACCGTGAACTCATAATGCCCATACCTTGTTCTAAAAGATGTTTTATGAATATCCTCTTCACTTTACTCGCACACGCACACCGCAAACGCACATGCATCGACACATCTAGGTTTGAATAGCACTGACGCACCTCACATCTGATCGCACACACATCATCACACACTAGGGAGTGCATATCGCACATTTAATAGTGCACTTTGTTCAACATTCTGCACATGCACACGCACAGCCTCACACGTGCACATCATTTTTCTTTACAAAACATGCAAGCGCACATGCACATGCACTCCGCAAGGTGACGCACACGGTCACATCACACACACTTCGTCAAAAGTGCACATGTACATGCAGCACACACACGCGCGCACACACACAAACGATGGTGGTCATGCTACACGGTGCACTTACGATATGGGTCCACAGTTCACACAGTGACGCATTTCTACT
>CM034154.1:379604704-379607204 GCA_019776745.2 Taxus chinensis | reverse complement strand
CACACGCACAAAAATCTCACACACACACGCACACGCACACGCACACCGCATGCACACACGCACACGCACTCACACATGAACACGCACACACACACAAATGCACACACACACGCATAGACCCACATGATTACACACACGTACATGTAGACACATGCACACGCACATAGGTAAACAGCACACACACACGCACACCCACATGCATGCAATGCACACACGTACACGCACACACACACACGCACACGCCCAGGCACATGCACACGCACAATATGCACACGCACACGAACATGCACAAACAAACGACACATGTACAAACACATAGTCACAACGCACACGTGCACACGCACACGCACACGCACACGCACAAGCACACGCACACACACATCCGCACATGCACACACACACACCAAAACACGCACATGCACAACACACATGCACACGCACACCCACACGCACATGCACACCCATGCACATGCACACGCACACACACATAAAACACACGCACACGCACACACGCACACGCACTCACGCACACGCACATGCATTGCGTACATGCACACGTACACGCACACACGCACACAACATAGACAGGCACACACACATGCACACGCACACACATGCACCCACAAAAAGCACATGTACACGCACACTGCGTACGACACACACAAGCACACGTACATGTACACGCACACGCACATGCATAAAACATGACACACACACACACGTACGCACAAAACACACACATGCACACGGACACGCACGCGCACACGCACATGCACATGCACACGCACACGCACACGCACACGCACATGCACACACACACACACATGCACACTCACAAGCACATGCACACGCACACGCACACGCACATGCACACATACACACACAAAACATTCAAGCGCACATGCACATGCACATGCACACGCACACGCACACGCACACGCACACTCACACGCACACGCACATGCACATCCACATGCACACATGCACACACACACAAACATGAACATACACACGCACACGAACATCCACACACACACAGTCACGCACACACACAAACACATATGCATATGCACATGCACACGCACACACACACGCACACAAAAATGCACATGCATAGGCACACGCACATACACTAGCAAAAGCACATGTACACGCACGCACACACACGCACGCACGCACATGCATATGCAGACGCACATGTACATGCACACGCACACGCACACCCATATGCACATGCACACGCACACTCACACGCACATGCACACGTACGTGCACACGCACACGAACACTTACACGCACACACGCACACTGACACACACACGCACATGTACACATAGACGCACACCCACACCCTCAAAACAATGACGCCCACACGCACAAAAATATCTCTCACACACGCACACGCACACACATACCCACACGCACACGCACGCGCACATGCACACGCACACACACAAAAACATGCACACACACACGTAGACGCACATATGAACACCCCACACGCACACGCACACGCACACATAGATAAACGCACACACACACGCACATGAAATTGCAAATGCACACGCACATGCACACCCACACGCACAAGCACACGCACACACACGGACACGCACACGCACACGCACACGCACACGTACACGTACATGCACACGCACACGCACACGCACATGCACATGCACACACACACATACATACACACGCACACGCACGCACGCACACGCATAGGCACACATAACACACACATACATGCACACGCACACAGCACACACACATGCACAAGCATGCACACACACACATGCATGCGCAAAACATGCACACACACGAACACATGCACACGTAAACACACACGCATACATAGGTAAATGCACATGCACATGCACACCCACACGCACACGTACACACAAACTCATACACACTCACACACACATAGGTAAATGCACATGCACACGCACATGCACAAGCACACGCACACACACACACACACGCAAATGCACACGCGCACACACACACACACACGCAAATGCACATGCACCCGCAATCAACAAACACACACGCACACGTACAGGCACACGCACACGCACACACGCACACGTACATGCACACGCACACGCACACATACATGGACACGCACACGCACACGCATATGCACATGCACACACACGCACATGCACATGCACACACACACGCACACGCACGCACGCACACGCATAGGCACGCACACACACATACACGCACACGCACATGCATGCGCACAAGCGCACACACACGCACACGTACAATAGTAGACACATGAACACACACACGCATACGCATGCACACACACACACACACACACACACACCCGCACACACACGCACATGCACACGCACACACAAACACACACACACATGCACACACACACACATAAACGCAAATGCACAGACACACGCACAGGCACACTAACATGCACAGGCACACGCACACGCACAGGCACACTAACATGCACAGGCACAGGCAC
>CM034154.1:379594704-379599704 GCA_019776745.2 Taxus chinensis | reverse complement strand
ATGCACACACACACACACACACGCACGCGCACACACCCGCACACACGTACCCCAACGCATGAACACACATACGCACACACATGCACGTACACACAAACACACATGCACACACGTGTACGAGCATACACACACACGCACACATAGGCACACACACGCTCACGCGCGCACACACACACACACGCACGCGCGTGCCCACACACATACTCACGCGCATGCATATGCACACATGCAAACACACACACACACACATACCCCCACGCACGTAAACACACGCACACACGCACACACACAGACACATGCACGAACACACACACACACATACACACACACTCGCCCGTACGTGTACGTGTATACACACATAAACACACGTGCACGCGAACACACACACACACCCATGCACACACACACACACCCGCACGCACACGCATGCACACACGCACACGCACACACATACATGCTCACTCGCATGTGCGCACATACACACACACAAACTCTCAACATTGCACACACACACACACAGCACCAACACGGCTTCACTCGCACCAACACGCATACACACACCCACAAACTCTCACCATGCACACACCGCCACACACCACCAGCTCAATACATGCACGCACCACACTCAACAATCAATGCCGCAACACACACACACGCACATGCACACGCACACCCACACGCACACGCACACACATGTAGACACATGCACCCAGACGCACACACGCACACACACGCACACACACTCTCGTGTGTGCGCTTGCAGGCATGCACACACATGTACACACGCATGCACACACACACATGCACACACACACACACACACACACACACACACACACACCCACACACACACACACACACACACACACACACACACACATACACACAGACAGACAGACAGACAGACACACACACGTACACACACACGCATATACACACGCACACACGCAGGCACACATGCAGGAACTCACTCACCCGCACGTGCACACACACACACAAACACACATGCAAACATGTGCACGTGCGCACATAAGGACACACATACACACACACAAACATACTTGCGAGCACATGCGTGAGTAAGTGCATGCATATATACGCACAGGGACACAGACACAGACACACACACCCACACTGACACATGAACGCACGCACGCACAACCACAGACACACACACTCACCCACACGCTCATGCGCACAAACAAAAATGCACACACATTTACGAGCATAGACGCGTACTCGCACACGCACAAACACCCACACACACACGCACACGCACGCACACGCACGCACACGCACGTGCATGCACACACATACACGCTCACTCGCACATACACACACACACAAACGCTCACATGCACACACGTAAACACACTCACTCACGCACGCACGTACTCACATGCATGCACACACACACACATACTCACACACACACACACACATACACACTCACACATGCAAATACACACTCACGCATGCACATACACACTCACGCACGCACGCACTCACACGCATGCGAACACGCACATATAGTCACACGCACACACGCACACACACATGCACACACACATGCACACACACACACACACACACACACACCCACATGCACACTCACGCGCGCTCGCATGCATGCACACACACTCATGCATGCACACACGGAAACATGCACACATACACACATAAAAACAACACACATGCAGGCACACTCACCCGCAAACACATGCGTTAGCACACACAAAGACACATGCTGACACGTGCACACACACACACACACACACACACACACACACACACACACGTGAACAAATAAATGCTCATGCGCACGCATACATGCACACACACAAACATGCGCGCGTGCACACACACATACACACACACACACAAACACACACACACACACACGCACACACACGCGCGCACACACACACACACACACACTCATGCGCACGCACGCACAAACATGCACAAACACCCACACATACACGCACATGGACACACACATACACAAACACGCACGCAAACACACACTCACCCGCACGTGTAGGAACACACTCACCCGCACTTGCACACACACACAAACACACATGCAAACATGTGCACGCGCGCACACAAGGAAACACATACACACACACAAACATACTTGCGAGCGCACGTGCTAGTAAGTGCACGCACACATATGCACAAGGACACACACACACACACACATTGACACATGAATGCACGCACAGACGCACAACCACAGACACACACACACTCACCCACACGCTCACGCACACACGCACACAACCAAAAATGCACACACATTTACGAGCACAGACGCGCACTCGCACACGCACAAACACCCACACACACACGCACATGCACATGCACACGCATGCACGCACACGCACGTGCATGCACACACATACACGCTCACTCGCATGCGCACACACACACAAACGCTCACATGCACACACGTAAACACACTCACACACGCATGCACATACTCACATGCATGCACACACACACATAATCACACACACACACACACGCACATACACACTCACACACGCAAATACACACTCACGCACGCACATACACACTCACGCACGCACGCACTCACACGCATGCGAAGACACACACATAGTCACACGCACACACCCACATGCACATGCACACACAGACGCACACGCACACACACACACACACACACACACACACACACACACACACTCACACTCACACACACACACCCCCACACGCACACGCACATGCACACGCACACTCACGCGCGCTCGCATGCATGCACACACACTCATGCATGCACACACGAAAACACGCACACATACACACATGCACAAGCATACACACAGACACACATAAAAACAACACACATGCAGGCACACTCACCCGCACACACACGCGTTAGCACACACAAAGACACATGCAGACACGTGCACACACGCGTGCACACACACACGTGAACAAATAAATGCTCATGTGCACGCATACATGCACACACACACACACACACACACACACACACACACACACACACACACACACTCTCACAGTCACGCAGACACACACACACACAAACACACGCGCGCGCACACGCACGCACACGCACACTCACTCACTCATGCGCACGCACGCACAAAAATGCACAAACACCCACACATACACGCACATGGACACACACATACACAAACACGCACGCAAACACACACTCACCCGCACGTGCACACACGCACACACACGCACACACACACACACATACAAATAAACATATAAATAACCACCCACGCATGCACACGCATTTACAAACACACACACGCACACACGCACACACACGCACACACACACGCACGCACGCATACAAACACAAACACACACACACCCACCCACCCATGCACACGTACGTACACACACACATAAGCACGCAGGCACAAGCATGCGTACACACGTGCGCGCTCACACACACGCACGCACATGCACGCACACACAAGCATGCATGCACATGCACGCGCACATACACACATGCACAAATGCGCGCACACACACACGCACACGCACATGCACATTCACACAACACCCACATGCACGCGCACGTACACGTAAACACATAAATGCTCACTTGCATGCACACATACACACATGCATGCACACACAGACACACACACACATTATAACACGCACACATGCACACACTCACACATGCACGCACACACTCACATGCAAACACACACACACATACTCACACACACGCACACACACGCACACTCACATGCAGACGCACATACACACACACACACACACACACACACACACACACACTCACGCACGCATGCACACATATGCACAAACACCCACACATACACGCACATGCACACACACATACACAAACACGCACACAGACACACACTCACCCGCACGCACATGCACACACACATACACACACATGCACGCGTGCGCTCACACACGCACACGCACACGCACACACACACACGCTCACGCACACGCACATGCACGTGTTTGCGCGCACACACACACACAAAAACAACCACCCACGCACACACATGCGCTTATGAACACACACGCACACACGCTCATAAACACGCACACACGCACACACACATACAAACAAACACAAACACACCCACGGATGCTTGCATGCGCTCGCACGCGTACGTGCACACACACACACACCCATGCAAGCGCACACACACACACCCACCCACCCATGCACACATATGTGCACTCACACATAAGCATGTAGGCACAAGCATGCGTACGCACGTGCGCACTCACACACACACAAACAAACACAAATGTACACACACGCATGAATGCACATGCATACATACGCACACACATGCACACTGACGCACACACACCCATGCACATGTACACACCCATGCACACGCACACACACACACACAAATACACACCCACCCACCCACCCATGCACACGTATGTGCACTCACACATAAGCACGTAGGCACATGCGCGCTCACACACACAGACAGACACGAATGTACACACACACATGAATCCACATGCATGCACACTCGCACACACTCTGCACACTGAACACACCACAGCAATGAAGCACATGCATGCATGCACACACACACACACATGGACGCATATGCGCACACGCATATGAACATGCACTCCCACACACACACGCATGCAGGCACATTCATGCACATGCACACACACACGCACACACACACACACAAACACACGCACACACACACGCACACGCACACACACACGCGCACACACACACACGCATTTTTGCATGCACACACACACACACACATGCTTAAACATGCACACACACACACCACACGACACGAATGCACACCACATGCAAGCACATACATGCTCACTCGTACGCACCCACAAAAAACAAAACAAACACCCACCCCCACACCACACATGCACCAACACACCTCAAACACGCACACATACACACACACTCGCACACACACGCACACACTCACATGCACGCG
>CM034154.1:379587204-379589704 GCA_019776745.2 Taxus chinensis | reverse complement strand
CATGCACATGCACACACACGCACACGCACACGTGCACGCACACATGCACAAACACATACACACATATAGACACACGCACGTTGGCACACATGCACACACACACACACCCTCTCACCCGCACGCGCTAGCACACAAAAAACACACATGCAGACATGTGCACACACACACACACATGCATGTGCGCACGTGCATGCACACAGACACACACGCACACGCACACGCACATTCACATGCACACCCCCACACACATGCGCACATGCACACACACACATTGAAACATGCACACACACTCACTTGCACACTCACATACACACACACGCACACAAGAACACTCAAACACACACACATGCACACACGTACACACACACTCACACATGCGCACGTACTCACATGCACGCGCGCACACACACACACTCACACCACCATAAAGCATTCACACTCACACACTACACACACACACACCACACACATCCACGCACACCCACACACATGCATGCACACAGACCCCCCCCCCCCAGACACACACACACACACGCATTATGCAGCAGACACACGCACAGACGCACTGCGACGCAAAACATGCACACAACACAACACGTACGCACACGTCAAACCACACACACACACACAACAACGCAATGGCACGTGCGACACACGCAACACACACACACACACAACACACAAACAAACACAGAAAACACCACACACACCACACTCACCCACACGCTCACGCACACACAGCACACACGACGCACATGCACGCACAATTAAACCTCACCCCAATTAACACGTACTACCATGCACACATGCCATACACACACATGCAAACACATGCTCATGGCTATTCGGAGGACACACATGCACACGCACGTGCATATCCACATACAAACATACACACTTACACGCACGTGTAAGCACACCACACACACAGCACAAGCACACAAACCACTCATGCACATCGCTCGCACATCACACATGATACACACATGCACACACGACACACAACGCACACACATACTTACCATCCACGCACACGACTTCCACTCCACACACGCACGCATGCACGCAACGCACACACACCCGCACACACAAACACACATCCACAACATGTGTACGTGACCACACACACAAATGCTACAGTACACGCACAAACACACTTACGCATACCACGCACACACACAACACACAAACACACACCACCACACACCACACACATCTTTCACACACACACACCCCCCCCACACCCTTAGCGTTTAGACGTGCACACGCACATTCACACGCACCCACACACACACCTCAAACACGCACTCACACACGCACGCACGCACTCACATGCACGCTCACACACACATACACAAATACTCACACACACACACACACGCATGCACATGCACATGCACACGCACACACACACCCACCCACACACACACACTCACGCACACACGCACATGCTTATGAACACGCACACGCACACCCACAAACACACGCATGCACGTAAACACACGAACACACGCACATGAATGCACACATGAGCACACACGCATGCATGCATACACACACACACGCCACAGAGAGAGAGAAGAGAGAGAGAGAGAGAGAGAGAGAGAGAGAGACACTCAACCTCACGGTCACGCACACACAAACACACATACATACACGCACACACGCACACATGCACACACACACGTAAATTCACATACACACACATGCACGTGCGCACACACACATACACACACACACACACGCACACGCACACGCACATTCACATGAACCCCCCACAACATGCGCACATGCACACAACCAACATTGAAACATGCACACACACTCATTGCACATCACATACACACACACGCACACAAGAACACCTCAAAAACAAACACATGCACCGCAGTACACACACACTCACACATGCGCACGTACTACAGAACGCGCGCCACACACACACACTCCAAGCACGCATAAGCATTCCCACTCACACACACACACCACACACACCAACTGAACGCACACCCACCACACATGCATGCACACAGGGACACAGACACACACACACACACGCATATGCACGCAGACACACGCACAGACGCACGCGGACGCAAACATGCACACACACACACGTACGCACACGCAAACACACACACACACACACACACGCATGCACGTGCGCACACGCGCACACACACACACACACACACACACACACACACACAAACACAGACACACACACACACACACGCACACGCACACGCACATTCACATGCACACCCCCACACACATGCGCACATGCACACACACACATTGAAACATGCACACACACTCACTCGCACACTCACATACACACACACGCACACAAGAACACTCAAACACACACACACACACTCGCACATGCACACACGTACACACACACTCACACATGCACACACGTACACACACACTCACACATGCGCACGTACTCACATGCACGCGCGCACACACACACACTCACACGCACGCATAAGCA
>CM034154.1:379577204-379579704 GCA_019776745.2 Taxus chinensis | reverse complement strand
CACACACACACACACACACACACACACACCCACACACACATGCACATGCACACATACGCCCACGCACACGCACGCACACGCACACGCATATGCACACGCACACACACACGCACACGCACACGCACACGCACACGCACACACACATACACACGCACACGCACATGCACACGAATGCATACACACATACACATTCATACGCACACCCACATACATGTGCACGTGCATGCACACACATACACGCTCACTCGCACATGCATGCACACACATACATGCTCACTCGCATGCACATACACACACACACAAACACTCAAACACACAAACATGCAAGCACATACACACACTCACACACTCACACGCACGCATGCACTCACATGCACGCACACAAACACATACAAAAATACTCACATGCATGCACATACACACGCACACACACACACACGTACAGACATGCACACGCACACACACACCCTCACACACACGCACACGCACACACGCACACACACACACACATGCACACATGTACATACACACACACACACACAGACACATGCACACACACACACACTCACCCGCATGGTCACGCACACACATGCATGTGCGCACACAAACACACACGCACACACTCATATGCACACGCACACACACACACACATGCGCATGTAAATGCACACGCACACGCACACCCATGCTCCTGCACGCTCGTACGTGTTTGCGTGCGCAAACACACATACATACAAATACACACACACACACACACAACCACCCACTCACGCACATGCGCTCGTGAACACGTACACACACGCGCTCGTGAACACGCACGCACACATGCTCGCTAACACACACACATGTTCATAAACCCACGCGCGCGCACACACACACACACACACACACACACACACACACACACACACACACACACTCCCACACATGCTTGCACACGCTCGAACGCGTACATGCACATACACATACACACACACACAAACACACATAGACACACACAGACACACCCACGCACGCAAAAACACATACACACCCATGTACACATACGTGGATGCACACACAAGCACACAGGCACAAGCACGCATACATACGTGGGCGCTTACACACACACATGCACTTACATGTGCATGCACACACGCACACACATGCACGCATGCACACGCACACACACACGCATGTATGCGTGCACGCACACGCCTACATGCACACACACACGTACAAGCACACGCTCATGTGCATGCCCACACACACACACGCACATGCTCACACACACAGACAAGCACATGTTGGCATGCATGTACACATACACACACTCTCACCCGCACGTGCTACTGTACGACAGAAAAGTGACATGTGAGTGTGGGAATCTACAAGTAACTCTTCCTCGCACCCGACCGCCCGAGGTCGTGCCGAGACAGCCGGTGGGTATGGAATATATGTGAGATGCAGACAAACTAATTAGGCAATCTAATGTCTTCAGTATGCACTAGTGGAATTTATGAGTCTAAGGCAAGGAAGGCCCTCCTAACTTGAACTGGTGTGATAGATCGGTCAGCAAGAATGATTGCTCGAAGGCTCCAATCAATATCAAGATCTGGCGTTATTTGATCTATAGGTTGTGGAATACGTGGAAAGTGACCCAGGATAGTTTCGTGTATTTCTCTGGACATGGTCATATGGTGGATGGTAAATATAGTCGACTCTATGGATGATTCTCTGGCCTAGTCAAGAACTCTCTAGCTTTGTTAGCTGCTGTGTCTAACAAGGATAATTGTTCGATGATGATAGGTGGAAGTGGAGTAGATCGGAATACTAGTGTGCGTAGGCCAGTGTCTATGTCTAATTCTCCTATGGATTCGTTGGGCTGCGGGATTTATGGGTCACAACCGTAGACTCTTAGTTGTTGTGGACCTGTTATGGTCATGCATGAAATCAAGTCCTAATCCCTAGTATCTAGTAATTGTATGCTTTCTTAGCTTCTATATTTAGGATCAATAACTGTGTGATTTTCTCAGAATAGCTTACAGGCATTCGCGCAACTTGAATTCTTAGGCTAGTATCTATATCTGTAAGAGTGTCTTCTGCACCTGGCTGTGGGACCAAAGGATCACAACCAAATGTTTGTTCTCTTTCAAGCCCTTCTACAGTCATATGAATGTTGCCTAGGGTAATTTGTAGTTTGGTTGATTTGACCAAAACGTATGTGCTTGGTCTTAATCTACGTTTAACCCGCTCAACTGGGAATTGATTTGTTGCAAGCTTACCGTTGTTTAGAAGACTTAGATCCTAAGATTTTGGTCTATATCAGTTATCATTGTGATGAGATTGGGATTAGGCACGATTGGCTCGAATATGTATTCCCTGGGCTCTCTAGGTCCCATGATTGTCATACAAAAGCAACAATGTAAAACGAACTATAGTAAAATGAAATTTAACTATGTGAAGGATCTAGAGCATAATTGATTCCTATATTTTTTGGTTTCTGATGAACTTTAAAGAT
>CM034154.1:379548422-379576704 GCA_019776745.2 Taxus chinensis | reverse complement strand
CATCCATCTAAGTGGGATCCGTTGCATGAAGCTCTGGCGCAACTCCCACATGCTAATCCAGGAATGCAGAAGACACGTGTTTCTATCAACATCTACCAAGAAGAGGAGAAACAAGTAAGTAAAGTTGTTAAAACCCTTATATATGTCCTTGATTATAGGAAAACACCTAGTGCATAATTGTATGATTGATTGAGGTGCTAGTACTTCTGTTATGCTTAAGAAAATAGTTGATGTCTTAGGTATGAAATATAGCCCTTTGTCTAAAGGAGTCCTGTAACTTGATGGATCGATTGTTACCATCTTAGGAGTCATCGAGGATCTTTAGCTAACCCTCCATGCATGTCCAAGCCTAAAAATTACTCAAGATGTGTCAATCATTGACATACCTCCTTTTTTTTCCCTATGCTTGTCAAGGGACTTTACTGCTAAAGTGGGTAGTTACTTGTCTTCTGATTGGTCTCATATGTTACTCAAGACAAGGTATGGTACCCATTTTACCATACAAGTTGAGCCTATATTTTCCTATTATGTAGAGTCATATGTCCTACCCCCTCTCCAAGTGAATTGTTTAATCCAAGAAGAACAAGCTTCAGTCCCTGAAGAGTAGTTTCTTCCACCCTATGTTCCTGACCTAGTGGTTGATGAATGGGAAAAGAGGCACCATAAATTTGATCCATATGCTGAAGAATTAGAAGCTTATGAAACTGGGATTGGTACTTATTACATTCTAGAATAAGAACCTATGCTTCCACATGTGCTCAAGAAATACAAAGTTGAGCAGGGTCTATGGAAGTTGTACTTTGATGGATCCAGAAGTAGAAATGGCACAGGAGCAGGAGTGGTTCTCATTTCCCCTAAATATGAGAAATTCATCTTCATGCACAGGCTGTAATTTGTATGTTCTAACAATGTGGAAAAATATGAAGCATGGGTATGGCTTGTTCATTGTTGAGAAGAAGAAAATTAAGGCACTACAAATATTTGGAGACATAGAATTGGTCATCCATTAGGTTACCAAAAAATTCTAGACAAATAATAAGCTTATCAAAGATTATAAGCATAGAATATGGGACCTCCTTGAGAGCTTTGATTCTCTGTATCTACAAGTGGTGCTATGCAAAATGAACAAAGAAGTTGACCAGATGCCCGCGCTCAGTTCATAGTTCTCTCCTACTAAGGAATTCATCAATGGAAGCACTCAACACATCAAGATGGTGATAAGACCATCCATTCTAGACAACAACACCAGATGGAAAGTGTTTGACAGTGACACGTAGATCATCCAATTTATCTAGAATGAAGCTGAGTTCTCATCAAGCATGTAAGTTGACTTACATGACAGCTTATTGGTGAGAAAATTTGTCTTATGGACAAATTTGTGGATTTTAGGCCAATGCTATGGGAATCTAAGTCCCTCTACATTTGAATGGTGTAGCTCCCATTGTTTAGCATATAAAACCAAAGTGGATTTATGGTGGTTTTTCAACCAGAGATCCACAGGAACACTCCACTATCCCTATGTCAATAATAAAATCTCCTTGCTATAGAAAAAATTGATCTGAGAAAGGGGAGAGAGTGAGAATTAATGAGGGGGAGTTCAATGTTGTCCATAGAGTGTCAAATGCCGACACACACCGACTGGAAGTTTCATTACATGCATTAATTAATAGGAGAAAGAAAAATTTGCAATTTCTGAGAACAAGATAGAATAAAACACACTGGTCACAAAGCACCAATCGATTTTTCCATTGGGGGGACATAAAATTCCTTCCTTTTTTATTGATCTCAGAGTTGAAACTTGTACAAGTGGGAATAGAAGAAAAAATGTAGAGCAGGAGAATAAAATAAAACTAACACTCATTTTTTGTCCTCTATTCACAAAAACGTGCTTCCAGTTTCCAAATTTGACTACCAGCCCTCATAAAGACTTCAAAAAACCATTAAATCATTCGAACCAAAGTTGTTATGAACAAATTTTATCATTTCCCCTATTCCAGATTCCCATACCGTAAAGAAAATGCTTCTGATGAGCCCAAGAAGAGCTTCTACGTGTAAAAATGCATTTTATATTTCAATTTTCCAATTCGCATATGAACCGTTTGATCCTTTTCCCTAATTTCTTTGAAATTGGGCCATCCACATGGCAAGAGAACATTGGAGTGGAGTCAGGGGAAATGTTTTTACATTTTTTGCATGCCAGAGATATTTTCTAGATTTTCTCCCACAAAAATCCATCAAATTTAAAATTGAAGTTTCCATCACATGGAGAATTTCAACATCTTTCCATTGATACCAAAAATGTGAAAAACTGATCTCTGGTTTGAAAGATATGGCCCTCTGAAGATTTAGGGAAAACCTGGTAAAAAACAAAGTCGAAATTAGGGTTGGTGGAGTCAAACTTTAAATTTTTCACTTTTGGAAAAATTTCCTAAAAATATCTACGGCCCCACCACTCTGAGACACATGGCACCTTCTGATTCATCTGTGGGCTGAAGACCTTCCTTTTTTCCTTCTGATTTTATATTGGGAAAAATTTCCCAAAAATGTCCGCATCCCGTCTCTCTGAGACACGTGGCACTCTCTGACTGGTCGTGGATATGCGGCTCCATTTTTTCATTTTAAATTTTAAATTGGGAAAATTTCCCAATTTACCTCCATGTCGTGTCACTCTGCCTTGCACTTCCTTCCCCTCTATGGGCCTGCAGGTTACTTTGTGACTTTGAATTTTTTGTCCAAAAGGGCTAAGTTCCAAGTTCTCTCTGCACCGCTGCCAATGTGCTTCCTTCCCCTCCGTGGGCCTGTGGGCCACTTTGTGAATTTTTCACTTTTTATCCAAAAAGGGCTAAGTGTCAAAATTTCCTCCTTACCTCCGAGGGCCTGCCTAGGGAAAATTTCCCCTCCAAACTCTGCTGAGCTGTAACTTGTAAAATATAAGGAGTTAGGAGGAATTCCTTACCTTTCTGGAAAGGGGAAAGAATTATCTATCTGATGAAGCAATACCCAAAATATTTTGAGTTCCTAAAATGTGTAAAAATTTGACCGAGGCACAAAAGAAAGATAGTTAACCCAAAATAAGAGGGAGCTTATTTTGGTTAACAAGTATGATCAAAACATGGAAAATTTGAGGTAGGAGAAAGTTTTCTTTCTTGAAAACTTGTAATTTTCCCCTTTACACATTTGCAAGACAACAACTAGCTCTAGCTTGGGGAAATGGTGTGGATTCAGCAAGGTGAAGACATGACATGAGGATCTAGAATCACAGGTTTTAAAACATATAACGTTGACTAGTGCCTTATCCATTGGACCTTACAGAGTCATGTACAATATTGAAGGAAAGAAGAAGGAAGGAGGGAAAAACACAACAAACCAAAACTACACAAAAATAGGAAACAAACCAAAACACACACAACAGAAAAGTGGAAACAACAAAAAATATGGTATAGGGTGAGGGACAATTCACTTTCACTGATGGTACAACTTAAAATATTGCCCACTTCTAGGAAATCCCAATGGAGTTCCATCCAAGTATGATAAGAGAAAGGCATTCTCACCACAAGCTTCCTAAATTTGAAATGGACCCAACCAAAAAGAATCTAACTTACCATGACTACCCTTTGGCTCTCTCCTCTTGTCCCATAGTAGGACCAAATCTCCAGCTCTGAAATCCCTTTCTTTGGCTCTTCTGTCAAAGAGCTTCTTAACTTTCAGCTGATGTTCTTTGATTTTGTCCACTACCTGGGATCTGCTCTCTTCTAGCTTCTCAAGGAAAAGGATCCTCTTGTCAATTGAATCTTTTTATTGGTTGTCTTCCACTATTTGAAGCAGCTTGAGAGCTAGCATTTCAATTGTAATAGGAATCTCTACTTCAACTCCATATAGCAAGTGAAAAGGTGACATGCATATTGCCTTCTTAGGAGTGATCCTATCAGCTCACAATGCATCATATATATTTTTATGCCAATTATTTTGATTCTCATCAACAAGCTTATGGATAATGGTCACAATATTTTTGTTGCTTGACTCAGCTTGACCATTCCCTTGAGGATAGTAGTTAGAAGAATGAGAAAGAGAAATCCTGAAGCCGTAATAGAATTATGTCAATTCCTTCGAAGAGAAATAAGTAGTATTATCTACTACAATCTTCTGAGGAACTCCAAAACAAACAATGATATTATTTTTTATGAAATTGAAGACAACTTCAGAGCTAGCCTATTTGGTTGGAACGGACTCCACCCACTTAGTGAAGTAATCTATGGCAGTGAGCATGTAGGAATGCCTTGCACTTGAATGAGGGTTCAGAACACTAATAAAGTCCAGCCCCCATTTTTGAAATGGTTCTTCAATCACCATAGATCTGAGTGGCAAGGTAGCTAGTTGAGGCTTTCCAATAAATTGTTGGCATGCTTTACATTTCGAAACCCAGTTCTATGCATCAGCAAAGAGAGAAGGCAAATAGTACTTACCTCTGAGAATTTTGTGGGTAGTCACCATGGCTGAAAATTTTCCACCACAAGCTTGATCATGATAGGCTTTGAGGAGTTTTTCTTGTTGTTCCTTGTCAACACACTTGAGGAAACAACTATTTATCCCTTTCTTGTAGAGTGTATGATTCCAATCACATATTTGGCTACTTTCAGCCTGAGAGTTCTTCGTTGCTTGTAATCTAAATGAGGAGGGCAGTCCCTATAGGTAAGAAGGAAAGCGATGTATGCATACCACTCCTTTGTAGTGTTCACAAAGAGAACTTGTGGGCAATCTTATTAGTAGATGGGCAAGTGTCATCTCTTTCTCCAAGCTAAACTTTGAGAGATTCATCTTCAGCAATCAACTTGCACAAACCATTTCCTCTAACCAGATTAGAGGGATTAATCTCCAGATCATACTCTTGGATCCTTGCAATCCAATTTCCTCTTTTAGCTCCAGGATCTTATTGTGTCTAAATGGACTTGATTGCACTTTTGAGGACCATCACCACGATGTGAGAGTTGAGTATGTAAAATATGAAATTATTCATGGCCTTGACCACTGCGTATGCATGCTTCTCCAATTGACTATAATTTAGTTCATGCTTCTTAAAATGGAAGCTCATGAAAGCAATAGGTGCTTCCAATCCTTCATCATTCTTTTGAACTAGGACAAAAGAAAGAGTGTGCTCCAAGGCATAACAGTACATGATGAATTCCTTGCTGAATTCAGAGATACCAATGTTGGAGCTTTGGCAATGGCCTTCTTGATTTCTATAAATACTGATTTTCCCTTTACTACTCCATTTGAAACTTGTTTGAGGCTTCATCATAGAGGTGATATGCTTTGTTAGTTCAGAAAATTTGGGGACAAAGCGGCAAAGAAAATTTACCTTCCTAAAGAATGAGTGCACTCCTTTCTTGATGGTGGGAAGAGATAGTGCATGAATAGAACTTACCATCTTAGGGTCAATATGTGCTCCATGCTTATTCACTATGTGTCCCAACAGCTTTGCCTTCTGTGACTCCAAAGATACACTTCTTGGGATTTAGAGAAATTCCATGTTTTCTACATCTTGCAAGAATCTACTCCAAGAGGAAGATATGCTCACTTCTATTCTTTGAAAACACGGTTAAGTCATCAAGGTATGTGAAATGTAGTGCTTGAGATCTTTGAAAGCTAGTTCCATGGATCTTTGGAAGGTGGCTCCCAGATTGATTAGGCTAAAAGCCATCTTGCTGTAAGCAAAAGTGCCCCAAGGAGTATTGAAAGTTGTGTTGCTACAATCTTCTTCGGCCACTTTAATTTAATTATACCCTAAGAAGCCATCAAGCAAAGAGAGCATCTTAGACCCAGTAACTGCTTGTATGATATGATCCATGATCGGAAGAGGGTAATTATCTTTGAGAGATTCCTAATTCATATTTCTAAAATCTACACATATTCTGATCTCCCCATTTTTCTTTCTGAATGGTACAATGTTGGCCACCCATGTTGAGAGGTGAATGGAAAAAATGATTCTGACATTCAACATCTTGTTCACTTTTTCCTTGATAACATCAATAATCTTTGGATTATAGGGTCTTTGCTTCTGCCTGAAGGGGTTAGCATCCTACTTCAGAGGAATGGAATGATGCATTTCCTTTGGTTGAAAAGATTTGAGCTCATCGTAAGAGTAGGCTAGCACATTAGATTACTTTTTAAGAAAAGCAATGAACTTCCTTTTTCGTTTCATGTCAGTATCATTTGCCAATGTTGACCATCCTTGGATCTTCAGAAGTCCCAATATTTTCCTTTTCAAAATCAGATGGACAACGAGAAGATAGCTTTTATTTTCATGAATAAATCTATCATGATTGTCAAATAGGTCCTCTAGAGAGACTAGACCTTTGGGGATCTTGTTACCTTTCAATCTAATCATGTCTTCATCATCCACTCTTTCAATTTCATCTAATGCATCTTAAGCCACAACTTCTCTATGTGGATTAACACTTCCCTCAAAGAAGAGATTATTAAAAATGTCTCTTTGCACCAAAAAGGCTAAAATCTGATTATCGTCACTGAAAACTTGTCAGTGATCTGCGTTATCAGGTACACTTGGTCTGAAAACCATCTCAATGGTTATTTTTCCTTGCCAAAAGAAGGATGAGGAGTCAATAGGGATGCTGATAATGCAAGAGAATCAACTCTTTCATTTTTCAATCTTGGGATGGCTTCAATAGAGAATGCATCAAAGACTTCAATGCAATCCCACACTCTATCCCTGTAATGCCTGAACCTTGGGTTCTTCACCTGGTATTGCTGGTGAATTTTCTTCACTATAACTTCTACATCACCAAGGCATCTCATATTTTTTATTCCCATGTCTTCTGCTACACTTTTTCCCAAGAGGAGAGCTTCAATATTTTTTTGTATTGTTGGTGTTGTCAAACTGTAGTTTGTGTACAAAAGGATGCATCACATTGGAAGGAGAGTACAACACAACACTAGCCCCTGAACCTACTTTCGAATGTCTTCCATCAAACTCCATAGTCTAAACCTGATATTTCTCTGATTCTGAGGAAAGTGGCAAGTATTATTCTCATTGTGAAGTAAGGAAATAGTTTCCTAATCCACAATCTTGAAAGATGATATTAGCTCTTGGGTCACTGAACTTCTTACTATAAACTTCACTTTTCTTACCGGTGGAATAGTTACATAGGTCCAATCCATCTTTATCTCTCCACCGAGGTCTCTACAAAAACTTCTACTAAAGAGCATGCCAAAAGATGCCTGAATGTTTACCACTAAGATGGTTAGAAGTACTTTCTTATTAAGGTATTCAGCCAAAGCCACTTGTGCATCTTTTATCCTTCCTACTAGTGGTACTTGCTTAGATTCCATTGAGTAACAAGCTCCATTAACTCTGGTTAGTGTCAGGCTAAGAGAATTGGTAACTTTGAGTGGCCTTACATTATCAAAATCTCCAGAGTCAATGATGTAATTGTTGAGCTAAAAACCATTCATGAGAAGAGACAAGTAGAAGGGTTCCACCTTATCTGATGTGGAAGCACTTAGGGCCAACATGTTTTTGAGCAGGTGTTGTAGATGGTGTCAGGAAGTAGACCTTTAGAATTTTAACTTGAGGGTATAGAACTACTACTCCGAACAACATTGATTAGTCCTATCAAACTGATCAGGGTGTGTGTTTGCAAGTATTCAATCTCTGAGAGATGCACTTTGGTCTTATTTACATGTTCCACAAAATCAAATGGGATAATGTTGGATTGAGGGGGAATTTCCTGGAGTGAGGGAAGTTTTACATGGTAAGGGTCTTTGAGGAACTTTGGCTGAATTGGAAAGTGGATTCTCTTCTGAGAGTGAGGCCATCAACTTAAAAGGAGGTGAAGGTGAAGCTATGGTATGAGTTTTAGCTGACTTAGGATAGACTTCATTAGAGGGAGGAGTGTTTTTAATAAATTGTGAGCTAGAAGAAGGAAAAGGTGACTTACTAACAACATTATCTCTAGTAGCCATTTGGCATGGTTTCATTTTGGTTGAATCCAATAAGGGTGGTAATGGTGATCCTCTACTGATGATCTTCATTTGTGTGGCTACTGGAGTGGGATCTTCTTTAAGTTTTCCTTTTCCTTTTGAGCCATGGAGGGTAGAGCATCTTTCTTGGATTGATCTTGAGTGAAGATAGCACATGAGAAAGCTTGAGGCTTCTCTTCTTCTTCCCCATCATCAACAAACTCGAACAAGCCATTATGCATATCAACTTCTTCAATTTCGAGGTAGCCTTCATAATCCTCTGCTATTTCTCCTTCAAGTGTCTCAATTCAGCATCCTCTCTTAAGTCTCTGGTGTCATAGATAGAAGGATAGGGGGAGGGGAAAGGTTAAAAAGGAGGGGAAAGGAGAGGAGTAGGGAGGAGAGGCGGAAGACGGGTGCGGGTGGTCAGGGGGAGGTAAGAAGAATGCCGGAATGTCTAGACAAATGGATAGGGGAGGTAGGGGAGGTTAGCGGAAGTGGGAATAGTAAGGGGTAGGAAAAATAAGGCGGTGGGGAACAGAGATTAAGAAGGGGGATAAGAAGTGCTTAATTACATGAGTGAGGAAAGTAGTCGGTTTAAAGGTGCGGGTAGGGAGGAAAGGGCGGGATGGGTGGGGGGGGAGGTGGTGGGGTGAGAAAATGTGGAGGAGTGTAAGAGAGGGAAGTGGGATGCGGAAGAGTTCTTCAAGGGAAAGTTGTTGAGATGGTGGTGCAATTCTTTGTCTATCAGGAATTTTGGCCTCCTTTGGCGAATATTCTCGTTGTCATTTGGGACAAGTTTTTTCTTCAAAGAGGCAACCAAATCATTTCCCATTTTCTGGAACATAGGTCTTTAAGTACTAAGCTGAACTCTGACCCTTCTACTTTTCATTTGGTCCTTTCCACCTTTCCAGAGAGGAGTAGTCATCTCATTTTTTAATGAAAGTCTTGGAGCTTCCCTCGTGTGTTTTGGGTTGGGGTCTCTTCTGAGGAAGAAACCACTTCTGATCACAAGGCACTGATAAGAATATTTTTATTGTTGTCAAGAGGTAGCACCTCTTCATGAGTTCTTCATTGTCCTCATAAGAATCAAACCTTGATACAAGTCCCCCTCATGGATTCAAAGATTTCTTTTCTTATTTGGACAATTGCACCAAATAATTTGACATCTTCAGTGCTCTTGAAATTTGTTCAAATCTTTTCTAATATCTTCCCAACTATTAATAGATTTTGGCAAGAAGCATGTAAAACCATTTAAAAAAAAAAAAAAGTAAACACCTTTTCCGTAAGTTATTCAACAATAGTCCAACTAACACACATCTGCATTCCACCTCCTATACACACCTACAAAACAATGAGAATGCGCTACAATGTTCTTTTAGGGAGTTGATCACCATCTCCCTGATTTGGGAAAATTCTTTCTAGAGCATCTTGATAGATCATGAGAGGGTTCTTAGAGGGAAAGTAGATTTGTTTCCGCCTCATGACAATAGGCCTACATGCTTCCATTCATGGTCAACCCCTGCGATTCTAATCATGCTGGTTTCTTATTCAGCTAAGGCCTACCCACCTCCTCTTCATCCTCCCTCCTCTGTTGCCCTGTGGAGTCCTTAATAATTTCTTCAGTTGACTTCTAAGCTCTTCTCTCTGGTCAACTGAGATATACCTTTGCTTTCTTCTCTCGCCAAATCCCTCACAAGGTAGTTCAATCACTCCTCCTTCCTTGCCCAACTGGGAGTATACCTTCTATTAGCCAAATTGAAAGTTTATTGGGTCTTCCTCTGGAGGTTGTAATTTGTCTTTGTCTTCTTTTTCAACGCCAGAATTTGGTAGCAATGTGAGTGATTTATAACTCTACCAATATGCTGCCAATAGCCTCTTGTTTAGGTCCTTAAACTATTTCTTTGGATAGAAAGAAAAAGAAGATTTTCTAAAGGATTTGCAAGATTTTGAAGTTACATCCTGCGATTTCCATGGACTAGCTCAATCTGTAGAACACTCTTATTTGAATAGGGTTGTATTTCTAGATCACAAGGATTTTCGATTCAAAGGACACTTAATGAATATTTTAAAAACCTTGTGTGTCATTTTGAGGGTAGATGTTGCAATTCCTGCCCCACTGTGGGTCCAAAACGGTTGGTGAGAAATTTGTCTTGGTGGACAAATTTGTGGATTTTAGACAACACTTGGAATCAAGTCTCTCTACATTTGAATGGTGAACTCCCATGATTTAGCATGTAAACCAAGTCGATTTAGGTGCTTTTTCAACTAAGATCCACAAGAACACATCCAATGTCCATATGGTAATAATAGAAACTCTGCTATAAAAGCAGAAATTGAGCTCAGAAAGGGGTTGTAGTGAGATTGAATTAGGGTTTTAAATCAATGTTTTGGTTAGAGTGTCAAATGCCCTCCCCATCACCGAATCGACTGCAAGTTTCATTACACTGCATAATTAATAGAAGAACGAAAAATTTGAAATTTATTAGCAACAAGAAAAATAAAACACACTGGTCACAACGCACCAATCATGTTTTCAATCGGGGGACAATAAATCCTTCCGGTTGTTAGTGATCTAGAGTTGAAAACTTGTACAATGGGAATAGAAGAAAAATAATATAGGAGGAAAATAGAAGAAAACTAACAATAATTTTTTTGTCCCTCCTCTGTTTTTAAAATATGCTTCCAGTTTCAAATTCAATCAACTGCCATCCCCCCTCCCCCACAAGTACTTGGAAAAACCCTTAAATATTCGACCAAGTCGTTCTGAAAAAGGCATCATTTCCACGCTTCCAATTCCCCTAGCGATAAACAAAACACTTCTGACGAGCCAAGAGGAGACGTCTACATGAAAATTTTTAATATTGAAATTTTCTAGTTTTTCATATACCGTTCAATCCTTTTCCCTACTATTGATTTGAAATCATTCCATCCCCGTTTAGGAGAACATTGAGAGTGGATTCATGGGAAAGGTTTTTTTTGCATTTTTTTGCTGCCTAATACATTTCTCAATTTCTTCATAAAAAAATCATCACAACAACATTTAAAATTAAAGTTTTCACATCACATATATAATTGAACGGCTTTCCATTGATACCAAAAACCTGAAAAATGAGCTCTGGTTTCGAAAGATATGGCCCTGGAAGATTGAAAAAATTGTAAAAAATAGAGTCAAAATTAGGTTTGGCGGGTCAACTTTAATTGTGTCCCCTTTTGGAAAATTTCCAAAAAAGCCCTGGCCTGCACTTTGAGACGTCATGGCAAAACACAACCCCTTATATCATTGGCAGGCCAAGACTTAACCTTTTTTTACCTTTTTTCCTTTATTTTATGTGGGGAAACATTTCCCAAAAATGTCCTGCCAACCCCGCCACTATGAGATACGTGGCGCTCTCTGTATCACAGATCTGCAGATCCATTTTTTCCTTTTAATGTTTAAATTGGAAAAATTTTTCCCAATTTACCTCCACGCCCTGCCACCTGCCTTACCCTTCCTTCCCCTCTGCATGCCCGCAGGCCACTTTGTGGACTTTTTGCACTTTGTAGCCCAGACAGGGCTAGTGTCAACATTGCCTCCTTACCTCTACACTGCAAACCTGCCTAGGGAAAATTTCCTTTCCCCTCCCAAACTCCATCGACGCCATAGCGTTACACAATACAAGTTAGGAGGACTTCCGGTACCTTTATGGAAAGTGGGAAATAATTTCTATCTGATGAAACAATACCCAAAAAAATTTGAGTGCTAAATGTTTAAAAATTGACGAGGCCAAAAGGAAGCTAGTTAACGCAAAGAAGAGGAGCTTATTTTGATTACAGTATGATCAAAACCATGGAAACTTTGAGATAGGAGAAATATTCTTTCTCTGAAACTTTTCAATTTTCCTCCCCTTTACACTTTGTAATACATTTAAGAACAACAACACATATCTTGGTGCCCCCAACCAGTGATACAAACCGAAGATAAACATTTTATGTAAAGGGTTGGTCACCCTTAAAGTAAATGTTTATCCCCTGATGATTAGTTCAAGGGTGAAGATAGGTACACTTTGTGCTGACACAAGAAACTACTCCTCATCAGTGTGGCATGTGGAAAGAGTTTTGTGCTCACCAGGACTTGTGCGCATGTAAGAAAAACATATGCCTTCATCTCTCTGTTTCACAAATAAAGTGATAGATGCCATGTGGTATAAAGACCCAGAGGTTTTGATCCAATTGTTGCTCAACCACTCATTGACCTTACTCCTAGTATCTAAGCCTATTAGAAGAAACATTGAACATTAAATCCAAAAGATAGAGCCCCTCATGAGAAAGAATTATCCAAACTCCCATCGAACGAAAAAATTATTTTCCTATCCAATACTCTCTGGGTCCCAATATGTTTCTACTACGCAGAAATGGTAAAATTAGATCTTGTTGATTTCACAAGAATTGGACTAGGCATCTCTTAAGGAATCATTATCTATTGCCTTCAATGGAGCAGATTTTACAAAATATGGCTGGTGCGCAAAGATTCTTGCCATGTAGATTGGGTAACTCAGTTTAAATCATATCCCTAGTCAAGTTAATAGATCAATTCAAAGAAGCATTTACAAACAAATGGGAACATATGCACTCAGAAAGATTCTCTTTGGGTTTATCAAACATAGCACCACATTTTCACCCACCCTGGATATTGCCTTCAAGGATACATCAATGAGTTCATCTTGGGTTACCCTTAATGACAGAACACTAACAATCTTCTCAAAACCAAGCACAGATCAGATAACACACACACCCTTGAGAAAATTCTTGGAGAGATGCAATAACGGGGGTATCTCTTGACCCCAAGAGTGAATTTTTTAGTGGCACATGCAAAGTTATTGGCCAGGTAGTGGTGTAAAGGATGGCAATTGGCATTGATTCTGAGTGCATTTCATTCAACCATCTTAGCGCGTTCCCTACCGACCACATAAAATGCCCTATAATCCTTCCTCCTTTGGTAAATCAATTTTTATTAGTGTTTTTATCCTAACTTCACTAACTGGTTTTCCACCCATCACTTGATGCCAAGAAAGACATGGACGGAAGAATATTCAACAAAATCAAGTATAGAGATTGCTGGCATGGCTAACATTCCAAACCAGAATATGTTCCAGGATTCATCCTTTATGTTGTGGCACTGATACGATGTTTTGTTATCCTAACATAGAAAATGAACAAGGGCTAGAACAACTAGTGGCTCCTTAAAGCTAGCCCCTGAAGGAGATGACTAAAATATAGTCACATAGAGAATCAGGCTCGTCGTCATGCCTGCGCTCAAGAATTCAATAGTAATGCTGTACACCAATCATATCCAAGGTGTTGTAAGCCCCACCTGCTGTCAACGAATTCACATCACATGAAGAAGAAATTAGTGGAGAAAAGACCCTGATGGGTGAACCAAAATCATGGAATATGAATGGGCTATTAAAGCCAAAAAGATGGTAATAGGTAGCACTTTTGTAGGTAATTTATTTGAGGATGTCCCAAGTGAAACCGAGTCTTCATTATTTTCTGGATGAGACCTTCCATGCATTAGAAATTGAGCAGAATATAACCCTACCTAGCTTGCGTGATTGGATGAAGGAAAGGGTCACTCTTTCCAATTGCATGAACCCTCTTGGTCCTAACAAGCAAATAGAATTCATCTGAGATTATAATTTATCAGGTATGTGTTAAATTTATGATTCCTTCAAAAGAAATCTTGAGGTGTGCTATTAAGATCTATCAATGTTGCGCAGACTGAAAAGTGTTACAGAATTTTCACGTTGAGTTTTCCTTCTGAACACTTCTCTGGAAAAACTAAAATGATTGAAAATCATGAATGGCAAGTATATTTTTGCCTACCCTGTTTGCGGATGCACACGTGGGCACAAAATGCAAAAAATGCACTTTATTTATAGGAAAGGAATATTTGGGCAGTGCTTCCCCCTCTGACCACTTCCAATCAGATCAGTCTTTTGTGCAAATGGGTCTTGACTTTTCATAGAAATGATCAATCCACCTTTAAGTGATAGACTAAATGGGTTTTGATAGCTACAACTACTTCACCAGATGGATAAGAAGATGTTGTGCTCAAATATCAACTAAGTCAGTCATCTTGAATTTCTGATGTTATAGTCCACAAGTTTGGTGTTTCCCCCTCAAACCATTATCTCTATCCTGCAAAAGCCGTCCTTGGTACTAAAATCACTTTGGGCTCTAAGTCCCTCGCATTTAAACCTAAAGACTTCTTCCAAATTTTTTACACTCGCGAATGGTCTGGTGTATCAAACAATAAAACCTTATCAGAATCAAGAAGGCACTCAATGAACATCAAGCCAAAGACCTTGCATACAAATGTCTCGCCGCACTCTAGATCGATAGAATTACATAAAAAAGGTACTAATAATTTTCATCTTACAAGATTTTTCTATGGACAGGAGGTCACCCTTCCTTTGACACTAGATCTGAAATTCATTATACCAACTTTCCCTAATGCTGAATTTGAAGGCACAAACTAAGAGAAATCAGAATGACATAGCAAACTAATAGTGAAGAAATAAGTATTCCACAATTATTAATCTAGAAACAACATTAGCAAGGAGAATAAATGGTTCAAAAAAAAGGAGAGGCTCACGATTTCAAAGTTAGTGGACTTGGTTTTAAATGGGATGCTGACACAGTTTAACCAGGGAGCCTTCAAAGGTTTAAGACTATTGGAGTGTCCCATACATCATCATTCTGCAAAGAAGCTACCTCTTTGAGTTAACTCATCTTGATGGGGGCGCGACTACAATCCCATTAAATGGGATTATCCTCAAAACCTTTCCATTGTAAGTTTTTTTGCATCATATTGTGTAATTAGTATGTAGTTTTCACTCTCTAAGTGTAATTACCGCACATTTTTTTGTTTGTACATAGTTTTTTGCTCTTGTAGTGCTTCTTGCATGTGCTCTTCCGTTACCTCCAAAAATGCAGAGTTCTCCTTCTCTCAGCGGTTGCATATTTCAGAAATATTCAACAGAAAGGACTCTTCAACAGACCTATATGGGGCGGTTTCAAGTAATTACATAGTAGAATCCATTCCCAATGGATGCTTTAGGCTATTGATCATCTTATCTGTCAGAGATGGCCCCAAAATCACCAAAATTTGTTATTCAAATAACCTCCTAGTTATTTGGGGAACTGGTATAAATATGATGAATCTTAAGTCCTCATTAAAAGAAGTTATGTGGTTCTTAGGTTTTAGTTGGGCACAACTCCCTGGTTTCAATCCCCCATTTGCAACCCTTTATTTTGGCCTCAAGTTATGTTGGGTGCTTTTTTTTGTTCTCCTCGCCACTCCGTCCTTTTTCTTCTCTTTGTTCCACTGCCTCCCTTGCACCCACCTCTGCACCTTTTCCTTCTTCCTAAGCAGCTTCTTGACCTTGTGTGTCTCTCAAAATTGCTTCAATTAGCTAAGTCCCCTGATCTCCTTAGGCCGACTGCAAAACCCAGTACTTTTGTACTAGTTTGTGCGTTCATCATACATCCCATTTCACTGTGCATGTCCATTGCCACCCTCTGGTGCCTTCCCCTCTATTTTCCTCGACACACCCTTCCCTCACACCCTTCTATGTTAGGTCATCTTCCAACTGCTTATTGGGTCCAGTCGGATCAGTCAAAGCATGCCTGCCAAACAAGGTGTTGAGTGCTTGCCAACCAATCAAACATGACAAATATCCCACTCAACATCAGTTTCAACAATCGTGCATGCCACATGTTTTTTGTGAACTGAACTATTACCTCTTCGAACAAGCCATATATTTTGCTTCAGATATTGGATCGGGTGGTGGCCTATACTTGTTTGAAAGTTCGAAATCAGCTATATGCACAGAATTTCAACTTCAAATTCTTGGTGGATCTTTAGTGAGAAATGGGAATTTCTTTTCCTGAGCGTGAATGAGAAGATCTACATCCCTAAATCACTCCACCACCTAATTTGATATTATCCAACCCTCCGCCTTCTTCTTGCAACAATGCCAAATAGATCAGGGAAGTGTATTTCTAGATCTCCCTTAGATTTATATGCAGTCAATGCTTCTTGTTGGTGGTTTGTTTTTTTCAATTTTGGGTTTTCCCCTCCTCCCTTATTCCTCCATGGATTCATCTATAAAGGTAAGAGATATAACTCTTGTTATTTGGCACTTTGGATCCTTATGTGTTTTTGCTAAGGACTCCTTACTTTCCTATTTTTGGTTACAACAGACCTCTAGATTCTGGGCTCTTTGCTTTGGCTATCGGGCCCCTCCTTCATCATGCAAACAATTCGTGCATTTAAACTGGAAGTAATAGAAGCATCATTTTGGTGACTATTCTTATCCTAAATAGTGTTTGCATTCCTTTTCTTGACTTTTTTTGTTTTTGGTTGTGTTTGTGCTATTTTCAGGTCCCTGTAATTCCATATTTAGTTTGCGTTCATGACAATTTGGTGAATACTGTTTATTTTGCTACTCATGGCTAGCCTCCCTTCATGCATTTCCTTTCATGCTTTGGCTCAGAATAGATGTGTTCATCCCTCTTTTCTAGTGCTATCACTTTTTAGTGGTATTCCCTTCATTTATCCTTCTATCCCTTGGTCTCTTAGACATTATCACTTAGTTTTCCCTTCCGTCACTAGAGTAAGCAGTATAGTAGAAATAGATAGAGGCACTAGCCTTCCAGAGATCTTTCCTAGCATGCCAATTTCCACAATAGGACAATTCCATTGTGGTCTTAAACACTGGCCCTGTCCTAGTCCGAGACCCCGTGCACATTTGAGCAGCCAAAGTATCCACAACGAATAATAGATCCATTCTACCTTTACCACCCCCTCCTGATCAAGTGCCACCAATTGAATATTTAATAATAGACTATGGTGCTTTAGATAATGTAAATGACGATAAAATTTACTAATGCTTTTGGGATATCTTGACATTGGAAACTGGATCTTGTTTATTTTTATAGGATAGGAAGTTTCCATGGTGGGTGAATCAAAGATGCATAATTAATCACCTTGTTGATTTTTCTGAGAATAAGTTTTTATTGACCATTCTGTATCAAATATTCTAGCATCTCGCATGTTATGAGTCGGACTTTCTTCAAATATTTGGAGGTGGGATTTAATGGATCAGCCCTTAGAAACCATTCCAGTGAAAAGGTGAAATGACGAATTCGTTGCCCCATTCAAAAGAATGAATCTACTATAACAAAATATGAAGATCCAAAGGTTTGGAATATTAATACTCGTTTCAAGACATGGACTAGGTAACTACTTATTGCCTTTTTGAAAGAGATAAGAATCTACCTTTCCTCATGAAAGATGAAAGAAACCAATTATGGATAAGGAATTTACTGGAAAACAGGCTAGTGCATGGTATGTATGGGCATTGTTCTAACTTCTATGAATGTTGAGTTGCTTCCTTTTCCCTAAAAAAATACATTTGAAAACACCAATATGTTTTAGAATACAAATCCCTTCTCTTCGGGAGGGATATGTTACATCCATGGGTATCAAGAAGTAAATGTCCCTGGTGATATTCAGGGAGTTTCAAATAGGGTAGAATCAATATCAAGTCAATAAAACCCAAGTCTCAAACACTACAAAGAACTGAGTATGGACTGCATTGGAATCTTTTTATATGATTTTCTTATTCCAAATTTTTCCTGTAAGCAAATGAGAAAGTTTATTATCTCATAAGTTTCAGATTTCCTAATGACTCCACACTGTCCTTCAGACAAGGACACAAGACTATGGGATGGTGTCAGGTTGAGTGTTTCAGATAATGGTCAATGATTTGGTAAGTGTTCAAATGATGATAGTAATCTCCTGTTCATTTTTTGAACACAGACAATAGCTCTTCAACAATATTTTTTCTATGAAGAAGTAATGCTTCAAACGGAGGTCCTTTTTGAAGAGAAGATAAAGAAGGGATAGATGGTAGTTTGACTCAAAGGGGTCATTAATACTGAAGGAACAATAATCCAAAAGGCCTCATATCTTTTGAATATTTTTTTGTTTACATGATACACTTATCAAGGAGAAAGCTAAAGAATATTCTTGTGCCCTATGAATTTGAGAAGAAGAAATTGTACCCGTAATTGGTTACCTCGTTACCGAGACACGCAACCGAGGCAGCAGGGGGGGGGTGGGGGGGGCCAACCCCACGTCGCCCCCGAACAACCAAAATGGTAATATTGTAAATTTTGATCACCTGAAGAGAAGAAGAAGTTTTATTTAATTGTTTGAGGATATATTATATGATTGTTTTTGCATACTCTTATAATGATCTCAAGTCTTTCAAGCCTAAAGAGAGTCACTCATTCAATACCACTTAAGTAAGCTAGAATCCAAGCCCTTTCAAGAAAATCAGTAGCAATATAGTATGAAGATTACCATATACAATAAAGAATAATTACTAAATATGTTAACGTAAGAAGTATTTTCCCTATTCATCCCTCACATGGGTGGCTAAGATTATTCCAGTACAAAAATAAGAATGAAAAATAAGGGAATGTTTTTTACTTCTCAATTTGAACGCAAGCCCCTTAAAAGAAATCCCTCCACTTCCTATCAGGATAACATCCTCAAGGTCGTCAGCTATATGCTATTTAATATACTTTCGTATACTCAATGTTTTCTCTCGATAATAACCAAATTGAGGTAGCAAATGAACTACCCCCACACAATTAAGCCTTCACCAGTACTCCAGGGGGCAAAAACATGTTTTCCTATACACAGAATGTCCTTTAGTCTTATCCACCTTAGAAAACTTGTCACATGGGAAATATATCTTTCCTTAATACCGTGAACCAATACATTAAAAAATAGATGAAGGGAATCACATAAACATGAATCTTAACAATTACTCATCAACATTGATAGCATGAGAATCTCCTTGAATCCTAAAAAATGAATCTTTGATGTTACTGAAGATGAAACTCCTTAGACAACATTTGTTTAATAAGGAGGAAGCAAATTTATCTAGAGATGATAAATAAATCTAAGTACTTCCCTGCCAACAAAGCAAGGATTCCATTTTTCTTCTTTCTTCAGAAAATATACACTTTCTTACACTTTCTTCATCGATTTTAATCAATCTAATAAAATCAATCTCAACCAAGACCTCACTATAATGATTGAAGTCTCAAACAATTTTCACGTTGTATAATAAGGAAATGCAACATTTGATGCCATCAAAGAAAGCAAATCGCCAAGCTCCTACTCTAGTAAGTCCCAATTTTAAAGGATTTAATTTTTTAGTGTTATGCTTTGGAAACAGTGGTTTCATCCTCTTAGTTCAAAATAAACAAATAAGCATCAAATAAAACCTATTGATTTTATGAGTTGCCACTAAAGGACCATTAGTTGAGATATAATAAGAAATCAGTATGGAGAAATAATTACCCCTGTGGTCAATTTGCAAAGACTTCGATTCTACAAAATTCTATCCTACAACAATCCTCAACTCTTCATAATGGTGATTGTCATAGGGTTTGTAATCAAAAGTCACTTCTAACTCAACAAGAGTGAGGGCCAATAAGGGAAATTGCTTGGCTAAGATCTCAAGAGTAATGACTTGGACATTCAACCTGCTAATTTTTTTTAGAGTAAGTGGACTGTGTCAATTGAATGAAAAGAATGAAGCTCCTCTTTATAACACTCAAGATGATAAAAAAGGAGTGCTTTGAATTGTGTAAATAAAATACTTTCCTGAGTGAATTGTTTGTGAATACCCCCAATAAGTGCTATTTATCATATGACAAATACTTCCTCCCTTATGGAGAATTCCATCTCATCTTGACTATAAGAAAATGATAAATCCTGCAGCTCAATAGCCAGTAATGTCATTTGGGACCATGTGCTATAAATGAGAGAGTATCAGATGGATGCTTCGTAAGTCTTGTGGAAAAAAATTAATATGAAAAGTTTCTAAATATTATACATCATGACTAAGCTTTGGTTGGAATTTCTATGTCATGGTGACTGCTAAAAAAATCCTTTTTGGTAGTTTATTAAATTGGCCTATTTGTTTGTGCAAATTTTCAAAAAAGGGTGGTCCCAAAGTGGTGAACCCTTGTCAAATATTGTTTGGAAAACCACATCTTACTGTTCTTCCCTCCGGCCATAGTATCAAGGAACCTTGCTAAAAATGGGGCCTAGATTTTCAATTAGAGTTTTTCAAATACTCATTTAGCACAGAGCATGCCGATGTACTTAGGGTAGAAATACTTTCATCAAATGGGTGGAGTAAATTCTGGTAAGATATGCCAATGTTTGGAAAACGGTATGTACTCTTAAATCTTAATCAATAACACACATTACCTTCATTTCAAAATTCTATAAAATTTTAGTTGATAATTACAACATACGTTTCCTTTCCTCCTCTACCAGATTTTAATATTGAGTTTTTCTATGGTTATGGAATTCAACTTTTTGCATGCAATCGACTCAGATAAATTGGCATAAGACGCTCTATGATGCACATGGGAATACCATGATTGCCCTAAAAAAGAAAAAAGTAAATCGATGTCACCATTCCACTTCTTACATGATCAATGTCAAGATTCTAGTCATTAGGTGAATTTAGCCCTTAATTAAGTCCAAGAAATGAAGATTGGTTCAGTTCCATGATTCTATGGATAAGAAAATATTGTATCTTGAAAAGTAGTGAAGACAGATTCAAGGTGGTTTATCAAAGAAAAGGAACATCAACTAAATTAAAATCAAATTTTTGATAATAAGTAAATGAAATAGGTTTCACATTTGGGGGATCTTTTCTTACTTTGGGACAAAAATAGAGAGGATAACAAAAAATTTCATAAAAAGTTTTTGAGTTCCTTGTGGTTGGGACATTCTAGTTTTTGGGAAGATTTTGGAGAAAACATTTCTACTTCTACCTCTCAATTTGATTGATGATGGCATGTTTGCCTTGCAGTGAATAATACTTGAAGCTTTATAAAACAATTGAAAATGGGTTTTCCACCGCATGTACCCATAGTTTGAAATTAGGAGATGTGTTTCCCTTTCCTGTTGTGGTGTTTTTTTTTTTTTTCTCTTTTCCAATTCATTGTTTCCCGTTTGGTTGTGGTTGTGTGTGTGTGTGTGCTGGGTGGTGTGTGTGGTGGTGTGTTGTGTGTGTGTTGTGTAGTTGTTTTGTTTCATTCATGCTTTTATATGTTGCTTGTAATGAGATTTTAAGATATCTTCATGGATAAGGCACATTGATCCATTTTGTCATTGAATCTTTTGGTGTTCATTTCTTCTCATGCATTGCATCACTCTATTCAATTCAATCTTGAATAAGTTCCCAAGTGAGATCCAACTAGTATCATGTGTGTTGAGGTAAATATTATAAATGTGAAACATGACAAATTTCCCCGAGTGTCAAAATTTTCTTTATAAACCCTCCAAACCCCTCTCCACCAGATCCAATTCTATTTATGGTTCATGCATAGCATATCTTTCAAGTACTACGCTCAAGTGTATTGTAAAAAAAACCTAAACCTCTCTCAAGATTTTTGAACATGAAATAATCTCATTAAGGTTATTTTCAAAATTATAGGTTTTTTCTTAAGGTGGATCCCTTGATGGCCTTCCGAAAGGCTAGTTTTTATTAGGCTTTCTAAGATAGTTATGCAGACTCCGAGTAGGTGTGAAACCTAAAAATGCATCCAAGAAGTGGTATCCGGTCTAAAATGAAAAGGAATAGCTTTGGAATAATTAGGAGGGGTTTCAGAGGTTAGGAACAGAATAATGAAAGCGGGTTTTGGGGAAAAAAAAAAAAAAAAGATAAATGAACTTGCACTCTAAAATAAGTGGCCTACGCTTTAGAAGGAGATTCTGGGAGATACATAAAGAGTTATAGGTAAACTTTATATCAACATCAACATTAATTCAACTTATGTACAAGGGTAGTACTTTAATATGTTCACAGACCTAGGCCCTTCTTTCACACACAATCATTTTTTACCAGACACAACCTACTAGCCTACAAAAAAAAAGGATATTTTAAAGGTGGTTGCCTACAAAAGTGGATCATGGGGTCGCCTTCAATCTGGAGGTTTTATTATAGAGTTAATTTTCATATAAATAAGTGTTACAATCCCCCCCACCTCCTGAAGCTCCAACAACTCATCTCAAGGTTCCTCCTCATGTAAGCCTTTCGGGGTTTTAGCCATTTTTTTTGTGAAGGGACAACATGTCATCCTTAGTTTGAGGTGGTTTTTATTTCCTTATTTTCCTCTCCCCTAGGGATCTAGGGGACATAAAATGTTCCTCAGAGCTAGTTATTCAATATTCCCCCTGGCAACCCCTCCCATGCACCCCGTAATAAAATAACAAGTACTTTACCACACTGTCCAGCACCTTTCCCTCGTTTTTCTCCACCGCCTGCCGTCGGCCCTTGGTGAAAATCAATGCTTATATCAAACTTGTCAACCCTAGTGCCAGGAGGGGGGTGAATTTTTTTTTGTCCATATTTTACTTTATTACCTATCCCTCCCCTTAGAGATAGATGGGACCAGAAAAATGTGCCTGTGTTTTTTCCTAGTTGACTGGTTCTTCATATGACAAATTGAAACTTTGCTCCGAGTGCATTTTTAATAAGCCCTCCCCTCTTTTCCTTACTGAATCACTACCCACATGCCACCCTATATCAAAAGGTATTTATTTTTTCCTTCTAATCCCTATCCCTTAGGTAGAGAGGGATAAAAATTAAACTTTCCCCATGCAATCTCGAATCTTGGTTCTTCTCCTTCATAGCGACCCTGTCCTCACTCACCTCAGCCCTCCCAGGTCCTTTAAATATTTTGTTTCTCATCCTCCTCCATCAACCAACCATCAACACCCCTGCCACTTTGTCATACTCAATATTATGGTAATTTTTTATAAGAACCCTTATATATGTCCCTATCCCCATGGGGATATTAGGGACAAGAAAATTATCCCCCAAGCCATGGGAAGGCGGGACAACCTAAAAATTGGCTAAGTGGGTTTCAGCTTAGTGTGTTTCTTATTTCTTTCTTCCTTCTTCCTGTAAAACATAAGTTTTTGTCGAGAAGTTTATCCCCACTTGAAATAACTTATTTCAATTCAACCACAACCTCTTATTTCTCCATGAATCCATGATTTATACTCCATAACACTTGAAGAAACCTCTAGATTGTCCCTAGAACTCATGGCCTACTAACTTCCTCTAGATTTGCCATATTCTCGAAAACATTAAAATAATTCATATCTTTGTAAACCAGTTAATGGAATTTGAATTGAATTGTATTTCCTCATTGCTCCTCATCCAGAACTTCAAGAAGAAAGTAACATTAAATACGATGTTTTTTCTTCCCTTCCCTGCCCCGTTTTTCTTTCCCCCCCCTTCCTTCTTTCTCCCCCTTTTTTAATGGTATAGCATCCATATTTTTTTTCGACCCTATATTTTTTTAGTTTCCAAGCATTCGTTAGGTATTGACCGAATTTTTTAACAACGACATCCCACCAAGAGAAGCCTAATTAAGTGATGTCAATTGTTGTCACACACACTCCAGGTGGATAATTGATATTTTAAAAATAGGAATTACCCTATCATCCTTGTTTCCTAAAAAAAAAAAAGCCTTAAATTTTCTTAATTTCTAAAATATAAAGTCCTCCTTCGAATACTGCCAAACTGCAAACTAAGAGAAACAACAAAGATTGACAAACTAACTTGTAAATTTTTGACCAAGAAAAAAGAAAAAAAAGTAACTTTATATAATAAATAAAAATATACAAAAAAGAAAATTCTTGGGGGCTATACACAAACACCTTCCTTAACTCTACCTCTCTTCAATATCGCCTATTATTTTAGGGGTTTCAAAAACATTTTCAAAGTGATTAAGGAAAAATTCACATCTTTCCCAAAATAGCAGAGGCTACTTACCCTAAACTACTAAATAACATAAGTATTTGTTTCAAGTACAAAGTTATTTTCTTCTCGATTTTTCCCTCTCAAATTGTTTAATTTTTTCAAACGTGTGAATTTTAAATTTTCTAGTCTTTCCCTCTTTTCACCTATTTCATTTCATCCTTGGTGTCATAATACTCAGTGTGAGTGACTCCCAATGTTGGATATGTTCTTAAAGGTTTTTTTCTCATTATCCCAAAAACTTGTTCATATTCTCATTTCTTCTCGACATTGATCTTTTTTTGTTGCTTTCTTTTTACTTTTTCCATCAACCTCATTTTCATTGGATTTTAAACTAAACCACTTTGGGTTCCATTATCTTATTCGTCACTGTTAATGTATCATCTCCTCTGTTTTGTGGTTTCATAATTTTCTTCTTTTCATTACCTGTTCCTTTTCTGGCCATTTTCTTGTTGTTTACTACTACGGAACTATTATAGTGGTTCTTATTTGTCACTTTCTTTATTCATATTAGTTTTTTTTGTCCCTTTTCTACACTATATGTTTTTCCCTTTTCCGTTTTCTTTATTTTTTATATCTTCTAAGGATTCCCTACTTCATCCCTTGGTTTATCTTGTAATATGTTTGAAGAATTATTTTTTGGCATCTTTCCATAAAGCATTCAATTTTTTTAAACCGTCATTGCTATACAAATTTAGGTGTGGCTTTAGGAACACCTCCGCAGGAATCATGTGTTTTCCTCATTCATGAAATAACCCTAGGGTTGCTAGTTTCAATGTAGTTTCTATCATCTAAATGTTTCATCGTTCCAACAATTTGTAGAAAATTCAATGGGTCGCCTCCTTTCTTGTGGGCCATTCCAACATTTTTATGGGTTTTATCCTTACCATCCCCCTTGGTATCCTTGGTAAGAATCTTCCTTGGTATCCCTGATATCACCCTATCCCCTTCCACCTTGGATATTTATTAGAACCACCCCTATATTTTCCCCTGGCATATCCATCCCTCCCCTCCTCTAAATCTGCCACTTAATACTCGGGTAGTTCAGTTTTTAGTTATTTCCTTGATTTCCCTCCCTATTTTATGGTTGTCCCCTTGATATCCTTGGTATTGTGTGTGTGTTTTTTTTAGTATCGTACAGTGGGGAATTTTTAAATGGGTACACCGTAGGCATGGTTTTCTGTAGTTGATGTGTTTGTATTGTGTTTGGTCTAGCGACCAGCACGCTTAAGGAAGGATGTCCTATCAACTCTTCCATTGGCATCAATTATTAGGTAAAAAGTAAGATATAGTGATTAATGATCCACATAATTCGTAATAATACTGAAATATTGTTCATAGAGGGGATACTTCCATCAATGGGAAAGTATTCTGGTTGTTGGTCCTATAGTCTGCATATATCCACACGGCAAATCTTTCTGATAGTCTATTTTTCTTCTAGAAGAAAGGCCATTTAATGATGAAAATGTCATCCTTTTGTTGAATCTCTTTTAAATTTTCCTAGTTATTTTTTGTGAAGGCGGAAGTTGTGTACCAGTTGTTGTGTGATCCTTTTGTACAACACATATCATATAGGCGTCAAAATATTTTTGTGTGTCTTTAGTATTTTCCTAGGTAGTTGAATTGTTTTTGAGATCTTCTTTCGCTCTGGATATTGGTTGCAATTTCAAACATTTCGGCCAATTCTAGTTGTATTGCGTATAATCAATTTTATGGAATTTATCTTCTCTTCTCGTCTACATGGTTGTGCTCTGATCCTCGTGGGAACTTTTTAATGAAACTCAAATATTTGAATCCCTTCCACTATGAAGATCTTAAGGCTAGTAAGGCCGAGTTTTTTTGGAAAAGTATGAAAAAGTTTGGTTTAAGGGGACCAAAAACCCCGCACATATAGAGTATGCCATATTACACAAACCTGTCAAAAATCCATGGATGCCCTGTCAAAAGGATTGACAGAAGCCCCACAAAAAAGCCAGACACGGCAGTCTAAAAGATAACATTACATTTTTTATTTAAAATTTAAGGAAAAATTAACCCAAAAAGAGATAAGAAGAAAAAAAGAAAGGAATCAAAGGATGTTGTTATTCCTTTACTTTGTTATGGGTACAAGAAATTGGTCCGCCATACTTTCCTACAAAAATTTTAATGATCACATGTCTTGGGAATTTTCTCTTTCTTTAACATACTAGGTGTCGCACATCTTAGGTTCTTTGGTGTTAGAATTTCCTCCTTTCCTCATTTGGTGTTTTGGTTAAGAATCAAGAATCCCTATGCATCCAAAATATGAGGAATATCAATAAAGAAATACTAAGGGACATTTCTGTTGGGCTTGTTTTCACTTTAGACTTTTTCCTGAATGAGATAAAGGTGTTATCAATTGACTCATACATAAAACCCTAGTTTCTCTCGCACAAATTATCTCTCTCTCCCAACTCCTAATCTTTCATCACCCACATTTTGAACCCGCACATTTCAAGTTGGGCAAGAGCATCATCAATCCTTTAAGAGAGTTTTTACCCTTAGTTTCTCAATGTTTATATGACATTAGCAGGGTTTCTGGGTTACTCAAGGTCACTAGTGTTCAAAGGTGGAGTAGGAAGTGGGTTTTCCCTATTTGGCACTAATAAGAGATCAATCCTTGATGAGAGGGATATATGTTTTCCCTTATTTTTAAATTCAAAAATGGTGATATAGAGACCTATAAGAAATCAATCTAGACTTATAGTTTGGTTCCTACAAAATAAATTTAGATGAAGATGATACGAGTCATATTTCTAAATTTTCCTTACTGAGTCAAATATTTCACAAAACAACCATCTCCCAACGTCTCAGGGAGGGAACGTGCGGGACATTCCGACATCATCGTAACTATAATATTCTTCATTGGGCTCAAAGAAACAACCATATCATGTTTATACAAGGGATTTTCGCATAAAAAATTTAAGACCATCCATTGTCAAGACCATAATTTCAGCTATGGATCCTCCATACCCTTATTTTTCGCTACTCCCCCCCCTATAGTTGAAACCTCCCCTTCCACCTAGCACTTGTTATAGAAATCAAATGAAAGATCAGGGTTGTTTACCTTTTAATTTCGTCCATGTACTTGAAAAGCCCCCATTTCGCAACATCGTCCACAAAATGGAGTCTTTTTCAAAGTGAAGGAAGAAGTGGGTTGGTTCTGACTCTATGATGGCTCTCCCATTTTTCCCAAACATACTTTCTCTCCCTTTTGAATGGTATAAATGTATTTCGTCAGGTCCAAGAAAATTAAAAACATCCTAAACACATGATCAGGATCTTTCCTTAAAAAAGGAAGTGGTTTGGAGCTCTCAAAGCATGTGAACCTTGGTCACCATCATTAGTAAATAACCTCCAATATCGAATCCTCATTTATCATTTTATAATACTCTTCCTCAAGGTATATGTGTCCCTGCCACATCATCAATCACATGTCATTACGTTATTTGAAAGGCACATCCTTCATTTTATTACTTGTCAGTGGGTGTATTAAATCTCTACCCTTATCAAATGATTTCAACATTTACATTAGATTCCTTGATGATTTACTTAGTTTCCATCCACACTGCTCCATCTGTCGAGGCATTGATGACAAACGGTAGTCACATTATATACTGAGGATCAATTCAAATCTTGGATACTAGAACACGTCCTTCTTTACATAGTTCAATACTTTGGAAAGAAGAAAGCTAGAAATCCTCCTTCCAAGAGTTTTTCACAACCTCCAATAACATCTAATATTACTTTTATCTCCTAGGATAGATATGAATTCTCGATTCTCATCATAATTAATGGCTTGCTCAAATATCTTTAGATTTCATCTATAGGAACTCCACTACAAGCTGACCTTTGAAAAAAAATTCCTAAAAATGAAATGATGGGATTAGAAATATCACTTATATTCTCATGGCGCATTTCACATTTTCTTTCTTATACATGAATTATTCATTTATTAGATTTAATGGTGGTAGAGATGGTGAAAAAAATTAGTGTTTGGTCTCCCGCACATCGAGAGAGGTCCAATTTTATCATATACTTCTACTTACAATAAATATCTTCCCTGCTCATGTGTTTTTGAATTTAGGGCAAAGAAGCTCTTCTTCGCTTGGTGTTTTCTCATATTCCATGTTTCTTCTAAGGCTCTCAGTCTTCAAATTCTACTTTTTTGAAGGAAAATATTGTTAAACCCTCTCTTGTTCCTTAAATTTTGATATTCCTCTTGACATTTGTTTAATTAGCACACCTAAACATATTTGTTACCCTTATATTTGTTATCCACCACTCTTATATTATTTTTAAAATCTTGATGGGTAGTCCATCTCACATATTTTCAAAACGCCAAAAGGTCACATTGGTTGTTCCCGGTT
>CM034154.1:379537874-379547922 GCA_019776745.2 Taxus chinensis | reverse complement strand
TCCTTCATAAGTCATACCAAAAATAGATTCTCTGCTTACAAAACAATGGTTCTAAGACAAGACAGTAGACTAATCATTGTATAAATTTGTAGAAATTGTCAGTTCTCTGAATTAATTCAGTTTGAAACAGGTTTGGAAAAAGTAGATCTCTCATTTCTGGATCTCCCAAGTTGACACTTTCTTCGTGAACTGGTCCCACTGGACCTTACATTGGTTTCACTCGCGAGTTCTCAAGTTACAACTGGTGGAGTTCCCACCACTCGAATGGGCTTAACCACGATTATCCTGGGTATTGGGACCTGCAAGGAATCCAATTTAGACATCGTGATAAATCTGTCACGTAGTCTAAGCAAAGAAATATTGAAGAAAAACATCATGCATTGAGACAAGGCAGGAGGTAAATGCTAGCAATAAGCTACAGGGTTGAGGATTTCAATAATTTCAAAAGGTCCCACGTAACTGGCGACAACTTGGAGCATGCCAGAAAGTTATGGAGCTCTTTTTCGGCTTCACCGAAGAAAGACTTCTCTCAGTTTAATTAATGGCCGTCAAACCGCCTCAAGTCTTGCATAGCCTTTCTTGCCTATGGCAGCCCTCCTTTAGCTGTTCCCGAATCATTTTGATTTGTGTTCATTGTACATAAGGATTTCTGGCCAATTACCGTCTGCCTCAACGTTTTGTCCCAGTGACAGGGGTTCTGCATGTTCTTCCATACAATGCTTTAAAGGGACGCCAGTTTTAAAGAGGCATTGATAGGTGTTATTGTAAGCAAATCTACCAGCGGAAGGTATTCCTCCCATTTATACGGTGGTCCATGCAATACATCCTCAGCAGTCCTCTAAAAATTGATTAACTCTCTCAGTCTGTCCATTCCGTTTCTGGATGATATGCAGAATGAAGTTTAATTTAGTTCCCAAGGCTACAAAGCATTGTCAAAACCTTGATGTCATCCTCGGATCTCTGTCGATTGATTAATTCCGGTATTACATGCAACCTAAGATGTCATGCACAATCTTCTTGAATATAAAAATGCGTTGCATCGTCATTCAAATTTTACCAGCAATGAAGGGCCACTTTTGGGTCAAATTGTCGACTACAACAGATGGATAATGTCATGTGATTTCTGACATAGCAACCTGAACGATAATCCATCGTTATTCACTTCGCCCAGCTTGTATGTGGAATGCATGTGGGGATTTACAATAATCCAGAAGGGTGATAGGTTCCGCTTTAACACGCTTGACATTCCAAGCAGTGTGTTACAACGCTACCACATCCTTTTCATATCCCTTCCAACATTATTGATGCTTAGATCAGCAAGCATTTTTGTAATGCCCAGGGTGCCTAGGAAAAAGGTGATTTGGAATTCAGTTAGACAATTCCCTCTTAAGTCATTTGCCATAGGTAATATACCCTGTTTTTCAAACCTAAGAACTCCTTGTTATCAAAACGAAATCCTTATACCTGCTGTCAGCGGGTCTGCAGCAAGTGCTGATTTGACTTGCTGAAAATAAGGATCTGATTCCAAGGATCTTTTACCTCATCATTAAAATGAGTTCTTAATGTTATAAAGAGCAGAGATAGTTCCTTCGACTTCAAAGCATCTGCTACTCTATTCCTTGCCCTAATGTAGCTTATATCAAAAATCATACTGAGACAGAAATCTAAACCATCTTCGTTGTTTGCATTCAGATTTGGCTGAGTGAAAATTTAGCTTCAGCCCAGATGGTCTGTTTTGTTTAATTCAAAGGGCTTGCCTAGAGGTAATGCCTCCATATTTTGAAGCGGTTTATGAACAATAGAGTGTAGCTCAAGATCGTGTGGAGCATAGTTTGTTCAGAACTTAAGCTTCTGCTTTCATAAAGCGATACATTGGTTATTCGTAATAAAATCCTCCCAGGCCTGCTCCTGAGGCGTCCGGTACAACCATAAAATCTCCATTTGGATCAGGTACAGTCAAAATAGGTGCTGTAGTTAACTGTTACTCCTTTAACGTTTAAAAAAGCAGATTCACATTTGCGACCCAGACAATTATTTTTTTCTTTGCAACGAGGCTAGGCCAGCAAATGTTTGGGAAAAGTTTCCTTAACGACTGTCTATTAATATCAGCCAAGCCATGAAGCTCTCACATTCGTGCACATCTTAGGCGCAGGCCACTCATTAAGCTGTGATCTTTGAAGGGTCAAACAGCTATCCCATCTTTTCTATAACGTGTCCCAATAATGCACCCTGCCACAAAAAGAACATTTGGACAGTTTTCCATCAACTTTCCTCTTTCTAAGATTTCAGCACTATCCTAGATGTTCTTCGTGCTCTTCAAAATTTTTAGAGTATATAAGAATGTCGTCTAAGAATACAAGCACAAACTGTCTAAGTATTCTGAAAATGTTTATCTCATTAGATTCCTGAGGCGGCAGGTGCATATTGTGCAGCCCCAAAAGGCAACACCGTGAAACTAATAATGCCCTAATCGTTCTAAAAGCTGTTTAGGAAGATCTTCTCTTTTATTCTCAGCTGATGGTGTACCCTGACCAAAGATCTATTTTGAATAGACTGATGGCTCCACGATTGATCAAAAGATCATCGATCCTGGGAAAGTGGGTATTGATTTTAATGGTTGCTTTATTCAGCATTCTGTAATCAAATGCACAGCCTCAAGGGTGTCATTCCTTTTCTTTTACAAAATTACCGGCGCTCCCCAAGGTGAAGCACGCTCGGTCTGATCAAGCCCCTTAGTCCGAAGTTCGTAACTGAGCCTCTAGTTCTACCAGCTCAATGGTAGTCATTCTAAAGGGGCCTTAGGATATGGGTCTGTTCCTGGTGTGGCTTCTCGTATTAGCGAAGTCTAAACTCACGTTTGGGCGAAAAGCCGGCAATTCTCCGGAAACCATCACGGAAATCCCTCAACAAGGATATCTTTCCATGCAATCATTATCCTTTTTTTTTTTCTTACTCTTCATTTTGTCATTTTTACAAATAAAAGTGAGCCTCTGTTTTTAGCCCTCTTTAGTTGCAGAGCCGCAGTTCCTAACTGCAATTCCCGTTTTACACCTGAATACTATGCTTTCTCGCAGGTTCATCAAGGCAACTGATTTTGTTTCATAAACATTCAACCCTGCCTTATGTTCAGCCAAACCAGTTAACTCCAATAATGATATCATTAGATCCTAGAGAAGTGCATACAAGTCAACTTCGGGGAGAAAAACAAGGCAGGCAAGAATTGCCCAAAAAAAAGGCAAATTCGCCTGTAGGATAGCATATCACAATAATGCACGTCCATGGTTATCCATCTCGCAGCCTTTATTTTAATTTCATAGCAAGTTCAGTAGAATAAAAACCATTTGTAGATCTACAGTATCAAAAAGTACAACTACAGGTGTACCGAATAACAGACCCGTAACTTCTATGGCATCACTTGATTTTTTCAGCTTGTCTGTTAGCCACTGCAGCATGTATCTTATGTTTGTTGTCCGTGAGAATCCTTCTTCAGAGGAAAGTGATTCACATAGTGGCCCTCTTCCACAGTTGAACTCTCCAGCTGGCCCTTTCTAGGTTTAAATTTATTTACCAGCCTTAAAGTTATCTTCTGGCTTCCATTAGGACTTCTGCCCAATGCCATTAACTTTTGGAAAGCGTTCCGGACACTATTAACAGGTCTGTTCATCACAGGTTTATTGTTGTTCTCAACAACAATTTTATTTTTCACACCAAACCTTTCCAGTCCCTTTTGGGCAAAGACGAAGAAAGATTGGAGGAATCTTCTTCCTTATCTCTTCCCTGTGAGCAGATATTCGCCAATTTCTGTTATTGTCTCGATGGCCTTTTCGACACACTCCCATCCATGGTGGTGGGCCGTGGACATCCACTTTGCACATGATGGGATTTCAATCCCATATGAATTTCCGATTCTGAACTTCTCGTAGCTTCCGTGACTGCCCCGGACACCATACTTAAGGAGTTAGTAAACCCTTTCCCAGCATTCTGTCACGACAGCCTTCCTTGCAACCAGTTCGAAAATTCAGTCATTTTCTATCAAAAATGAGTTGAGAGACCCAGCCATCTTTGCCTAAATAACTTAAATTGATCCCAAGTATGTTATGATCGAACTATTCAGATCAAACCGTACGGTTGTCCCACCAGGATGATGCTCATGAGGAAAAGCTGATATCTCCCAATCGCTTTAGTCTCTTCGGAGAAGTTTCTTATGCAAAGTTTTCTCCATTTCACTGAGACAGTCTAAGCTCCGTCCCCAAGAGTGTTCATCAAACTTGGAGGACTTATTTCTCTTGAATAATTTGTAAGTTCAGTGAATCTTTCCTTTTATTTTCAGGGGGATTAGGGCAATTACAGTATTATCATCAACACCCGGATTCCATCCGTTGATGTTGTCCACAGGAGGAAGCTGATGATCATTTATTTCGCTTCAGCCCCTCCTTTTCATTGACCATGTTGACTGCTATGCAAATCAAGTAAAACGATCCATCGTAAATCAAGTAGAGGCAGCCAAGGATTTAATCCAGCTTGTTGGGCAAGTTGCTGCTTCTCCACCCTGCAACGGGTTAATTCCAAGCCTCCTCTTATCCTGACCATTTGTCAATAAGGAAAATGTAATTACTTTATTAAATAACGTGGACTCATTAGGTCCAAGAGTTGTAACCTTCAGCTCTGATACCAAGATGTAACATCCCCATTTTAAAACACCAGAACAAGGGATTTTTTTTTTTTATATAACGTTCTCTGTTATGAATTATAAAATTCAAACACACGTTCAAGATTTAATAATTGTTCTCTGCCCAAAAAACACAGTTTGGATCATACAATTTCTTTTAAAACGAATGTTCCCTGTTCACATATTTACAATATGGAACACCACATTCAATGCCATTCAATCTTATAACAGATTCTATATGCTGCTGTAAATGACTTGATGAACTCTGCCGATCCTTCCATTTTCCATGGCTCGGAGTTTCAACGATCCTTCATTCATGACTCGGCACAACCCTTACATGACTCGGCACCAACCGATCCTTCATGTTTGTTATGCATAGTATCTTTTTACACTTGTTCTCATAACCTTCCCGGGTACGAAGGATCCATTGAAGAGCCGATTGAATATCTGTTACTGATATTCATATGACATCCTGCACTGTAAATTAATGCTAAGGAACAATTTGCAACCAGCATTGCGGATCCTTTGGCAAAGATTGTCACATGCTTTGCATGATCCATAGTCCTGAATGTGATACACATCTAAGGAATACTCTTCACTCACTCACCGTTACTAGAAGGTATTCCTAGTTCCTACCAGTCCTCATCATTCAGTTCCCGTTTTTTAAACTTCGATTCCAGTAGTAATATGGAAAGGGTATAGGAAGGCAATCCTTCCATGGTAACTAAAGATAGGCCAGACATACTGGGTCGTTACCCAATGACTCGTGTGTATGATATATCTTTAGTATTCCGGAGTAACTCCGTTAATACCAGATCATTTACCCTATCTCCACCCAGCTAAGATCTACACATTCAGCCTATGTATTCTAAATGTTTTAATTCGGGAGGGCATTGCTATATGTCAGCTGCAACATTGTGTCGTCATGAAGACCCCGTCTTCATGAAGACACCTTGCTGTAGCTGGCGTATGCCAATGTCCTGCAGAATCCTCCCATCGAGAATACACATCCTGCCCAAGTGACTTAGCCACGAGTTAATAGTTTAAGCAATTTTCAGCATCCACGTTGATCCCTTGATCCTCGTTCCGTTGCAATTGTATATAACTAAGAGGGACTAAACTGTCCATTAGTTTTCCAAGTATCATCTCCTTCGTATTGAAGGGCTACCATTTCCTTACTTGGTTCAATTTCTTAATCATTGGATTAAGCAGCCCGTACCAACGGACGTAATAAGTTTAACCTATTAAACTTAGCCAAGATGTTTCCAACTGCAACTAATTTCAGAATATTAACTTATTAGACGTCATTCAAAACGAGGTCTAATCTTTGAGAAATGAATTCATTTGTTTCCCCTAACATTATATAGTTAAGGATTATTAGTTATGGATATATGTATCTTATATCCTTTAATCTGAATTTTATCAAACGGGATCAATGATGGAGTTTGAAAACGAGTTCGAATACTCCAAATTTAAATTGATATTCCTTAGCTCCTAAGCTAATCCGGAATACCCTCTGATTGTGAAATCATATTCTTCTTAATCCTTTTTAATGTCAATTAAAAATTCATCTTTACCCAAGTATGAACTAATTGCATTGTTCAACTTAAAAGTTGTATTAAAGTAAGAATAGATATCAGTTTCAATTCAACATCCATCCAAGGATAATGAAACAATTCTAACTCAGGAAATAACATCATATTTCCAATTTAAACAACAATATCAACTGATATAATTATTGAAAATATCACACTTGTAACTATATTCAATATTGTAAGTCATAATTTGTACATTTGCCAATCCAGCTGATTGGGTATAGCTTTTACAAAGCATCCATACAGCTCATGGACAGAAGAATACATTTTCTTCATTCACAATTCCTCAAAGAGGAATGAAGCAACAATTACAAGTTATTTTACATCTAATCAAGAGACATCTAGACAGAAGCCAAGTCTTCATTCTAATCAATTCCATCTGCAAAATGAATTACACGGGTCAGTTCAATGAACTCAGCACATTAAGCACTTATCCTTAAATAAGATGCTTCAAACAATTGTTTCAATAAAAGAACCCTGCTTTTATGAAACAACAACAAACATCAATCTCGAAAGGCAACAAAAGAAAGATCAACATAACCACTGAACTATCAAAAAAATATCATCACAATCAGCCAAGGGACTGCTGTCCCGTTTCCACATAATCAATGCAAATATCAATTTACAATATTTGTCAAGTTAGGAATACAAGTAGTTTGCTGCCTATATAGCATACAGTTATCCTTTCCACGCCTTTCATTAATAACCAATGCAAAGGATGAAACTAACTGAATATAAATCCATTACTTTCCCTTCCGTTCATGAAGCATGTTAAATTTAAAGCATTTAAGTCCAAACAAGAAAGCGAATAGCAATGCATATAGTAGCTCCCGTCCAAACACTATAAAATTCATCATTCACGAATTCCAGATTTCCAACTGAATGAAAGAAGAAAGATCATTTTTCTACAACATTCATTCATATCTCTATTTCTTTCCACATGACTGTCCTAACAGTGAAATCCATACGAAAGACAAATCAAAATAACAGTTCAGAGTGAAACTTACAAAATCCACTCGGAATTCACTTTCCGGGAGCATGAATAATTTCATAAATAATCAGCTTTAAACGAAGATAGGAAAGAATTCACCATTCATATCCATACTTCATTGGGATCAGACTCCTTTAAGGATCCAAAACATATTAGTACAACATTAGGTACATCCGAGATCAAACAATATAAGGTTACATACCATATAATTGTCATAATAAAGAAAATCGTATTTCTTTCGCTGCATACTTAAACAGAAACAATATTTCAATCATGCAGTCAATTATTTACATAATGATCTAATTCTAGTGACGTTCCCCATTCAGAATAACATTTATTCATCACTGTTACCTACAGCAATCCATTATTCTCATGACGATGAATTTCATCAGGATAAAACAACAGCAAAGAAAAGAATTCATTCCCTTTTCATTTCACTAAGAAACACCATTTTCTCAGAACGAAACCGAACACCTAATCGGTGTTCATCTCAAACAAGATAGCTCATTATAAGGATTACAGAACAGTCGTTCGTATTAAAAACAACTCTCAAGCCTGTACCGTTCAATCCAATACCACAAACAACTCATATTCAACTGTCCATACCTCTATAAGAGCAAACCCGAACCAGGTGTTAATTGTATGAGCTCGGTACAGCCAGAGTAACTCAAAAGACAAATTAGATCCCAATTTTTTTTTTCCATATGTTTCGACAAAAATCAATTCAAGTTCGAATTCTCCAGATAGTTCAACCAGCAGACAGGCATCAACCATAGGACGCAATGAAATCCATTTTTTTTTTTTTTCATTACAGTATATAGAAATACAATCATTTTTTTTTTGCATAGAATTCAATCAAGTGGAAACTGTGTCAACAGTTCGTATAAGAAGACCAACAACATTCATATAATCACAGTGAAACCACCTTATTCTTTCAACAAGTAGAAACGAAATCCATAGATAACTTTAAGAAGGAAAAACAGTTATCTTATTCCCTATTTCACGAATACCCAATACGTATTCACTTAGTTCCTACTCAAGAAAAGGTACAGCAATGATATTATTGCCTAAACTTCCTATGTTCCGAGTTCAATTACTCACAGTAACCCGAATGCCACTTCCATCCAAAATCCAAACAGTACAAGAAGAAGGGTCTACTTTCTTAAAGAAAATTCTATAAGAACTACTTCGTCAATCATTATTCTCTTCCTTTCCGTTTGTTAACAATAAACGGTTGTTCAAAAGTGGAAACAACTCATAAAAAGAAAGTTTACAGTCACAATATATATATACATATATATATTCAACAAATTTTCCATTACTGTTAAACGTCCAGCACACGGGAAGATACATCATTCAAGAATTACAAGACAATAAAACTCAGCAGCTAAAACAATATTTCCATATTGTTTCCAAAATGACAGCAAGATTCAATGAAACCCATTTCATAGAAATATATATGCGGCTGTTTCTCCACTTGTCTCTTTTTGTTTTCATGCAAGGATCAGTTCCTCATATAACAGCAAGAAAAGATTACAATTAAAGAAACAATTTCACTATAAGGAGCGATTGCACAGTCTATTCCATTTTCGAACAACACGAATAGTGAAAGGAATATCCACATTTCAAACCATTTATACAGTCTACCACCAATACTGTAAATCATTTCCAACATGATTCGAGCAAAAACAGATCAAGGCCGAGCAACCAGAAGCAAACCTTCTTATCATTTTTCAAAGAAAAGAAGCAAGAACCAACAAAAATCCATTTCCAAATCAACTCAACAACAATCATGCAATTCCAACCCAAGAGCAGGGTTGTTTTAATGAAACATTTAATTAAAGCAAAGATTTTTAAAGAGAAGGGCTTAACATGCCTGAGATATCTCTTTTCCAGAGCTCGATGAAACCGTTATTTGCCGCGTTTTTTCTTCCACAACGGCAACACAATATTCCCAGCACTCCCTTTCTTCTTCTGGCTTTTCCACAGCCTCAAAACTTCCAAGAAAATGCCAAATGCTAAGAGCTGGTTCGACTGAACCAGACCAAAGAAACCAAATGCAGAGCAACTTCGGCCAAACCAAATCGAAACAATGAAAGATCAAATTCCCTCATGCTGTTTCCAAGGCAAGCTGGTCACGAGGACCGAAAACAATTAATGCATTTAAGGCTCACCCCTTTTTTCCTTACTTTCTGCACCACCGCCACTTGAGTTGGCGAATTCCAAATTTCAAAATTTCCAAGCAAAACTGAACTTGGCTCCATTTCTAAATGGATGCCTCTAATTCCTGACCTGCCCCGCCAAAAATGGTGCTATCCACGTAGGGACGGTTTAATAAATGCTAATGAATGCCCTTTCCATCCTTATCCCTTTCCTCCCAAGGGTCTACGTACCCCCTTAGTTTAGGATTAGTTTAGGTTACATAGTTCATTCGACCTAGGTCTTAGTTAAACCTTAGGTTTTTAGCCTTTAGATTTATTTTCCTTTCCTTTTTTTTTTTGCAATTTAAAATTCCGCTTAGGATAGTGGTGTAGGATGTATGTTAGGCCTTAGGGTTAGTTTAGGTTTAATTCACACTAACCACTAACACTAAACACACCCTCCATCCATCTTCCTTACTAGACATCCACATTAACGCAGAGTAGGACGTTACGTTCTTCCGATTACGTGCCAAGGCCACCCGTGTCCAGGTGTTTCTTGCCTTACGAGGTCCCAAGTTCGACAGTACATGATTAAAGAATCGAATCCCTGTCGTTGGCATTTTCATGCTAGCTACTCACACCTGCAATCAAG
>CM034154.1:379490374-379497874 GCA_019776745.2 Taxus chinensis | reverse complement strand
TGTTTGTGTGCGTGTGCGTGTGCATGTACGTGTGCGTGTGTGTTTGTGTGTTTGCGGGTGCATGTGCATTTGCGTGTGTGTGTGTGCGTGTGCGTTTGCGTGTGTGTGCGTGTGCGTTTACGTGTGCACGTGCATTTACCTATGTGTGTGTGTGTGTTCATGTGCATGTGCATTTACCTATGTGTGTGTGTGTGTATGTGTGTGCGTGTGCGTGTGCGTGTGCATGTGTTTGTGCGCATGCATGTGCGTGTGCGTGTATGTGTGTGTATGTGTGCCTATGCGTGTGCGTGTGTGTGTGTGCGTGTACGTGTGCGTGTGCGTGTGCATGTACGTGTGTGTGTGTGTACGTACGTGTGCATGTGCGTGTGCATGTACGTGTGCGTGTGCGTGTGCCTGTACGTGTGCGTGTGCATGTGTGTGTGTGTTCCTGTCCGTGTGTTTTTGTGCGTGTCCGTGTGTCCGTGTTTGAGTGTGTGTTTGCATTTGCATGTGCATTTACCTATGTGTGCGTGTGCGTGTGCGTGTGCGTGTGCGTGTGCGTGTGCGTGTGCGTGTGCATGTGCATGTGCGTTTGTGCATGCGTGTGCCTGTGCGTGTGCGTGTGTGTGTGTGTGTGTGTGTGTGCATGGGCATTTACCTATGTGGGTGTGTGTGTGTGTGCGCGCGTGTGAGCGTTCGTGTGTGTGTAAGTTTTTTGTGCGTGTGCATGTGCATGTGCCTGTACGTGTGCGTGTGCATGTGCGTCTACGTGTACGTGTATGTGTGCATGTACGTGTGCGTGTGCGTGTGCGTGTGCATGTGCGTGTGCATGGGGGTGTGCGTGTGCGTGTGCTTGTGCTTGTGCGTGTGTGTGTGCGTGTGCGTGACTGTGTGTTTGTGCATGTTCGTGTGTGTGTGCATGTTCATGTGTGTGTGCGTGTGCATGTATGTGTGCGTGTGATTGTGCGTGTGCGTGTGCGTGTGCGTGTGCATGTGGGTGTGCGTGTGCGTGTGCTTGTGCTCGTGCGTGTTTGTGTGCGTGTGCGTGACTGTGTGTTTGTGCATGTTCGTTTGTGTGTGCATGTTCATGTGCGTGTGCGTGTGAGTGTATGTGTGCGTGTGATTGTGCGTGTGTATGTGCATTTTCATGTGTGTTTGTGTGTGCATTTACCTATGTGTGTGTGTGTGTGTGGGTGTTCATGTGGGTCTACGTGTGTGTGTGCATGTGTTGTGTGTGTGCGTGTGCTTGTGCGCGTGCGTGTGGGTGTGGGTATGCGTGTGAGTGTGCGTGTGCGTGTGTGTGTGAGATTTTTGTGCATGTGGGTGTCAGTGTTTTGAGGGTGTCCATGTGCGTCTACGTGTACGTGTGCGTGTGTGTGTGAGTGTGCGTGTGTGTGTGTGTGTGTGGGTGTGCATGTGCGTGTGCGTGTGCGTGTGCGTGTGCGTGTGCATGTGGGTGTGCGTGTGCGTGTGCGTGTGCGTGTGCATGTGTGTGTGCGTGTGTGTGTGCATGTACGTGTGCGTGTGCGTATGCATGTGCGTGTGTGTGTTCGTGTACATGTGCTTGTGCCTGTGCATGTGCGTGTACATGTGCTTGTGCCTGTGCATGTGCGTGTGAGTGTGCATGTGCATTTTCGTGTGCGTGTGCATGTGCGTGTGAATATGCGTGTGCGTGTGCATGTGCATATGCATATTTGTTTGTGAGTGTGCGTGACTGTATGTGTGTGGATGTTCGTGTGCGTGTGCATGTTCATGTTTGTGTGTGTATGTGTGTGTGTGTGTGTGTGTGTGTGTGTGTGTGTGCACGTTCGTGTGCGTGTGCGTGTGAATGTGCATGTGCATGTGCGCTTGAATGTTTTGTGTGTGTGCATGTGCGTGTGCGTGTGCGTGTGCATGTGCGTGTGCATGTGTGTGCGTGTGCCTGTGCGTGTGCGTGTACATGTGCATGTGCGTGTGTGTGTGCGTGTGCGTGCGCGTGTGCATGTGCATGTGCGCGTGCGTGTCTGTGTGCGTGTGAGAATTTTGTGCGTGTCCGTGTCCGTGTTTTGTGCATGTGCGTGTGCGTCTACATGTACGTGTGTGTGTGTGTGTGTGTGAGAGTGTGTATGTGTTTGTGCGTGTGCGTGTGGGTGAGCTTTTGGGTGTGCGTCTGTGTTTGTGTCTACGCGATTGTGTGCGTGTGCGTGTGTTTGTCCGTATGCGCGTGGGTGTGCATGTGCGTGTGTTTGTGCGTGTGCGTGTGTTTTTGGGTGTGTGCGTGGGTGTGTGTGTGGGTGTGCGTGTGCGTGTGGATGTGGGTGTGCGTGTGCGTGTGTGTCTGCGTGTGCGTGTGCATGTGCGTGTGCGTGTGCGTGTGCGTGTGTGTGTGCGTGTGCGTGTACGTGTGCTTGTGCGTGTTTGTGCATGTTCGTGTGTGTGTGCATGTTCGTGTGCGTGTGCGTGTGCGTGTGTGTGTGCGTGTGCGTGTGCATGTGCATGTGATTGTGCGTGTGCGTGTGCATGTTCATTTTCATGTGCGTGTGCATTTACCTATGTGTGTGCATGTGCGTGTGCGTGTGCGTGTGCATGTGCGTGTGCATGTGTGTGCGTGTGCCTGTGCGTGTGCGTGTACATGTGCTTGTGCGTGTGTGTGTGCGTGTGCGTGCGCATGTGCATGTGCATGTGCGCGTGCGTGTCTGTGTGCGTGTGAGAATTTTGTGCGTGTCCGTGTCCGTGTTTTGTGCATGTGCTTGTGCGTCTACATGTACGTGTGTGTGTGTGTGTGTGAGAATGTGTATGTGTTTGTGCGTGTGCGTGTGGGTGAGCTTTTGGGTGTGCGTCTGTGTGTGTGTCTACGCGATTGTGTGCGTGTGCGTGTGTTTGTCCGTATGCGCGTGGGTGTGCATGTGCGTGTGTTTGTGCGTGTGCGTGTGTTTTTGGGTGTGCGCGTGGGTGTGTGTGGGGGTGTGCGTGTGCGTGTGGATGTGGGTGTGCGTGTGCGTGTGTGTCTGCGTGTGCGTGTGCATGTGCGTGTGCGTGTGCGTGTGCGTGTGTGTGTGTGCGTGTGCGTGTACGTGTGCTTGTGCGTGTTTGTGCATGTTCGTGTGTGTGTGCATGTTCGTGTGCGTGTGCGTGTGTGTGTGCGTGTGCGTGTGCATGTGCGTGTGATTGTGCGTGTGCGTGTGCATGTTCATTTTCATGTGCGTGTGCATTTACCTATGTGTGTGTGTGTGCACGTGCATGTACATGTGAGTTTGCGTGTCCTTGTGCGTCTACATGTACGTGTGCGTGTGTGTGTCCGTGTTTTGTGCGTGTGCGTGTGCGTCTACGTGTACGTGTGTGTGTGTGTGTGTGTGTGTGTGTGTGTGTGTGTGTGTGTGTGTGTGTGCGCGCGTGTGCGTGTGGGTGTGCCTGTGGGTATGCATGGGTGTGTGCGTGTGCGCGTGGGTGTGCGTCTATGCGTGTGTGTGTGCGTGTGCGTGTGCGTGTGCGTGTTAGTGTCCGTGTGCCTGTCCATTTGTGTTTACGTGTGCGTGTGCATGTGTGTGCGTATGTGTTTGTGTGCGTGTGCCTGTGCATGTTAGTGTGCCTGTGCGTGTGTCTGTGCATTTGCGTTTATGTGTGCGTGTGCATGTGTGTGTATGCGTTTGTGTGTGCGTGTGCATGTGCGCATGTGTGCGCGTGTGCGTGTGTGTGTGTGTGCATGCGTATGCGTGTGTGTGTTCATGTGCGTGTACGTGTGCGTGTGTGTGTGCGTGTGCGCATGCATGTGCGTGTGCGTGTATGTGTGTGTGCGCCTATGCGTGTGCGTGCGTGCGTGTGCGTGTGTGTGTGCATGTGCATGTGCGTGTGTGTGCATGTGCATATGCGTGTGCGTGTGCGTGTCCATGTACGTGTGCGTGTGCGTGTGCATGTACGTGTGTGTGTGTGCGTGTGCGTGTGCATGTATGTGTGCATGTGTGTTTGTTGTTTGCGGGTGCATGTGCATTTGCGTGTGTGTGTGTGCGTGTGCATTTGCATGTGTGTGTGTGTGTGCGTGTGCGTGTGCGTGTGCTTGTGCATGTGCGTGTGCATGTGCATTTACCTATGTGTGTGTGAGTGTGTATGAGTTTGTGTGTACGTGTGCGTGTGGGTGTGCATGTGCATGTGCATTTACCTATGTATGCGTGTGTGTTTGCGTGTGCATGTGCATGTGCATTTGCGCATGCATGTGGATGTGCGCATGCTTGTGCGTGTGCATGTATGTGTGTGTATGTGCGCCTATGCGTGTGCGTGTGTGCGTGTGCGTGTGTATGTACATGTGTGTGCACGTGCATGTGCGTGTGCGTGTGCGTGTGCATGTACGTGTGCGTGTGCATGTGTGTGTGCTTGTGCATGTGGGTGTGCGTGTGCGTGTGCGTGTGCATTTGCATTTTCATGTGCGTGTGTGTGTGCATTTACCTATGTGTGCGTGTGCGTGTGCGTGTGGGTGTTCATATGGGTCTACGTGTGTGTGTGCATTTGTTGTGTGTGTGCGTGTGCATGTGCGCGTGCGTGTGGGTGTGGGTATGCGTGTGCGTGTGCGTGTGTGAGAGATATTTTTGTGCGTGTGGGCGTCATTGTTTTGAGGGTGTGGGTGTGCGTCTATGTGTACATGTGCGTGTGTGTGTCAGTGTGCGTGTGTGCATGTGCGTGTGGGTGTGCATGTGCGTGTGCGTGTGCGTGTGCGTGTGCGTGTTCGTGTGCGTGTGCGTGTGCGCGTACGTGTGCGTGTGCATGTGCGTGTGCGCGGACGTGTGCGTGTGCGTGTGAGTGTGCGTGTGCATGTGCATGTGGGTGTGCGTGTGCGTGTGCATGTACGTGTGCGTCTGCAAATGCATGTGCGTGCGTGCGTGTGTGTGTGTGCGTGTACATGTGTTTCTGCCTATGCATGTGCTTGTACATGTGCTTTTGCTTGTGCATGTGCGTGTGCCTATGCATGTGCATTTTCGTGTGCGTGTGCGTGTGCGTGTGCATATGCGTGTGCATGTGCGTGTGCGTGTGCATGTGCATGTGCGTGACTAGTGTGCGTGTGTGATGTGCGTGTGTGCGTGCACCTGCGTGCATTTGCTTCTGTGGACATGTGCGTCTGTGTGTGTGTGTGTGTGTGCGCGTGCACGTGCGTGTGCTTGTAAGTGCACGTGCATGTGCATGTGCATGTGCGTGTGCGTGTGCATTTGCATGTGCGCGTGTGCGCCTGAATGCGTATTCGTGTGCGTGTGTGTGTGCATGTGCGTGTGTGCGTGTGCATGAGCATGTGCGTGTGTGTGTGCATGTGCATGTGTGTGTGTGTGTGCGTCTACGTGTGCATGTGCATTTACGTGCGCGTGTGCCTGTTTACGTGTGATTGTGTGTGTGTGTACGATTTGTGTGTGCGTGTGTGTGTGCATATGCGTGTGCATGTGTGTGCATGTGCGTGTTTGCATGTGTGTGTGTGTGCGTGTGCCCGTGTGCGTGTGCATGTGCGTGTGTGTGTGTATGTCCTTGCGCATGTGCGTGTGCATTTGTGTGCGCCTGTGCCTACTGTCTGTGTGCATGTGCGTGTGCGTGTGCGTGTACGTTGTACGTGTGTAGCGTGTTCATGTGTGCATGTGCGTGTGTGTGTGCGTTTGCGTGTGCGTGTGCGTTTTGGCGTGTGCGTGTGCGTATGCGTGTGTGCTTGTGTGTGCCGTGTGCGTGTGCATCTGCGTGTGCATGTGCGTGTGCATGTGGGTGTGCATGTGCGTGTGTTTGTGCGTGTGTGTGCGCGTTTGTGCGTGTGTGCATGGGTGTGCGTGTGCGTGTGCATGTGTGTGTGCGTGTGCTTGTGCATGTGCGTGTGCCTTATCGTGTGTGTGTGCTTGTGCATTTTCTTGCGTGTGCGCATGTGCGCTGAGCGCGTGCGTGTACGTGTGTGCAAGATGCGTGTGCATCTGCGTGTGCGCGTGTGCATGTTCGTGTGTGTGCATGTGCGTGTGCGTGTGCGTGTGCGTGTGCGTGTGCTTGTGTGTGTGTGTGTGTACTTATGCGTGTGTACGTGTGCATGAGGGTGTGCGTGTGCGTGTGCATGTGCGTGTGCGTTTTCGCGATACTGCGTGTGAGTGTGTGCATGTGTGTGTGTGTGTGTGTGTGTGCATGTGCGTGTGCGTGTGCGTGTATCATGTGTGCATGTCTATCGTGTGTGTGTGCGTTGTGCATTGCGTTTGTGTGCGTGTGCGTTGTGCGCATGTGCGTGTGCGTGTGTGTGTGCTTGTGCGTGTGCGCGTGTGCGTGTGCTTGTGCATTTGCTTGTGCGTGTGGGCGTCAGTGTGTGCGTGTGTGTGTGCGTCTACGTGTACATGTGCGTGGGCGTGTGTGTGCATGTGCGTGTGCATGTGTGTGTGTGGGTGTGCAGTATGCGTGTGCGTGTGCGTGAGTGTGTGCGTGTGCATGTGTGCGTGTGCGTGTGCGTGTGCCATTACTTGCGTGTGCGTGTGCATGTGTGTGCGTGTGTGTGTGTCGTGTGTGTGTGCTTGTTCTGTATAGTGTGCGTGTGAGTGTGCATGTGCATGTGCTTATGCGTTTGAGTGTGCGTGTGTGTGTGCGTGTGCGTGTGTGTGCGTGTGCGTGTGCGTGTGTGTGTGCGTGTGCATGAGTGTGTGCGCGTGTGCATGTGCTTGTGCATTTGCGTTGCGTGTGTGCGTGTGCGTATTGCGTGTGCGTGTGCATGTGTGTATCTGTGTGCGTGTGCGTGCACGTGTGCATGTGCGATGTGCGTGTGCTTGGCGTGTGCTTGAGAGTGTGTGTGTGCATCAGCATGTACCGTGCGCGTGTGTGTGCATGCTGTGTACAGTGTGCGTGTGTGCGTGTGGGTGTGCATGTGCGTGTGCGTGTGCGTGTGCATGTGCGTGCGTGTGCGTGTGTGTGTATGTGTGTGTGTGGGTGTGCACGTGTGCACGTGTGCGTGTGCAGTGTGCGTGTGCGTGTGCTTGCGTGTGTGTGTGTGTGCGTGTGCATGTGCGCGTTGCGTGTGCGTGTGCTTGTCTGCATGTGAGTCTGTGTGACGTGTGCATGTGCGTGTGCTTGTGCATGTGCATTGCATGTGCGTGTGCGTATGTGCGTGTGCATTTGTTCACGTGTGTTCTGTGTGTGTGCGTGACATGTGCTTGTGTGTGCATGTGCGCAAGTGCGTGTGCGTGTGCTGTGTGTTGCGTGTGTGTGTGTGTGTGTGTGTGCATGTGCATGTGTGTGTGCGCATGTGTGTGTGTGTGTGTGCGTGTGAATGTGCATGCGCATGCGTGTGTGTGTGCGATGTGCGTGTGTGTGTATTGCGCGTGCATGTGCGTGTGCGTGTGCATGTGCCGTGTGCATGTGCCTGTGCATGTGCATGTAGCGTGTGCATGTGCGTGTGCGTGTGCGTGTGCGTGTATCGTTTGCTTGCTGTGCGTGTGGGTGTGCGTGTGCATGTGCGTGTGCGATGTGCGTGTGCTTGTGCACATGTGCCTGTGCGTGTGCGTGTGTGCGTGTGCGTGTGCGTGTGTGTGTGCATGTGCGTGTGCATGTGCG
>CM034154.1:379455374-379462874 GCA_019776745.2 Taxus chinensis | reverse complement strand
ATTGAAGCACACGAAAAGGCACATGCACACGCAGACATGCACATGTACACACACACAACGCACATGCACAATTAAACACACACACAACAAGCACACAGCACACACTCACACATACCCACCAGGCACACAGGCATAGGCACACAGCACATGCACATGCACACCGCACGGTCAGCAGGCACACACACACATGCACATTCACACGCACACGCACTAAACACTCGCACACAAAAAACACATACATGCACACACACACATGCACACGCACACGCACACGCACACATGCACATGCACACGCGCACACACACACGCACACACACACACACACACACGACACACACACACACACACGCACGCACACGCACACACACACACATGCACATGCACACGCAAACACACACATGCACACGTACACGCACACACACATGCACACCGACACGCACAGGCACAGGCACATGCACATAGACACGCACAGGTAGAGGCACACGCACAGGCAGACACACATGCAAAGGTGCACACACACATGCACATGCAAAGGCACACACACACGCACACACACGTACAGAAACACGCACACGCACACGCACACACACTCACACGAACACGCACACCGACACGCACAGGCACAAGTACACGCACAGGCACACGCACATGCAAACACACACACACACATGCACATACACGTACACAGGCACAGGAAAAAACAAAGAAACACGAATGAGCACACACAAACGCACACACACACACACACACACACAAACGCAAAAGCAGATGCACATGCACATGCACACACACACGCACACTCACACACACAAGCATATTCATAGGCACACGCAAATGCACATGCACACGTACATTGACACAACCACGCACACGGACACACAACACACCCACACGCAACACGCACATGAACAAAACACACACAGCACGCACACGCAAAAAGCACATGAAAAGGCAGATGCACACGCAGACACACACGTAAACAACACACGCACATGCACACGTAAAACACACATATTACACATGCAAACGCAGAACACAGCAACATACCCACATGCACAACGCACATACACACAGACACGCACAGGCACACGCACACGCACACGCAAACGTACAGTCAGAGGCACACGCACAGGCAGACGCACACGCACACACACATGCACAGGTACAGGCACATGCACACATAAACACATGCACACGAACACGCATATGCACACGCACAAACACACGCACACGCAAACAGACACACATGCCACGCAACACTACAATTACGCAACACTCACACGCACACTCACATGCACAAGCATATTCACAGGCACACGCAAATGCACATGCACACGTACAAGCACACACACACAACCACGCACACGCACACGCACACACACACCAACACGCACACGCACATGAACAAAACACACACAAGCACGCACACGTTGAAGCACACGAAAAGGCATGTGCACACGTAGACACACACATAAACACACACGCACATGCACACGTAAACACACACACGCAAATGCAGAAACACACACATACACACATGCACACAGACATGCAAAGGCACAAGCACACGTACAGGCACACGTACAATCAGAGGCACATGCACAGGAAGACGCACACGCACACACACATGCACACGCAGAGGCACATGTACACATACACACATGCACACGAACACGCATATGCACACGCACATGAACACGCACACACACACACACGCACACGCAAACACACACACATGCACACGCACACACACACACACATGCACACCGACACACACATGCACACCGACACGCACACACACAAAACACACACACGTACACGCACACAGATGCACACGCACACACACACGCACAAGCATATTCACAGGCACAAGCAAATGCACATGCACATGTACATGCACACACACACAACCACACACACGCACACGCACACACACACCCACACGCACACGCACACGAACAAAACACACACAAGCACGTACACATTGAAGCACACGAAAAGGCAGATGCACACGCAGACACACACGTAAACACACACGCACAATGCACACCGTAAACACACACCCGCAAACGCAGACACACACACATACCCAGCACACGACATGCACACAGACACGCACGAGGCACACGTACGGTGCAGGAGGCACAAGTATTCACGCACAGGCAGACACACAACGCACACAACATGCACAAACCCAAAAAACAACAGGCACAACGAAATGCAACACATACAGCAACAATGCACCACGCAACACGCATACGCACCAGCACATGCACACGCACAAAACAGCGCACTACAGCAATACACACACACATGCGCGCGCGCGCACACACACACACACACACACACACACACACCCTTACGCACACACACATGCACACCGAAACGCACACGCAAGCCACACACCGCACACGCACAACACACAGAAAAACGCCACACAACATGCACACGCACCACGTGCACACACACGCAACAACATGAACATGCACATGCAACGCGCACTGACGCACACGACACGCGCAACAGCATACACACACACACGCACACGCACACATACACCAGGACGCACATGCACATGCACACGCACACACACACGCACATGCACACGCACACGCACATGCACACGTGTACTCACACTCACACTCACACACACACGCACATGCACACGCACACGCACATGCACACGCACACACACATGCACACGCACTTGTTGTATCCATACTACGCACAATTGCGCTATCAAACACACGCACATGCACACGCACACATGAAATAAACATACACATGCACACGCACATGCACACACACGCAAACATACACGCACACGCACACAGCACGACACAACAACACACACAGACATGCACATGTACATTGCACGCACATGCACAACACATACCAGACGCAAACAAAACACAATGGGCACACGCACACGCACAACGTGACGCACAGCACACACCCCACACCCACAAACCCAAATGTACACCGACATGCAAAGCCCCCCCCACCAAATGGCACAAGTATAATCAACAACACACAACACAATGCACACACACTCGCACAACGCTATACCCACACCGCAACACGCACACAAAACATAAACCACAGCATCCACGCACACAGCAACGACAGACATGCAACATGTACACGGCAACACGCACATAAAATTAAAACACAAACACACAAGCACACGCACACACTCACGACACCCACTGAGGCATAGGCAAACATTGCAGACGCACACACACATTGACGCACACAGCATGAGACATGCAAATGCACACGCACATGCACACACACGCACACAGAACACACACAACGCACACGCACAAGCACACGCACACGCACACGCACACGCAAAGGCACACGCAAAACACACACATGCACACACACACGCACATGCACACACACATCCACATGCACACGCACATGCACACCGACACGCAAAGGCATAGGTACAGGCACACGCACAGGCACACGCACACACACACCCACACCCACACCCAAATGTACACCGACATGCATACGCACAGGCACAAGTATAATCACACACACACACATGCACACACACTCGCACACGCACCCACACACATACACGCACACAAAACATAAACACACACACGCACACGCACACAGACATGCACATGTACACGCACACGCACATAAAATTAAACACACACACACAAGCACACGCACACACTCACACACACCCACAGGCATAGGCACATGCACACGCACACACACACGCACACACAGAGACATGCAAATGCACACGCACATGCACACACACGCACACAGACACACACCCCGCCACACGACCAAGCACACCGCCCACGCACACGCACACGCAAGGCCACGCAAAAACACACACATGCACACACCCACAGCAGATGCACAACACATCCACATGCACACGCACAATGCACACGAAACACGCAAAGGCATAGGTACAGGCACACGCACCAAGGGCAACATGCACCAACGACAATCTAAAACAACTCACACACAAAAAACACATACACGCACACACACCTACACGCACATGCACATACACATGCACACACACACGCACATGCATACGGATGCACACGCACACGCACACGCACACACACACGCACAGGCACACACACACACACACACGCACACCCACACGCACATGCACATGCACACGCACATGCACAAGCACACCCACAGGCACACACACACACACGCACACCCACACGCACATGCACATGCACACGCACATGCACAAGCACACCCACAGGCACACACACACACACGCACACGCACACGCAAAGGCATATGCACACACACAGGTACAAGCAGAGGCTCACGCACACGTACAAGCATACGCACACGCACACACACACGCAAATGCACACACACATTCACAACACAAAACACACAGCAAGAACCACACGTTACAGCAGGCACACACATAGGTAAAGGCACATGCACACGCACAGGTAGAGGCACAGGCACACACACAGGCACAGGTAAAGACACACGCACATGCAAAGGTAAAGGCACAAGCACACGCACACGCACACGCACACGCACATGCACACGTACACGCACACATAGAAGCACACGCATACGCACACGCGCACACACACACACACACACATGCATAACGCACATGCACACCGCACACGCACCCACAGCACGGCCAAACACGCAACAATAAGACACGCACACCCACAACCCAAACGCACATGCAACCAAACACGCAGACACGCAAAACACAGTAACACATAGCACTGCACACAACAAGATGCACACAATTTGTGCACACAGACACTAACAAAGTACATGCACACACACATGGTAACGCACACGCACACGTACACGCACACGCACACGCACACACACACACAAACGTACAGGCACACACACATGCACACGCACACGAACACGCACACAAAGACACACACGCACACGCACACAGACATACACACATGCACGCACACGCACACACACAGACTCACACGCACACGCACAGGCACACCGACATGCACAAGCACAAGCACACGCACATCACATGCAATAAACACGCAAGACCCACACCCAAACGCACACGAAAGCACTCAAACCGGCAGACACACAAAACACACACACGCACGCACACACAAATGCACACACACCCACACAAACAAGTACACGCACACACACATGTAAACGCACACGCACAAATACACGCACACGCACACGCACATGCAAACGTACACGCACACACACATGCACACGCACACGAACATGCACACAAACACACACACGCATATGCACACAGACATACACACGCACATGCACACGCACACACACAACAATCAACACGGCAAACGCACAATGCACACCGACTTCCACAAGCAAAGCACACAGCACCATGAAAGCAACGCGACAACGCACACGCACACACCAAATTCAACACACATGTACATCTGCAACACGCACTTGCACACGCAATGACGTACACGCACATGCACATGCACACACACGCACACACACACAAACGCACACACGAACACGCACACACGTAGACACGTACGCACACTCACACCCACCCACACGTACACACACATGCACACCGACACATCACACATGCAATGCACACACACAACCACACACCAAACGCACCGAACACCACCCACGCCGATGGCGGAGGCACACACACACACACACACACACACAACACACAACACACACTACACACACACACACACACAACACACACACAAACACTCACACGCACACGACAACGCACATGCACACGCACGCACGCAACACACAACGCACATGCACAACGATCACAACAATTCACATGCACACGCACAACGCACACCCACACGCAATGAACACGCACTAAAACTGCACACACACAAAAACACACACCGCACGCCACACGCAAATGCAACACGCACACGTACACGCACAAGCACATGCACACGCACACGCCATAGATGCCATCACGCACACATGAAATAAACACATACATTAGCACTTGCGTAAATACCTGTACACATGCACATAGCACATGCACATGCACACGACACACAAAAACACACATGTAACAGCTCATGCACATGCCACACAGACATCACACACAACACACTGTACACAGACATGCACATGTACCGCACATGCACACACATACGCCCACGCAACAAAACACACACGCCACAAACACACACACACACACCCCACTGGACTCCTCATACACGCACATTGCACATGGTACACTTGACACGCACAAGCACAGGCACACGCATAATCACACACACACACATGCACACACACCCGCACACGCACCCGCACACGCACAAGCACACCCACAAGCACACGCACAGGCACACGCACACGCACATGCACACGCACAAGCACACGCCACACAAACACACAAACAATACACGCACACGCACAACAGACATGCCACCATGTACACGCACACGCACACACAAATTATTAAACACCACACACACACAAGCACACACACCACACACACTCACACACAGCCACAGGCAACAGGAAAGGCCACACCACCATGCAACGCACACGCACCTGCACACCACACAGACATGCACATCCACACGCGCGCACACACGCACACACACACACACATGCACACGCACACGCACACGCACATGCAAAGGCACAGCACAAAACATGCCACCAAGCCCACGCACATGCTCACCACACATCCAACAACACGCCACATGCACACCGACACGCATAGGCACAGGCATAGACATAGGCAAGTTACAGGCACAGGCATAGGCACAAGCACACGCACACACCACACGTTACTAACACTCACACACAAAAAAACACCCATATCACGCATACGCATAAGGGCAAACACGCAACTGCACACGCACACGCACACGCACACGTAACATAAACGCACACGCAAAGCCACATGCACACAGACACACAAACACACGCACACACACATTCACATGTACACGCACATGCTCTCACATACGCACATGCAAACAAACACACACGCACACGCACACACACACACCCACATGCGCACGCACACACACATGCACACAACATCCACACACACACCACAGGCAAAAACAGGGACACGATCGGCACAGGAAGACGCCAGGGTATAGGTACAGCACAGGCACACGCACACGCACAAGCAGACACACACGCACACGTAAACATACACACACACGCACATGCACATGCACACATACACACACACACACACAGACATGGACATGTACACGCACATGCACACACATATGCACACGCAAAAAAACACACACGCACACGCACAAACACACTCACACACCCACATCCACACGCACACGCACATGTACACCGACACGCACAGGCACAGGCACATGCATAATCACACACACACACATGCACACACACCCTCACACGCACCTGCAGACGCACACGCACACACACATGCACACGCACACGCACACAAACACAAACACACACGCACACGCACACAAACATTGCCATGTTACACGCCCACGGCCA
>CM034154.1:379431448-379454874 GCA_019776745.2 Taxus chinensis | reverse complement strand
TTTGAAATAAGGATTTTGTGTATGTAGGTAAATTGTTCCCTTCAGGCCTTACATCCTCTATCAATCCCTTGTACTAAGATATGGCACACAACAATGCCTGGGCAGATTCATCTTTTCGAGATAAAGCATCAGCAACTACATTCTCTTTCCCTTTCTTGTATATTATCTCAAAATCATACCCCAACATTTTTTAGACCCATTTTTGTTGTTCTTCTAATGATAAATGTTTCTCTAAGAAGTATTTCAAACTATCATGTTCTTTAATTTGAAATGTCATCCGATTAAATATGGTCTCCATTGCTTCACTGCATGAAGTATTGCTAACATTTCTTTCTCATAAATTGGTTTAGAGATATTCTTACCTTTGAATTGGCAGCTCTCAAAGGCAATGGGTCACACTTATTGCATGAGTATTGTCCCCATACCATACCCTGAAGCATCACATTCAACAATGAATGTTTTTGAAAAATCTTGGGTGGCTAGAACTAGAGTGGTGCACATGGCCTCCTTCAACTTCTCAAAGGCCATAGTAGCTTTCTCGTTCCAATGGAAAGATTCCTTCTTCAATAAAGTTGTGAGTGGTGCTACGATGCTGCATAATTCCTTACAAATCTACGATAATAACCTGTAAGACCCAAAAAATCCTCGAAGATTTTTTAGGGTTTTGGGAACCTTCCATTCAAGCATGGCTTTTATCTTGTTAGGATCCACTTTAACATCTTCATAAGAGACAATATGACCCAGATATTCAACCTCCTTGACACCAAAAGAACACTTAGAAGGCTTTGCATAAAATTGATGTTGTTCAAGAGTTTCCAACACCTTATTTACATGATGCAAGTGTTCCTCCAATGTTTTACTATAGATTAATATATCATCAAAGAACACTAAAACAAACTTATGAATAAATGGCTTAAAGATGGAATTCATCAAGCTTTGAAATGTAGAGGGTGCATTTGTTAGTCCAAAAGGCATTACCAAGAACTCATAGTGTCCTTCATGTGTTCTGAAGGATGTTTTATGAATATCTTCATCCCTAATTCTAGTTTGATGATATCCAGAACAAAGATCAAGTTTTGTAAAGTAAACAACACCATGTAACTCATCTAGCAAATCATCAATTACAGTAATAGGAAACTTATCTTTAACTATGTACTTATTGAGTTCCCTATAATCTGGAAACATGTGCCAATTGTCATCTTTTTTCCGTATCATCACTACAAGAGAAGAGTAAGCACTTTGACAATGACGAGTAAGTCCTACTTCTAACATCTCTTGAACTATCTTCTCGATCTCACTATTTTGCATATAGGGGTATCTATAAAGTCTGATGTTGGGTGGTTGAATCCTTGGTACTAGCTGGATGACATGGTCATGGTCTCTTTTCGAAGGCAGACCCTTGGACATTTTTCTAAACACCCTTGAGAGCTCATCTATAACTGCTTCCATATCTGCAGGTATAAATGTATTGGAATGATGTGCTTCGAATGAAAATAGTTGTGCTACAAACCCTTCTGCACCCTTTCTAAGAAATTTTTGCATGTGATGAGAACTTACCATTTGTGGGGACTTTGCGCTTAGTCCTTTTAGTTTAAAATTCTTCCCTTCTGACTAAAATTGCATGAACAATTCTTGGAAATTCATTTCAATGGTTCCCAAGGTGGTAAGCCACTGAAATCCTAGCACAATGTCTGCTCCTCCCATGGAAATGGCATACATATTGCTAGTTAGCAAGTAATCTCCCATGGCGAGATTAATGTTATGGCATTTTCTTGAACAACTAAAAATTTTGCCATCAGCAATCATGACTTGACATTCTGGACCTGGATAAACAAAGCAATTCAAGTGTACCGCTAACTTATGATTGATGAAATTGTGGGTACTTCCCGAATCAATCAACACTGTCACCCTCTGTTTTTTAAAGAATCCAACTACTTTGAGAGTTTGGGGAGTGCTAATACTAGAAATTGCATGGCATGATATTGTTGGCTGGGGATCTCCTAATTCCTCCTCTGGTTCTACCTCTTCATCTTCTTCAGTAGGTCCCTCAATGTAGAACAACTTATTTTCTACACACTTATGTCCTAGTCCAAATTTGGTGTCACAATCAAAACATAACCCTTTGGCTCTCTTTTCTTCAATTTGTTGAGGTGTCAGTCTCACTGCCCAAGGGTGCTACAATCTCTGATATTACTGACAGTTTGTTTCCGACTTGAAAGAAATTTTTCCTTTGCCCTACTTGCCATGATCATAGAGTCTAAAACCTTATGAGGATTAAACATACACACGTCAGTCTCAATTTGTTCTTTAAGACCCCTAAGAAATAAGTCATTCAAATTATCTTCAGGAATATTTTGCACCCATAAGGAAAGGTTTTGGAATTGATGGATGTAATCTTTGATTGTTCCTATTTGTCTGAGCTATGCTAATTGGCTGAAATAATTCTCTAACACACTACAACTATAGTGCAATTGCAACTCTTCGGTGAATATTGTCCATGTAACATTGAGGCCACTCTTTTTCCATTGAGCACATAACATCCCACCATGCTTCCGTAGCCCAGACCCCGGGTTAGATTTACACCCGTATAGTGAGACAACACCCTGCCCTATACGAGCCCCAGGCGAACACTACAATGCCGACGTTGCTACCCGTGTTAGGACTCGAACCTAGGCGGTCACTCTGATACCAAATGAATTGGTCAGGTTCAAGATACAACGATGCCATGGTAACCTTTTGTCCCGATGGGATCTGATGAAGATCAAAGCAATTCTTCATCTGGTTAATCCAATTTAGTGGATCCTTTCCATCAAACTTACGCATTTCCACTTTTGGAAGCATGTTACAGGCTTGCAAAGTGTTTGTATTTGGATTTTTCATGGTTGCAGATCCACCATGGCTAGTTTGTTTATTACTTTGACCTAAAGATCCACCATGGTTAATATAAGTATGATTGAGTTGTGGCTGATTAGGAATGATATGATGACCCATCATATTGTAACTAAATTGCTAAATGAAATCCTCCAATTTTTTTCCAATCTTTTCTACATCTTCTTTGCTGGCCACTCTACCTTCGAGGTTTTGCAACTCTAACTCAAGATAGCTAACCTTATGGTCAGTTGAAGTAAACCCTAACCCCGAGGACTCTGTAGATACCCCTTATAACTCTAACTCCTCAACTATTATCTCATCCTTATCAGGGGTTTTACACGGAGTGATGGGATTTTTTTTGCCTCTTGTCAAAGGCCCAACCATGATGCCCCAAAATGGTAAGATTTAAGGATCAAGGTCGAAATTTAGGGTTTCATATTTCAATAAGATTTTGGCGAAAATTTATAAAACTCAAAGAATGAACTCAAACTAATTTTTAATCTTCTTTATGGAAATGTAAATAAATTTGAAAAATTCCACAAATTGCACCCTATGTAGCCAAATTATGAAAACACATAAAACCGCTATAACGTTTGCAAAACAAGTCAAAAATTCATAAAATTTTAAGGGAAGATTACTTGATTGATTTCACCACACCACAAAAAAAATTGCAAAAAAATTCACTACCAATTTTTGAGATATGGACGAACCTTCACAATTAGGGTTTGACGCAGTGTTGGCTGAGTTCAACCTCTGATACCACTTGTAATGAAATTACTTGTATGATTCAGATCATGAGAAAAAATATAACACCAAATAATTTAATATTATAGAATAATGATCTCAATATGCAATTATAATAGCTTCGCCACTTTGAGTGGGCAACCTCCAAACCATACAATAAGACTCAAATGCTCCAATGATGATAAACTACTACCTACTAACCCCTATATATACTATTCCTATGCTATGGCCAACACCAAGGCCGACCCACTAATGAAAATATAACATATATGAAAGAGATACATAATGATAAGAAGTTATGATAGCCACAAGTTGGCTATATACATCCAATATAAGATATATCATTAAGGGTGTAGCACAAGAATAACCTCCCAAACCATTTGAATCTATTTCCTTGATGAGATTTTCCCTCCTAGATTCTGTTGTAATACAAATTTGGAGACCATTAGACATAAATCTATCACCCTGAGTTAAGAACCCAGATAATTTGAATGAAACTTTCTTGGAATAGCTACTGTACTCTTTTTCTATGTGTTATTTTTTTGGTTTCCTTGAGTAGACTTAACATATATTACATTCACAACTTTCATGAGAGGATTTAATAGAACTGCTATAGATATAATAGCAAGCACCAAGTACTGGAGTTCATCACTAAAAATTTCTGAATGACTCTAAGCAAAAATTTTTGACACGTACTTTTTGCTACATCAAGACGACATTTGAGAGGTCAATCGATAACTAAAGCATTGTGGATAAGAGTGGCTGTCTGTAATGGTGGAATATCTCCATGAAGAAATTTGTAGTGAGATGAACATGTTCACAAGGTTGCAGTTTAAAATGACTCTTGGGGCATTTATGAAACGTATTTTGTATGGTCAAATAGAAATGGATAAGACTCTAAAATGCACCAACAAATTTATGGGTAAGGGGAACACACCGGTGCATGTTTCGAAGCAAAATGTTTTTTTAATGAAAATATATACATAGCAAAAAAAATCGTCATCCTTATTTCGTAGTCATATACAATTCAATTTTCACATCATTTTCTCACATTATTTACTTGATGAGCTCAAGTGAAAGTAAAGAGGTTAGAAATTTGTAATAATAAGAACCAATCTAAGAAAAACGTAAGTATGTTTGACTCTCAAAGTTTTATTCGTTGCTCAAATTATGTTTGGAATGACTGAAATGTCTGGCCAACAAGATTTGCCACTTCTCTAGTTAGTTCATTTTCAGTCATTTTTCCAAATTTTCAAACTTGGCATTGAGTGAGAATTTTGGATGTGTTTTCAGTAATGAATGTATACTATGTAGTGCACATGTCTATCCAATTGTAAGGCTGGTAGGCCATAAATTATATTCTGAGAGAATCTGAGAATGTGAGATGAAACAAAATGAGATTTATTTATAGTTTGTAGTTTATAGAGTTGGAGTTTTAAATAATTGTAGAATTTATTTTAATCGTTTTATTATTTTTTAATAAAATAATAAATATATTACTCAAAATAAAATAGTACAATTATTCACAAAAAAACTGACTGTATGAAAACACCCTCCAAAACATCGCATTAAGCTAACAATCATAATTTAAAAACAATATTCAAAAACATAGAGATAACCAGCTAAAATAAAAAAATATTAAACAATAAATATGAAAAAAACAGTTAAAAAAGGATCTCAATCATATAACTCTTAGATTGTAGTTTTGAGTGACAAACTATACTAAAATGTAACTTCAGATCATCCCACATTATAAAATCTGCACATCTTCCTATTCTACTTCCAAACCCTGAGCTATATATATATAAACATCGAAGGTTAAAAGAATAACGGTATGTTTATAATTGTTATAAGTAATACTTGTGTACTAAAGTGTAGCCTCTCACCCTTCATTTATTTCTTTTGTTTATCACAACTGTATTAGAGCTTAAGGGAGCCCAATAAACAGCTTTATTTATGTCCTGCTGGAGAATATGCTAACACTAAATAGAAACATATAATCAAGAAACACGAAAAGCACGAATTCTGACGCATTGGTTTGTTAAAAATGTTTGCAGGGCTGAGATGTACATAATTGAAATTTACTGCTGGATCTTCTTCAATCTTAGGAAGTATTTTCAATTGAAATAATTATTACAATAAATTCTGTAAAATACAGTTTCAGCTCAATAAAGACACAACATGATGGACGAGAGATTGCAAATAAGGTACAAAAAACATGATGAACCATCGGGTGGCGTTCAACTCATGGGAGCCTGCACACACATTCTCATCATTGAATGTTTTGTTTGTAAGATAATAAAGAATTAATATTTAAAAATTTGATGACTTAAATTACCTAAGGTTGATTTTCGGCTCGTTTGAGAGAGATCTTGTTGAGTTATAGCATCTGTTTCGGCCAATTTATCATTGAATTCTTTTGTCATGTCAAGATTAACGTCGCTTGCTTTGTGGCTTCTATCCACCCCCCCCGGCCTCTTTCCCTCCTCTACTGTTTTAAGTTTAGAATTTAATTACGGTTAACCCCCCGAAAACAAAAAACACTTTATCATGAGATGTCCATAGGAAGACTTTCACCTCTCTACGAAGATGTGCGTTTTCCTCTTTCAATCTAAACAAAACCGCGGGTGGGGGGGTTAATTTTTTGTTCCTGAGTCACAACCAAATTATAAGCCATTGATGAATGTGATCATGACATAAAGAATACACATAACCTTTGTTTTTCAACAATTCAAACTTGAATACGACAAAACATAGTTCACATGTTTCTATATATCTGATTTATGTTGGATAAAAACATCTTCAATATGTTAGCTTAACATAACTTCATAATATATAAATAATAAAAAAATAATTTTAGATATTAAAAATTTTTATTAAACAATGTAAAACGAAAGTTGTTAAGACAAAAATACACCAGCTTTTATTTATTATTGAAATAAGATACTCAGTTACAATTATATGGAGAGGTTTTAAAATATTTACATTAAATTGAGGCTAAGCCATTGGAAAAAAAGACTTAAATGACTATTGATGCACAATATAGGTACTTTCTATTTACAATATAGATACTTTCTATTCACTCTCTCCAACATTCCTAATTATTTTTAGATAATAATATCTAATCTAATTCAGGACTCTTGGAAGCGATTCGGGTTGATTTCCGACATTTTATTGGTCATTAATGGACATAAAGGAACTGGAAGGTAAGGCGTGAACTAAAGCTCAAATCCTTCCCAAAAGGATATTTCATTGTGGTTTATTGAAATGAATTTGATCGACATCAAGTTTTTAGAGGGGAACTGCATTTTTTTTTTACTTGAAGAAATATTCATAAAGCATTAGCATTTAAGTACACCTATCCATTGAGGGAAACGAAATTCAAACCCATGGAGGATATGCCTTCAACAAATCTGGTATGAAGAAATATTCATAAAGCATTAGCATTTAAAATTCAAACCCATGGAGGATATGCCTTCAACAAATCTGGTATGGATAAGGACGTACGATCTTCCACAATAACTCTTGTTCAGGTCTGTAATCGACACCATTTCTAACTCCATCTCTAAACATATAGAAACTTCCAAACCATACCATAGAAAAGCTCTTTTCATTTGTGCAAGAATCCTTGCAGAAATGGACCTTACTAAACCTCTCCCTACAAGTAGAATACTGAGAGTATGGATTCACACAAGCTTATAGATGTTTCTTGAATACTAAAATGAAAGTGAAATGGACACGAGGAAAAGATCATAAAAACAACAAGATAAAAACCTCAACAACACATACATCAAAAATGAGGAAATCGTAGATAGCGAAGGGAGTTTGAGTCTTAAAAGTCAAATCATAATGATAACAGTGTTAAGATTGAATAAAGAAAGAGAAAGAAAAAAGGAAACGTAGGAAATAGAAAACTAAAAATCGCACATGAAATGTGTGATGGAAATGTCAAAGTGGATGCTTTAAAGAAGTTAAACTTGAGTGGGTGAAATTTTAGAGGAGGAAGTAGGGTGATGAAGGAGTTATCTAGGGAGAAAAAGTAAACTAGCGAGGAAAATGTGGATGGGGGGGCATTGTATGAAACTCTTCTTTGTTACGACCAGACAAATATGAGCCACATGCCATCTTTGTTGGTCATTTCAAAGAGAAGGGGTGTGGTGTGTAGGTTGTTGAGGCAACATATTTTGAATAGTGAACACTTTAAAGGGAATCTTCCATATGTTTGAATTTTGAGCTCTAAATATATAAGATACATAAACTATGCATTTAAGGTTCCATATGTCATTTATTTATGGCACATTTGTGATCAGGGATTCAATTTAGTGATTAAGGTAATAATCAAGGATTCCGCAAAACAACTATTTTGATGATGTCACCTTTTAATGACCATTGACACAAAGTTGTTACCTTCCATTTCCGCCAATGCATGTTAGGCACATCCATTAAAATCCTATTTGGAAATGCCTATAAACATAAGTTATGTTTGAGACATTGACGAAAGAGAAATATTATTATTTACGTGCGTAGTTGATACCTCCTTCAATCATCTAGCTCATCCAAGGTTATAAATATGGTTTACAAAATATAATTTTGTTGAATGGTTGTTAGAAATTGCTCACATAAATTGTAATGCCCATTTTTATGGATGAACCAAAAAAAATCACATAAACCCGAACTAAAATGTATTCTGAATTTTATACCAGCCAGCTATAAAGATGGAACAACAGTGCACAACGAACTTATTTTGGAAAAAAAGCTATGAAAGATCAATAATTTATCAAAATATCACAATTAACAACATCTATAACATGTAGAAATTTTTTTGGAATATTTAAGGGAGAATATCATGTAAAAATCAATCACAAACATAATTAGAAATTAATTAATTAAAGTATCGCTCTCAAAAGTGATTGAAAATGAGGTCTCCAAACCCCAATAAATACCAAATAGGTGATAAATCAGCTTTATAAAGCTAGAAAAGTTTGAATAGCAACTAGAAATGCAAAAATGTGCCTTAGAAGGCACACAAACACACTCCTACTAGAGGCACCACCCTAGGAAAGCATGTCAAAAAGTGACAGAGAACCCTTTATATTCTTCTCCTTTAATGCCCTAGTTGCCCAACTATCAAGATTTGCTTCTTATTAGTCCTTAACACCACGAAATTAAAGAGTTTTCATTCTTCAATATTCAAAAAGTAAGGGTTTCATACTTCTTGCTTGCCACACTAATCAATTTTCACCCTTAGGTGGATTGGAATACAATAACCAGCTCTAGAACCAAAGAGATGAAAGTATATTAGCTAGAAAAATGCCCAAGATGAGTCTATGTGACCCTTATATATCCTGATGGTGGCACCAAGAATTTTTAAGGAGGAATTCCCGCAATAACAATCTCCTTTGAAGTGTATTTCAACTTTTAAGCTTATATTATAATCTCTCTAACCCAGTTGACATTCTTCAAAAGGTAAATACAAAAGATAAATATAATTATAATTACAAAGAGACTAAATATAATCCAATGGATTCTCATGTTCATCTTCTTCTCACCCATGGGAGGAAGAATGTTTAAGATGTCTTTAGTTGGATCATTCAAAAAAAATTACATTTCACTCCTCCCTTCCTGAAGTTGTTTGCCCTAAAGAAATTGTAAGCACCTTGATCCCAAACAAATATAAGGTTCTCTTTCTTTTTGTACCTACAAAAAAATCAAACCTATTAAATAAAAATAATCTTCCAGCCATCCTCCCTCATTATTTGTAGCCATTATGATCAGCTTCCTCTCGTTCCTATCAAATTTCATGTTTTCTCTTTTTGGATGATATACATCCATGCTATCAATGACACTGTTGTAGATAATTAATTTCCCTTTTGGAAGGAAATAGATAAGATTGAAATAAAATATAGGAGAGTTGACAATGACTACCCTTGGAATTAATATCTCTCCAACAATTGAGATACTTCCCTTTCCAATTAGGTAATTATTCATCCCATCCTATCACAGCTATACCAAAGTATTTTTCCTTACAACTAGGCATTTTTTATTACTACGGTAATTCAAAAGAGATACGAGTATACCTTCTTCTATTCATATGGTAAAGAAAAATAATTCATGCATCTTTTAACTTTCTCTCCATACATTTCCATGATGTTGATTTCCAAACTTGTGTTTGTAAATTCAGATATGATCCAAATTTTCTGAAATGCTAGTAAGGGATACAATTTAGTCCCCTTTTTCTTAACCTTGTCAAATTTCACCACCATGATTAGCAACTTAAATTATCCCTTTATAAATTTGTTTGGTGAATTAATTTATGCATGCCCAACTATAATTATGTTCTTCCAATGAGGTGATAAATGAAAAAGTGGACAATAATGATAGTACCCTTGTTTTTCTCCCATGAATTCATCCTTACACAAACCTTGGGTTCTAATTTATTTGTCTTCAACCGAGAATTCAAGTATTTTATTGGGGTGGTCGATGATGAGTTCCCAAAATAAATTAATCTATTGCATCCCAAGAACAAATTCTATCTCAGCTGAGACAAATAATTCAATGCAAAGTTTGTACCTATCCTTAGGAATAGTGAGAGTTTTCCATTTGGTTATGGCGATCATGAAACCTTTATGACCAAACATACTCAGTCCCATCGTTCTTGAAAATTCACATTCAATGAACTTATGAATGGTACCATGAAATGCAAACATGGTGGCTTCTTAGTCACGAGGAAGACCCTTCACCTAGGATGATTGATAAGTATGTATGTATGTCATACACCAAAACAATAATGTTTCCCTTTCCCTATATACTCCTTAACTTAATCTCATACATGGAGCCATGGATCGTCCCTTTATCAATAAGAAAATCATAATTGTGATCCTTCTTTTGTTGATCCTAATATAACAATGATGTAGCAAAAGAGGGCTGCAAGGAGTATCCATTAGGAATAGAACTACTAGGATTACCTTTCCCAAGAGTGAATTTTGACATTTTTATTACATCAGCACATACCAAGGTGAATACACCCTACGTACTAATTTTGAAATGAGTGATTATCATTTTATGAAGTCACATAACAACACCCATACCTTTATCATGATGATATCTCACTAGTTGTGCCATAGGAATACAAAACACGCATGAGACATGATCATGCTTCCTAACTTTCTGTGCGTGATGAAAACATACCTGAACTAAATAAAAATTCAGCAAGTGAAATGAAATATTCGCATACAAGGGACTTCCCATGATGTCTTTATGATTTAGAATTTCTAATTTTAAATTGGAACTCTTCACTTGTATGATTTTTTCACCGAGTGAGATTTTTTTCTTCTTGCATTTTTTCAACAAAAAATGGTGCTTGTATTGGGTATCATATGGATTCTTGTTATGGATATTGAATATTTCTTGGAACAGTTTAGTCACTTCATTAAGTGCTTTCCCTAAATTGTGTCCTTTATGGAGAGTTTCTTCCAATCGTCTTGACCTCATTTAACTTGTTGAGGTACCCTCAACGCAACCATCATTGTTATCCAAAATTATTCCCTCGAATACATGTGTATCAAACATGGATTAATAACCAAAGAGGAAGCAGTTACCTTTGCATGCATAGTGTGGGTCTTGGAAAGATGATAATTTTTATCTATCAAATTTTAGTCCTTCCGCATAAATTGAAATTTGTCATGATGGATGCATAACTCATAGGTTTCATACAAGAGTTTATATACCCCTTACTACTCAATATTCTCTCTATTATTCCCACGTTTGTGTCATACTATTTGGGATGATTAGCCTCATGTAATGTTAACTAGGAAAAAATAAATTTTGGATATGTTTGTTTCTTGGATTGTGATCTAAATACTCATTTCCATTTTCCTTAGATCCATCTACAATTGGTGCTTTAAATTTTTTCACTACCTCCATACCTTGTTCATATGTGTTTGAATGTCTTCATAGATCTTACTGAAGTCTAATCCATCATCATTTTTCTCTTCATTGACTGTTGTGAGGACAACTGTAGTAGGCTAAGAGTGATTACGGGCACCCAGAAATGAGCTTTCTTTGTGGGTATAACTTCCAACAATTCCACCCCCATTTTCCTTCCAAAAATCTACTTTTTTCTACTATTATTCATATCTATGCAATAATTATATACCAAAAATTCGTCTTCAAACAGTAAAACATTTTTACCTTGGGTTACATGCTGATTAATATCCTTCTCGTTCCTTGATATGTGCTCCATGATTTATCCAAACCATTGTGTCTTGATGGTGCTGTTTGTAAAATTAGTCAATAGATCCACCTTGGAAAGGGCGATGTTGCTTCTAGGGATGCCATGGGTTCCTCTTTCTCCATGATCAATAGCTGAGGTAGTTTGTCTATTTTATAAGGATGGGAATTTCAATCATTAAATATCAAAATTTAGAGTTTCGCTTCCTCTTCATCAAGTTTTATAGCCTCTTCTTTATTTTCCAACATGAATGGGATATTTTCCTGTAGGGTTGGGATATCCATCCCATGAATGTTTTTGTATGAATTGGGTCTTGGACCAAGTTCTAATTCCCACTTTATCTTTTCTCCATCTCACAAATTCAGAAAATGATAGGGCGTCACGAATAACTTCCGGAAGAGCCTTATACTCCTCATACCATGTGGAAATGTTGTCCATTTTTTATGGATGATTAATATTAACTTATTTTGAAGACATCCTTCCACCATTCATATCTTGAGTAATATGGATCAACTTAACCTTTTTTTTACAATCTTTCTTGACATAAGGCAAGACATTCAAATCTAGCATCATCAAAACAATTATCTATCATTTTATATTCTTGCATGAAAACCCTTAGGATGGCAAGACCGACACCCTGATACAACTATAATGTCTCTTTGTGGGGCTGAATTACAAAGAAATGAAATCACACAAACCTAAACTAAAATCTATTTTGAGTTTTATACTAGTCAACTAAAAAGATAGATCAACAGTGAAAAATAGACTTATTTTAGAACAAGAACAATGAAAGAGTATTAATTTATTAAAACATTGCCATTAACATCATCTACAACATGTAGAAACACTTTTTGAATATTTTAGGTAAAATATCACTAAAAACTCAATCAAAAACACAGATGGAAATTAATTAAGTAATAACATAAGTAAAACTCTCAAAAGCCACAAAAAATGAGGCCTCCAAATCCCAATAAATGTACTAAATAAGTGATAGATCATGCTTATAAATTTAGAGAAGTTTGACTATCAACTTGAAATGCCAAAAAATTCCCTATAAATCATCCAAATACACTTTTACCCAAGTCTCCATCCTAGAAGAGGGTGGCAAAAGTGATGGAGATCCCTTGATATTCTTTTGTTTCAATTCCCTAGCTACCCAACTAAAAATATAGTCTTTTTATAAGTCCTTAACACCACCAAATTGGAGTTTTCATTCTCCAACCTTCAACTAAGAAGGGTTTTGTCCTACTTTCTTGCCACACTAATCAATTTTACTCTTTAATGGATTAGAATAGACCAAAAAAATCTAGAACGAAAGATATTAAAGTATATTAGCTAAAAAAATGCCCAAATTTAGCCTATGCGACCCTTATATATCCTTATGGCGGCACCAAGATCCTTTACAGAGAAATTTCCCCATGATTGACCTCCTTAGAAGCATATTTCATTTTTTAATATTATATTAAAAGGTGTCCAACCCAACAAACCTTCTTTAAAAAGTGAAATACAATTGTAAAATATAATTATTAATTAAAGAAATACTAAATATAATCCTCGAGGGCTTCCCTTGTTCATCTTCTTCTTGCCCATGGGAAGAAGAATAGGCCAGAAGCCTTGAATTCGATCAATTTGAGAAAGGGGACATTAGATCAATCTAGTTTTGAAAAATGACTATCAACATAATTTCTTGTTAAAATTAAAATTTAAACAATAGTATTCCATAACATTGTTTATAGATAATTCATTATTTTCCTATCTTTTTTGGTGTATAAGTGATGGTGTTTCCTTTTACAATATGTGTTTTGTGCATAGTTTGTAAATTAATTATTTTAAATGTAGGTACAACCATGACACATTTTACATTCTAAGTTTGATGGGTTGGTTTCAATTTGAGAGATGATGAATTTGGGAAGATATTTTGAAATATCTCTAGAAGGTATGATTATAATATTTTCCATATCAAGAAAAAAATGGAGAGAATACTTCAGGGGAGGTGCATGGATATGATGAAATAAGTATTGAGTATCATGAGTCAAATTAGTAAAAAAAAGCCCCAATATTAACAATAAATAGTGTCTAAGCATTTAAACTTGAGGAAACAAAACATTGAAGAAGCAAGAGGGGCGATGAAGAATGGGTTTTTAGGGAGGCTTAAATTTGTGGGGAATGTGTTAGGGTAACTATTATGTAAAGCTCTTATTTCTTATAACCTGACACATATCAACCACATGTCTTTTTAGGAAATCGTTTGAAAGAGGAAGGATGTGTGGTGTGCAGGTCATTGAGGAAACATAATTTAGATGATGAATACTTCCAAGGGAAACCTACATATGTTTGAATCCCACTCTCTACAAAGGTTAGATATGGAAACTTTGTTTCAAGGTTCTGTATGTTGCTGATCTCATGTACTTTTTTCATTTAGATTTCTCTTTAATGATTAAGGTATTGATCAAGGTTCTCTATCAATGACAGTCTTCATGGTTCCATCCTTTAATGACCATCAACACAAACCATTGTACTTCCATTTCCCTTGATGTTTGTTAGGCACATCTACTGAGACTCCCATTTTGAAATTCCAATAAATGTAGGTAATTTTTTTTGCATAAAAATGAGGAAAATTAATATTTGTATGTTCACCTTTCACCTCCTCGATCCTCTATGTCATCCACGGTTATAAATACAGAAGGTTTTAATTTCTATATTATAATTTAGGGGGTTGGCAATTAGAATTCACTTGCATTGGTCTAGATTGGAAATTTTTTTTTTATTAATGTAGTTACTTGTTAAAACATGTAAAATTTCAAGAACATTATTGTATGGTACTATTACTAGATAATTTGTTGTTGATCTAACTTTTTTGTGTATATATAAGTGAAGGTGTCTACTTTTAGAATCTACATTTTGTGTATAGTTTCTTTTAAAAGGTTAATTATTTCAAACATAAAAATAAATGTGAAAATTTTAAATATTCTAACTTTGATAGGTTTGTTTAGTTTTATATATTTTTATTTATGAGAGGTAACAACTTCGGGAGGATATTTGACATATATCTAGATAATGTGATTGTAATATTTTCCATATCAAGGGGAAAACAAGGAGAGAATATTTTAAGGGGTGATGTGTGAATATTCAAGGAAATAAGTATTGAGTAACATGAGTGAACTAATAAATAATTGTATCGAGGTTAAGAATAATATTATATTGTGTTATTTTTTAGGCATATGGAAGGGGAGCTAAATCAATGCCATTATCTTATTTATTAGTTCTAGGGAGCCAACAAAAAGGCCTTACATAACAGAAAGAAATGATTTTTTTTTTTGAGAAAATATTAAAAGAACGAACTTAGATCATTTTAAGTTTATTGCCTATGGCATCAAGTTTTTTTATCAGAAAATATTTAATTTATTAGATAAGATTAAGACATAAATAGAAAGGTAGAAATAACAATGTGGAAATTACATACATGCATGCCCCACACTTGTTCTACAGCTTGGAGTTTTCCTATAAAAATAATATCTACCATCTATACTCCATTTTATCATATCAGTCTCACTTGCATTATTCACATAAGTACAATTTGTGATTAAATGTGTTAAAATAAATAACGGGGAAAATCCAATAGGTTCTTGGTTGAAATCCCAACCACAATATTTATTTATTATAACACTTTAATGTAGCCTTCCTTCTATATTTTAAGATGGCATAAGTGCAAGATATCATGTGAGACACAAAAAATCATCAATAACTGATCCCTTCCAACAGTTAGTCATATGAGCAATAAGTAGATATTATATGAGGTATTTTCACTAATAAAACCATCAAAGTGTACCATGTAATGTCTAGGTGCAAAAGAGACTCCTTGTTTTCTTACATCAACATATGGTTTGTAAAAGATAGCACGAGAATATTCCAAATGGCATTGGAATTAATAAGAACAAAAAAAAAATTGACTAGGGCTTTCCAATTAGTATCATGTTGGAAATTCATGTCGGATATATTTTTTTGTTGTTTGTTTAATATTTCTATCACAAATTTCGAAGTGACCCAATAGAGAGGTGATAAAGAGATGAATGATGACATACCAAGAGAGATAAACCTTGAAGAAGATAATGTTGGCAAAAGTTAGTGCCAACAAAACCAACACAGGGGAAAACATAACCAGGACAATTGAAAACACACACACACACAAAATATCTATATATTATATTTAAAATAAAAATTTCATACAATCATATTTGTTGCTCTGTATATTTTCTTTTGTTTCTCTTCTTGTGTCCTTTCTCTTCTCTCTCTTCCTTTCTATTCAATTCCTTTGATTTGTTGCTCTATGATATTCTTTTTTTTGTATATATTGTTCTTCCTTTTCTTCTTCTTTGTTATATTCCCCTTTCTATTATATTCCCTTCTCTATAGTCTTTTCCTTCATGCTATGACATATATCTATATCCCCTTGTTATATTGTTTGTTGTATATTATACTAATGCATATATATATGGGGTTGGATTTGAGGTATATATGCAAAGCGGCTTAATCTGGGAGTTTCACGTCCCCCATAAAAAAAATGTTAGAGGGTCAATGAAAGGTTGCCATGTGGTTAGTGCTATGGAGAGGGATTCAAAATCTAATGACCACAAGGAATTAAATGTGTGTCAGTTGTGAGGTAGTTTAGAAGGAGGGAAGACATATTTGAACACAACGTGGTGCTCAAGATTATAGAGCCATAATAAATTCTGACACTCTCCCTTAATCTTGAGCCAAACAAAAAATAAAATTCATACAAAAACCTGATAATTAATTTTTGGAGCTAGGTGGTCCATCTATGAAACCCAAATTTTCTCTCAAATTCTCAATCTTGTCTTTTGATAAAGGCTTGGTAAAAAAATTTCAACTATTTCATGAATAAAGTGATACCCAATTGCAATATGAATGCTTCTTCCATGGAAGACTGGAATCTTTGATAATGCAATAGAAGACATATTGTCACAAAAAATTATGGAACCTCCTTATTGCTCTTCATGAAAATATGAGAGGATTCTTCTTAACCGTATCATCTAACAAGTGACTGATTTTTTTACAATATACTATGCTTCAGTTATATACAATGAAAAGACTGACTATTTCTTTGAAGCCCATGCAATGGCCCCTGACCCGACATTCAACACATATCTAGATGTGTTTTTTCCATCATCTAGGCTTCCTAACCAATCATTATCTATGTATCCAACTAACTACAAATAATTATCGCTAGCACATTAAATTCCATAATTTCTTTTGCCATTCACATACCTCAAAATACGCTTTATTGCTTGCAATTTTTTCTCATTTGGAGTTTCCATGAATCTAGAAATTAGACTAATTACACACATTATATCAGGTCTAGTTGTAGTCAAATACATCAAGCTTCATGCCATGCTTTTGTATCTTGTAGGATTCGCATTGCATCTGCAATCATCTTCGGTTAATTTTATAGTTATTTCAGTTGGTGTAGATGTTGGTTTTCTCTTTAACATTATGAATCTTTGCAAAATTTCCTTTTCATACTTTACTTGAGAAACAAATATGCCATGCTTTATTTACTTGACCTCAATTCCAAGAAAGTACTTCAACAATCCTGAATCAGTCATCTCAAACTCCATCTTCATGGCTGATTTGAATTCATTTATGGTCTTTTTTGCATTTCCAGTGAAGATTAAAAGATCTACATACAAAACAACAATCAAAATCTCACAATCCTTGCGTTATTTGATGTAGATTGTGGGATCACTACTTCTTTTTCTTAATCCATTTCTAATAAAATAAGATTATATCCTACTGTACCATGCCCTTGGTGATTTTTTGAGTCAATACAATGTTTTCTTCAAATTGTTCACTTTCCTCTCATGTCATGGAATCTCATAACCTGGTGGTTGTCCCACATATACGTATTCTTCAAAAAAAACATTCAAGAAATATTATTTGACATCCATTTAATGAATTTTCCACTTGTAATCATGAGCAACTATGGTAATGATTGTTCTCACAGTTTCTATCCTTGCCACTGGAGCAAATGTTTCATTATAATTACATCCAGACCTTTAGTTGTAGCCTTTGACAACTAGCCTTTGCTTATGTCTTTCAATATTACCTTTGGGAGTAGTCTTTGATTTATAAACCCACTTGACTCCAATGACTTCCTTTCCCACTGAAATGTCTACTAACTCCCATGTTGCATTCTTCTCTATTGCATGCATTTCTTCATCCATTGCTTCACACCATTTATTATTTTTAATTGTTTCCTAAAAAAGAATAGGAAAAGATGCTGAAAGTAAGAAAAGAAAAACCATTTCATTTTCATTTTCATCATACCTTGACTACTTATAAATATCTTTTACACTCCTCATTTGACCTTAGTGCTGAATTGAATCAGATGATGATGAAAATGCCTCATTTTCTAGTCCTTGCATGCTTGGTTGGCTACTGACATTTGAAGTATCACCCATTTGTGAAATGGGTGCCCAACAAGTTACATTTTTTACTCTACCATCTATTGTTTCATCATCAATGATAGGTGCATTTGGATTTGTTTGTGGCTTTTACACTTCTTTTACATCTCCCCAAGACGCTTCTCAACGAATTGAACATCCCAACTATTTTTTATCTCCTTTGTGATTAGATTGTATACTCTAGAATATTTATATTGCTCACTATATATAATGTAAATGCACCTCTCTCCTCTATTATCCTACTTTTATGTTCTTTTCTTTGGCATGTGTATATGCTACACACCCAAAAAATCTCAAGTGCTCAACACTTGGATTTCTTACACTCCATGCTTCTTGAGGTAAAATGTTCCTCACACATTTTGTAGGACATCTATTCAACAGATATACTGTTGTTACAACTACTTCAACCCAATATTCATCAACCAATCCTCTTTCTGTGATCATTTTTCTTTCCATTTCTTGAATGGTACAATTTTTCCTCTTAGCTACACCATTTTTCTGCAATGTATACCTTGCTGTAATTATTTTCTTGATCCCATGATCCTTACAAAAGTGTAAAAATAGATTTGATAAATACTCTCCCCCTCTATCCATTATTAATGTATTTATATAATGGTCACTGCGCTTCTCAACGGTAGTCTTAAATTTCTTAAATACTTCAAATGTCTCTAATGATAAATTTATCTACTAAAGTAATGAAATATTCACTTTTATAAAACGAGGGAGTACTCATGGGACCACACAACTCTGAATGTATTAGCTTCGTAGGTGAGCTTGCTCTCCAAGATTTACCTGAGGGAAAATAATTTCTATGTTCCTTCCCTAATATGGAGGCCCCACATACTTTATGTAGTTCTTCAATGTGGGAAAGTCCTCTAGCTATTTGTTTATTGTAAATAACATGAAATCCACAAAATCTCAAATGTCCATATCTGAGGTGTCAAATAGTAGATTGATGAATGGATATTGTTTTGAAAGTTGATGCACTTCCACTCGTCATCCTCAAAGGAAACATTCTATTTTATTCTATCTTCATTGTTGCAATTAGCTTGCTACTTCCACTTCTATCATATACATTGCATTCTCCATTATAAAACTTCACATTCTATCCTTTCTAGATAAGTTGCCCAATAATAAGAAGATTATACTTCAATCCAAGAACATAGAAGGCATATTGAATCTTCCTCTTGTCTCCTTATTTTGTGACAATGGATACACTACCTTTATCCACAATAGGAACCTTGTCATTTTTTCCCATCTTCACTTCAGATATGATTTCTTCATCCATGTTATTGAACATTTCCTTATTTCCACACATATGGTTATTACATGCACTATACAAATACCATATTTTTTTGTTTTCTTTATCAGCTATATTTCAAGTTAGAAATAGAGTTCCACTCTTTTTATTCTTTTTAGGTTCAACATCTTGAATATGGATCTTGTCTCCTTATTTGGTGAGAATGGATACACTACCTTTACCCATCACAGGAACCTTGTCGATTGTTCCTATCTTGACTTCAGATCTTATTGCTTCATATATGTTATTGAACATTTCCTTATTTCCACACATATGGTTGTTGCGTGCACCATTAAAATACCATATTTTTTTGTTTCCTTTCTCAGCTATATTTCAAGATAGGAACAAAGTTCCACTCTTTTTATTTTTTTCAGGTTCAACTTATTTTTCTTTAGAGAATATTGCATTATGATTTATGAAATCATATTCTTTCTTTTTGCATTCACTAACATAATGTCAGAAATTTTTTCACTAACATCATTTTACATTCGATTTATCATACCTTTGTGAAGAACCACCTCTGGAAGTTTTATTTTTCCTTCCTCTTCCTCTTGCTTGTGGATCTTGATGATTGTGTGTTCTACCTTCTTTTTGGTTGCTAAATCTTCCTCTTACCTTGTTTTAGGATCTTGTCCCCCTACGTCTAACATTTGTGTTTGTATTGAAGGCTTGTTCATTGCAGGAGCTTATTCTCCTACTCATCCTCTATTCATGGGTTTGCAAGGAACACATTAACTCATGAACTATAAATTGTCTCAAGTATTTAAACTCCTCTATTACAACAAAAACATGATGAAATATGGTTGTAATGCTCCTCATTACCTTCTCTATTATCCTACGATATTCAATAGCATCTCCATTAGTTCTCATTTGTTTGACTATGGTCAATGTTCATGTGAAAAAATCATTTATTGATTTTGATTCTTTCGTTATAAGAGTTTCAAAATCTCTCCTCAACATCTCCAATGTGACTACCTTCACCTTGTTAATTCCTTGATAAATAGTTTACAAGGTATCCCAAGATTTTTGAGAGTTTATAGCTGTTATTATCCTTGGGAAAAATGAATCATTAGAAATCACAAGCACTGAGGGGAGGGGGTGAATCAGTGCAGATCAAAACTTTAAAAAAACTTAAAAATAGAGTTACTTGATTATAAAAAAATGGTGTAACATGAATGTATAATCAAGCAAACACAAGATGGTGATAGCTTATAACTGAAAATTTATAGTGAGAAACCGATTAAGGGAAAAAAAACCACATTGAAACCAAGGATTTATTAGGACCACCAATTCCAAACCTTACAATAATCTTGGTTTTGTTTAGAACCCATTCAACTTATGAAGCACCCACTTCAGAATCTTGAATCACCCATTTGAAGAAAGATTAGCACCCACTCAACTAGTTTAACGAGATGCAACTTATAAGGAGCACCCACCCCTTATGATTTTAATACCCACTTAGAAATAGATTACAAACAATTTGATCATATAGTTCCTATATTCCTTATACAATGGATTATGTTTACCTTTCTATTGGTTTCATAACACACTCTCCAAGTTCATATATCTAGCTCTCTCCTTTTTTCTTAATAATTCAAGCATTTATCTTATATGATTCTCTATTTCTGAAAAATTCTTATACACTCATAAAATTTTCATTTTATAACTCTCTCTCTCTCTCTCTCTCTCTCTGTACAACCCCTTCAATTCGAGTGCACCCTTGCACTTTTGATCAACAACATTATCATTCTTAATATTTTTTTTAAATAGACAAGTAAAAATTCTTTTCCTGATTTATGGTTTTTTGTTTTTTAATATTGTACACATGTATGGGTGAACACGGAAGGTTACAAAACTGTTTCTTGAAAATATCTTTAGTTCCACTATCCTACATGACTTTCTCAACATTCAAATGAAGACATTTCACAAGTTTCTCTTTTTTGAATTTTTTTTGTACCTGAAAAATTAGATTTTTGTATTTCATAGGATAGAGGATGAATCTGCCTTTTCAAATACTCAAAAAATTTGAAAATCTGAATTCTTGGAGTGAAAGTTATCTCAATGTGGCTATAGGGGGTTCATGGAGCACTGAGTTCTGAAATATAAATGACATTCCACACTTATAAGCCTTTATAATCTTCTAAATCCTTTCCTTTTTCATCCCTTTAAAAATAAACAATTTCAGATTACGGGGGGGGAACAATAGGTACAACGGAACTTGGGCCTTCTAGACTATGTTCTTCTTCACCCCTTACTATCCGCACTTTACCCCATTTCTTTGGTTTACAGATTAAAACATATTGTGGGGAACTTGGGTTTGTGTAGTCCATTTTCCACTTGGGCCCTTTGGGCCCACATCCTTCTCATGTCCCACAATGAATTATTTCCTTTGTGTTACGGCTCTACTCGCTTTTCAGAGAACTTAAGTTCCCATGGAACATGTTCCACCTGCATCCTATTTTTCTGACTCCTCTCCCCACATTCTCATTCTTCTAATTTGTTTTGTGCCTCACATAGAACACTTTCCCAAAAGGAATAGTACCATGTGGGCCCTTTATGCCCACATTGATCTCTTTACCTAAAATACTCTTAACTCATTTGTATTTCATCCTGAATTGCTTTAGAGGGAAAACATGTTCTCATAGAACTTTTTTCTTCTGCACGCTTTGTCCCCGATTCACTCACCTGATCTGCACAACACTTAATCCTTTATCCAGTGGCTCCAAGACCCTTGTGGGGAACTCGTGTTCCTAGGGAACTAGTTCCACCCACACTACTAATGTCCATAATACACTAGAAAAGGCAAAATACTCAAATTTCTTCATTTTTTTATAAGTACCATGATATTTTTCTTTTAACTTAGATACTTTGTGAGCACTTAAGACATCTGTAAATGAATTTTGGACCTCAATCAACTGACTCAAATGTACTAGCTTTTCAATACTTTTAGCAGACTCCTATCTCATTATCGAAGCCTATAGAGTCCTGAACACACCCTAAATCATCCTAAAATCATTGAAAACCATAAAAGCACTTAATATCCATCAATGCCATCATCTTTCCCTTGTTAAACCTTCTCACTTTCCTTCTTTATCTGAAACTAGAATTAGTCCCGAGCTTTCTAAAACTTCATGAGTTGATCACGAAGAATAGTTACAGACTTGTTAACACCTAAATGACCATGTCTGACCTTGGGAAGTATTCATATCGGTCTGTATAGAACCCTCAACACACACCTTGACCATGGAATTACTGAGGATGCACTAGCAATCAACATTCAATTTCATAGTTCAGACCTTTTTGCCATCAATTCGACTTGACATCAATGACAACACTAATGACAAGGGTTCAACGAACTCCCCTTTGTTATTGATGGAAACATACTCAAAACATTTTATGGAAAAAATATTTTTAAACTGCTTTCTAACTGCACTCTCTCCCCCTTTGACATCTATGACAAGGGCTAAACATGCAACACCATGAACAATATATAAGTAATATTGATTAGCCATTATCTTATCTTTGATTGTGCTTCTCTTTTGACTGATAGGGTAAAATATGATGCATAATCCTACTTAACACCTTTTGACTTGGACTAAAAAAAATATCTCCTTGTCCACAAGCTCCCCCTTGGACTATATTTCTTCTTCTATGATACAAATCATCAACAAAAATTATTCCATTTGACTTGCTGAGATCTTCAACAGGGCTCCCCCCTGAGTTGATATACTTCATGATCTTTGTTTTATTGCAAATGCATACTCACATTATCAAAATTGCTCCCTGTGACATAAGGCAT
>CM034154.1:379393792-379430948 GCA_019776745.2 Taxus chinensis | reverse complement strand
TAGTTTTTTCCTTTGTGAGCCGTTAGCGTGTCACTACTATCTTGGGGGATAGGATTTTATTTTATTTTGTTTTTTTTTAGCAATATTTTATTTTAATGATTGTTTCTATGAAAGTGGTCTGAACACATACATAAAATTAGAGCATTTTCCTTTTTCCCCCACCATAAATTCATCAAAAATATTGAAATAAAATATTTATATCACTTCTACAATTGAAAAAAAAATTGTTTGTTTTAAACTGACATGAACATTCAGGGAAAAAGTGTCTTAAGAGACCTACTATTAGTAAAAAATTATAAAATGAAATATTTATCATCCTATTCTATTCACTTTAAAATCAATATTCAACCAAGCTAACAGTCTCCCCTAATGGTGATGGTACACACCTTTTTTTGACATATTTTACTCTTTTCGCTTCGGCATGGGTGTGATTCCAAGAATACCACCAAATTTCTATTTTGTGTTTTTTTTGATGTAAATTTCAGATTTGATATCCCTTCATTGTCCCCTCAACTTTGCACTTAGACCTGACTATCTAGAATGGGCCGATTTCGATGTTTCAACTATAGGAATGATGCTTAATTCAGATGAGTGCGCAAGTGGGTGGCCGAGGTGTAGACTGCACTTTAATTAACATGGAGTTTTGATGTGCTTAGATGAAGTAGGTGAGTGTGTTTAGCTCCTACGTGAGAGATGACAACCAAAGCGTAGATGAAAGGGACACCATCAATAAATGACCTTGAGTTTAAATAAATAAATTTGAGTCACAAATGATTCCATATAAATTTAGATTGAGAGTGAATGATCTTATGGAGACAAGAAACATGTCACATCCCTCAACATGTTTTCTTCTAGCAAGGCAAGTTTAACAGCAAGTAAGAGATCTCCGATAACAGGTACTTACAACCCAAAGGCTTTTTTAGAATGTATCAATTTGGAGAGGATACATGATGCTTTAGAAGTGAAATTAGAACATTGCCAATGGTCCATGATGGTTGCAACCTTCGTGTTGTTGATGGGGTTTAATCCAATCGTACATGGGCGGTTTTCAATTTTTTATAAGTACTGTAGCATTTAAATGACTGGGGGACAAAATAAATATTGGTGGCAGAGCTTAGTGTTTGCAAATAAGAAACAATCAACTCCTGATCCATGAGACCATGGTGTGTGAGATAATATTAACATTGACTTTCATTTTTTGATTTATGCTTCAGTAATGTGGTTATTATAGGATCTTAAGTTTTTCATTTTCTTGGTAGGTTTGTTTGTGGGGCTTCGGTAGCTCAATTGATCAGTTTCACGAAAATCCTGAATGAGTTTCGTAGTCAGCAACAATGTCAGTGAATGTCCCTTTGCATTGGTGATAATCACAATAAAAGTTTTTCATCCAAAATTACATCCTTTTTCAAGATGGATCAAGTTGTAAGGAGAGGGTAAGGTCAATAATACTAAATATTGGATGATCTTATGATAGAAAAACACTCAGAGTTTTACTAAACTTAGAAAAATTATGTCTATATGGTTTTGGTCAAAGTTCTTTGGAGTAGAGATTGCGTTTAAAGTAGTTTTTTCATCCATGGGTTTGGTTGTATAAGGCCTTAATGTTTTCTTACCTTGAAAGTGAGGTGGATGAAGATGCATGATCTTGATATTTAAGTTTTCTTGTGGTTAAGATTTTTGTCTCATGAAGCTTGATAGTATGGAAAATATGATCAAACGAAGGATATGTCTCAAGAGAACACTCTCTGTAGAGGTGGTAATAGACTCTAAATAAATAAATCCTCGAGTTCAAAATCTGCAAGTGTATTAGAAATCTTAGCTAAGTTATTTTTGTATCGCAAGACATAATCAAATAAATGATTCATTAGACCCTTCGCTTGAGTTGTGCAAGTTAGGCATAGGAATCTTAGAGAACAATTTTGATAGAAAATTGAGTGAGAAAGGCATCAGCCATATGCATGAAAGATTACTACTAAATGTCAGGTAGGTCATAGAACCAAACACATTACATAGTCTTATAACTATGAGGAAAATCTTAGCTAGTATAAATGTGATCATCTGCATAGTCAAGGAATGCTACATGAAATTCTTGAAGGTGTTCTTGTGGTTCCCCATGGCCTTTAAAGATAGGTAGCTTGGAGAGAAAAAATTAGGCCAAAATGGATATGTTGATATGGTAGGCACAAAAATGAGTTACAACAAGACTGTAGAATTTAGAGAGGGTTCTACAAGTGAGGTAGCTAACTAAGTTGGAAAATTTGGGTTTGTAAGTATTGATACAAAGATTTCAAATTTGGATAATTCAAGGAATAATCGAGGTTCAAATGAGAAGCACTATGGTTAACGGTAGGAGCAGTGGTTGTAGAAATAGGAGTAGAAACATATTGGAGGTGGGAGTAACAGACCATAGAAGTAGAAACATGGGTAAGTGGAGAAGAGACCATTGGAGAATAAGAAAGAAACAAACATAAGTGGAAGCATCATAATATTTCTTAAAGAAAATCAAAGCATGTCAGAAATGAGGGAGATGTGTCATTTTTTCACGTAATACTTGGCAAAAAATTAGTAATAGCATTAATTTGGTCTTAATCAACAATGATGTCTTCATCACAGGACTTTCACTATTGGATGTTTCTATCTCATGGAGAGTAACCTGGTTATAATTATCTAATGGATTGTCATCCATAGATGTATTTGTATCATTGATTGACTTATATGCATAAAGGGTAAATGAAGGGAGCTCACACTAGTGAAGAGACCCAAAACAACCACAATGGGTAACTAGCACAAAATGAAAGAAGGAAGACAGATTCACATCGAGTGCACCCAAAATGATTAAATGAAATTAGCTAACTATGTAGTATAGGGATAGTTAATCTAAGATATGAACACCAATAAATGAAATAAATAAAGTATGTAAATGATCTAAGTAACTATGCAAAAGGAAATGTTAACCCTAATGTGCAAAGAGGGAGAGGAAAGAACTTAGCTGAATGGAAGATGGTTGCAGGAAAATGTCACAATGATGATTCAAAAAATATTAAAAAGGAATGACTGTATAGAAGTCTCGAAAAGGAAGGATCTGGAGGATCTATCTAGATTAGAGTGCCTAGAAAGGGATTAGGGTACCTATAGGCTCTCTAGTCTATAATCTGGGCACCCTAGTTTATGCCAAAATCTTTGAAACTGATCTTCACTGGTTTTGTAGATGGTCTAAAACCCTTGTTGTCTAATCACATCAACTTCTTTATCCTATGTCATAATGTCACCAATAATACAAGATGGAAGAAAAGACCTATAAGACCCCAAAAACAAGCATTAAACCCTAAAAAAATAAAATGCATATGAAGGGTTCAGACCGACCTCAATTTCCACAATAGTTGGGACTTACTAATTGAAGGCATTGTACTACATATCAGAATCGATGCATTTTTACATAAAGTGTGTGTGAAGATTCCCCTAGGTTCTCTTTGTGACATTCACACTTTGCAAAGTAAGTGAGAAATAACTATGTGTATAAAACTAATAGAATGTGCCATGGAATACACTAGATATCCCTCCCCCTATGAAGTGTGATGCAAATGTCCTATCCTTGTCCCTTGATGATGGAGTTATGTGGATGTAAGTGATATATAATGTAGTAGATGGATGCAACTCTAGATGAGTGATATTAGTAAGTGATGTTAGGTCCCTCTTATGGTCTCATAAATTTATATTTATAGGGTTCTCTTAATCTAATTTTGTAGTTAACCCTAAAATTGTCAACCACCAAAAAAATATTAAAAAGGAGAAATAGTGAGAAAATCTCAAAAAGTGGTTGGAAAGCTCTAGAAGGATCGAGGAACCCGTGATGGGACTAGGGCACCAATAGGTGCCCCTAGTACTAATCTAGGTTACCCCAGTTGAGGCTAAAATGAGTGCAGGATGATAGAATTTTCTAGGCATATGGGTGTAAGAGGTCGGTAATAAAAAAATAAAATAAAACAAGATGGGGGTTAATTAGTACTTGCTTCACTCAAGAATCTTCTAAATATTAGTATGAAACCAGGATTAAAAAATGTCTAAAGAATGCATTATTTTTTTTACTGAAAAAAAACACTTCAATAAATTCATGGTTTAGGGAATGAACAACAATTAGTTAAAACAAGTTTTCTTTAGTCCTTTGATTTACAAAATTTTTCATTTTTCGATATAGTTGGATTTCTTGTTGTGCATGTTATTATCTTACATCTTAGGAGATATTGAGAATCAGAAACAATATTTAATCCTCTTTCATGATGTTTTGATCTTATGGAAAAACTATTAACCTTCTTGGTATAGGACCTAATTCCACAAGTCAAATAATCAAGATCTAAAAAAATACTAATATAGTTTGATGCAAGTTTGAAAATGGTGTGCAAAACCACATTAAGATACAAGATTAAAGAACACCACATTTCAAAACATTGTATTTTCAAGTTTGGTTAAGAGATATGGATCGTCTACTTAATACTAGGGAAGTGCCTTGGCATAATCCACAAAAATTCAAATATGAGGATTACCCCAGAACCCCAAATTATTCCACACCTTAAGGGAACTGGTGGACAAAATAGGAAGTGTTACTCTTACCCACTTGATTAGTACACCTTTATGAGATTAGCGTCAAATTATCTTCACACTTCCCCAGTGATGTATAGCTGAATGCAATTTATTCTCATTGTATAGAAGGGGGTAAAGTAAATTCGGGAATACTCCTTTATTTTAGTCAATGTGAGTTTCTTTGTAAACTGTGCTCACAGATATAGTTTGTGACACCTAGAGAGTGAACAATAGGAAGCCATTTTAACACATGAGACAACTTAACCAAAACCAATCATGTTTCAAATATATCTCATGAAGAAAGAACTTTTTTGGAGTCAAAACTTGTTATTCAAAAAAAGGGAAAGTACATTAAAGTTTGAGCCTAAGTGTTATTCATCACAAAATTTTGCATAGTGTTACTTTTTCTTAGTTTTTCACTATCTTAAGACAAGGTGAAACTTTTCCAAAATGATGTCAAGTATTTTCACCCCCACTTGGTCTACTCCTTTGTTTTCTGTTTCCCTTTTAGTAAAAGAAATCATACATACATAGTGTTACTTTATATTATGTCCACCACTTTTGCACCCGCTTACATCCTTTCATAGTGTGACTATGATAGTAAGCGTCGAAAGTGTGTTGGTATGTCCTCAAATTCTCGAGTAGCCTTGTCTTGATACCCATGTCAAGATATGTCATTGTAGTTAGGTTTTCTTCATTCATCAATCTTCCTTGAGGTGTTACTTTTCTCGTAATGTCTTGATAAAATTTTGATACTTATATATTATTTATCGTAAACTTGATTTAAATATCTAAATTATCTCGTTACACTGCTTGCACCTTATCAAATCCTTGGTAAAATTTTTATTTTATTTTCTTCCAAACATTTCCTTGAATTTTAAAAGTGTATTTTGTTACGTATTTACATCATAACAATATTATTTGTATACTTATAACTTTCTTTTTCACAGATATTATTAATGTATTTAAGTGGTATTGTTGGCGTTGCTCGCATTGGGTAACTTCAAATTTTTAGAATTTAGGCCTTGTTTGTATTTAGACTAGCTATAGTAATAATTTTATGTGGAAGTCACTTAAAACCCCTTATTAATACTTATGCCTGTTTATTTTAAACTCGGCCTAAGTGTTTGACGATTGTGTTGATCACCTTGTGCCAAACTATCATTGAGACACATTTTCATAGGAAGTATTTCCTTGTAGAATTGGATTAGTTTTCAAAAAATTTCATGATTATTCCTTGTGATCATTCATCTGAAGACCTTTTTTTCTAAGTAAAATCCTTTGAGTCTTTGATTATTTGGTGCCTTTTTATTTTGACTCTTTGCCTAGATTGATTGACATTCATAGAAACCTTCGCCAGACTATCCACACTGCTTTGATTTTTTTCCTAAGGTCATTGTAGTATTTGAGCACATTTTTCAAAAAACCTTAGGAAAAAAAATTTCCTATCAAGAACTTTTCAAAACAGTATAAACATTGGAAAATTTTCCTTTGCAATCGTTATGTTCCTTAATTTTTGATCAACCATTTTGACATTTACACTTGTAACTTATTATACAAACCTTGTTTGGATTGTCATCATAATGTATATTTTCCTTAGATTCCCTTTGGATTAATCACACGAGCATCTCCATACTTACAAAATTTATAATTGGGTTTCCATTATGTTTCTCAAATCAACATGGAAATTCCTTCCATTTGAATGAGTTCAATCACACCATCTAGGGTTAGAAATTTAGACCCAACGATGCCAACAATGACTAAATATCACATGGTTCCTCACACTTACGATAATAGGGAACCTAGGTTTATCCATTCACATCGAAATACACCTATTATGTACTAAAACCTCATTTGGTTCTTCATGCTAGATAACTTGTTCCATTACCTATTTCCTTCACCTTCATCTCACGGTCGAAGGTATGATTCTGATCCAAAATATTCTTATGATTCTTCTCAATATCCTAATTACTTTGTAGTGCCATCAAATTTAATTTTATTTTTCATTTTAAAAATAAGAAAACTAAATATTTTAGATTTAACATGTAATGCATTACTAGATAACTATTGCAGATTTCTACAAGAGAGGGATTCTAACAAGGGATAAAACTAGTTTTCTTTTAATGTTATTGACTTCACATTATTTCTTTTGTAATACAATGTTTTCAATAAAAAAAATTCATTCCAAAATGGAGTTGCAACAATTATTATGAAGAGATTTTCATATCTATTTTACAAGCTTACTTTTCCCAAAGAAAAAGGTTCACATTTGTAAAAATATTCTCAATTACATTAACTATTCAACACAACCTTTTTACAAGATCCTTGCAATATTGAAGGAAAATTTTTCAAAGCAATATGGCTTAAGTTTAAAAGTAACATCACATACAAAGTAGGTTTTTTACAAGGAAAATCAAGGCTTCGCATAGTCACATTCATAAAGATACAATGAGAACCAAGATGACTAGGAAACTCCAACTATCTCCAAATTTGAGTGTTCTTCCAAGAATGCAGAATCAATAGACATGGCTTGTTTACGACCCAACCAATAGGCATCATCACATGCCTTTCCATGGTTGGAGGTCATGCAGCCTCCCCCAAGCCCATGGGAGAGAGGAACTAGCTTCCACAATGTGCACAAGTATAAAGGGGATAAACACAACAAGAATACATAGAAACATTTAAACACTTAGACATAATACACATGATGAGACAATACTATAAGAAGTAAAAAAATCACCCTCACAAAAATGGGGAAGATAAGAAATAGGATGCCCAAAAACAAAGGTTTCCAACCATAGGATACACCAAATACATATTTATAAACCTCCTTATTTCTCCTAACATTCATCCTCCTTATTTCTCTTTTATGTCAATGAAATCCCTTCTTGGGAGGATTTTCAAACCCAATGGGTTTCCTCTCTAAGAATGGGAAAGGTTCATGCCATATGAACCTTTCTCCCACCTCAAACCATATGAGGGGATGAGAAGGACCTTCATGGCTTGACCAACAAGCCATGAGGTTTGAGAGGGAAATCCCTCTCTCTTCCCCTACATTCTCAAAAAACCATCAAGCCATATGATGGTGAGAAGTAAAAAAAAAACAACAAAAACAACAAAAAAAAAAAACAACCAAGACTACATTCTTCATACAAGCTTACAACATGAAATTTCACACACTTTATTTTATTGACAATGCATAGCTATCAATACAAGCAACAACAAGGAAAAAGGGATTAATAATCCTACATATACAAGCTTCCAATACTCTAATATTTTCCACTTTGTTCAAGCAATCCTCAAGCTCCCCAAAAATTCTCCAAGTCCAAAAAACAATGAGGAAAAAGTCCCCTTCCTTCACCATGAGGAAGAATATCAAAAGGAACCCAAAATTTTCCTCACCAATAGTAAAATTACATGTGTCATCCTGTTATCCAAAATTCACCCCCCCAGGGTAATTTTGATAACATGCATCAGAATATTCAAGTCCCAGGCAAGTAGGTTGATCCAGGAAAAATCGTGAAAATTGGCTAAGTCCTGCTCAAGGATGCCTTTGGGACGTGTGGGACAGAAAGACGTGGATCGGCTGAAAAGCCTCCAGGCAGCCCGCTAAGCATTTAGGACAATCGGGCCAGAAGTACGCGGCGGACGTGGAAAGCCCGGATCGGCCGGAAAGGAGAAATTTTGCACTAACTGCTTTGGGACATCTGGGACAAAGATACGCGAACCGGCCGGTTCAACCGAAATGAGAACAAACAGTCCGAAAGTAGTTGGGACGTCGGGATGCGTGGAACGCGGAAAGGCGGTTCGGCCGAAGGAAAGGAAAATCGAACTGTTTCTGGGACAGTTGGAACAAATAGACCCGAACCGGCCAGATCGGCCGAAATGAGGAACTTCAGTCTGAAACAAAGTGGGACATCTGGGACAAAAAGGTGTGAACCGGCCGAACCGGGTGAAATGGGAACAAACAGTCTGGAGGCAATTGGGACATCTAGGCCGCGAGGACGCGAACCGGCCGGTTCAGCCGAAATCATCACAAGGAGCACAAGGAAAAATGGGACATAGGGACGCGTGGGATGCGGATCACCGAAAGGGCCGAGGACCAATCAACGCATGACACGTGTCACAAGGGGAAAGGTCCAGAAAAGTCAAGGGGTGAGTTTTTGAGCACTGATCCGAACCAATGAAATAGCGCCACGTGTCCCAGCAGGGCCCACAAGGGAAATTTCAAAAGAAAGCCCACCGAAAGGTAGAGGGAGAGAGAATCACACGACCAATCAATGCGTTCCATGTATCATCTAGGTGGCGAAACGCGGGAAATATTTCAAAATCCATCTTGGTCTGTTCCATGCCCTAAATCTTCAGATCGTCATATTCTTTTGATCCAGAGCTCAGATTTGCATGTTCCTTATATCAACGGAAAGCTTGTGAGATTCTCTACACGATTCCAGGTCAATCTTACATTTTGATTTAGTTTTGGAGAGAGAAAATCAAGAAACACCTCTGGCACGAAATAACAAGCAGAAGTAATGCTTCAACTAACAACTTTAATGCAGGCAGACAGTTCGCCGCTTCTATTAGGTAGCCCGTTGTTTTGCCAGGATCCACCGCTTCTACCATGATGAGAATGAATTGAATGCAACCTAGAGGTGGTTGGGGTAGTTTTGGTTTTCCATTCTCTCTTTCCTCTCTCATTCTTTCTATATATTGTAAAGAGGAGCTTCTTTTCAAGGTGGAACATTTTTCTGTTTTGCTCCTCCCTTCTTCTCCTATCAGGCGAATTGTGGAGTTTGAACCTCTCATTTGAAAACTGTAATATGACTCTGCCTCTTTTCATTCTGTAGTGTATTGTATCAATCTTTTGGAGCAAGTAATACATGTCTGTGGATGATCTCAACCCTCTTTGTGTTCAATCTTGCATCCTCCTGGTCTTTCACTACAAGTTTTGTTATCTGTGCATGATCTTATATCACATTTGAATGGTCTGTGTTCACTGGCAAAATAGGTGTTTCTTCATTCCTCGGTGCATCACCTCTATTAGCTTAGATTTATTTTATGCATCTTCTTACCTTGTCTCCTTAGGCAGATTAGATTAGTTTTTGAGGAAAAACCCTCTGCAGTATTTCATGTGCATCTGAACAGAGGAATAGGAACCAGCCTTCTCTGGAGAATCCTCTCTCATTTTTCAGTCCCACACTTTGGAGAAAGGATTCAATGTTATACAATCACACTGGATGCCAAGTGATTCAACCTAAAAACTTGATCTGCATCCAGGGGTGCTGTGATTTTGCACTAACACATCCCTCTCCTCCCTCAAGTCAAAGATTCGCCCAAAAACCAAATAAGTAAATAACTCACCGGTTAAACGCTTATCACCGACACCCTAAATATAAAAATGTAAATATAACAAAAAGTGAAATAAACTTTTAACAATACACACAATGAACCACACGCTTACCGGATGTTACTAAGGAGGGAAAAATGGGAGGGAAACTCCCTCCATGTCTTGGAATAATCCCCCTTACCTACTAGGTAGGGGTCCAAGGGCCCATTTTCATGTTAAGTGAACTCCCAAACTAAAAAGGGGTCACTAAAAATTTCTAAAATAGCCCAATTTCGGGTTTGGCATACTTGGGCACAAGGGTAAGAGGTGTGGGGTCTACCCAAGGTTCACATGTGACCCCAATCCCTTCTACAAAAACACACACACTTACCCGAAACCATCACTTAAATTAAATGAGACCCTTAAACCCCTAAACAGTTTACTTAAATAAAACCAACCTAAACATAATTAATTTTACAAAACATAATACTTACAATTGAGGGTTCACTTATGGTGCCCATTAATACACCTACTCTAAGGCCTCAAACATTTAGCATGGTTAGGACTTAGCCCATTGGCTGCTTGTGCACCATTGCGTAGCCACCTTGAAACCCACGTCTCTCTCGATAATATGTCACCTGCACACTCATGACACACATTAACCACATCTGTCTAATACAATAAACATCATCTACTCCAGCACAAAATTATCAAACCTATAATATCCTAACATCATTATACAATTGATAATGTAATGCATACACTTATACACATAGTTCACCAGGAATCATCCACAGATATAATTACAATGAAAGACACCTATGCTAGCATGAGTTACCAGTATTAGATCCAGAAAACTATATCATTGATCAAATCGACTACAGAAATCAACATCTAACAAATAAATCTCGGCTATCATGTAACTATGTTAGTGTCATCAACATCATAAGGAATATAACAATATACTAATCTAGTCCAATTGGCTCTACCCACCCAAAATACCATAATATCTTTGAGGGATAAATAACATAGCATACTATCTAAATATTCAGAGTCTTGTCAAAACATGTCTATGCATAAAGGATCCAATAGACAACTGGAGCTATAAAAAATGTGGGCACTTACATCCCCCTCTCCTAGAATTAGACTTCCTCCTGGAAGTCACTGGAAGAGATAGGGATATCTAGCCCGTAATGGTGTGGCATCCTCACAGGTAGATGATGTCTTTGTCATTTCTTATTCCACTGCACCTCTAAACCCGATCCAAATCTTGACCCCGAAGGACCAACCTCTGTGTCCCAGTATGCGTATGGGCTCTAGTCTCCACTGTCTCTCCATCCTCTACCTATAATGCCCAACCAATTCAAAACATGAGAAACATCTGGTACATATCTACATAGTACAAAACATCGTGGGCCCATGCAAGGCATGGTAGGAAAGTTAGGTGATAGGAAACTAGACCGATGACCTCTAAAATATCAAAAGGCCCCCACAAATGAGGCGATAGCTTAGAACCCTTTCCATATCAGATCAGACTCTTATGGTGGATGAACTCTCAAGAAGACTTTGTCACCCAATGAGAAGTGATGATAAATCCTCTTAGTGTCTACATCCGCCTTCTGGCGTGCTCTAGCTTACTCAAAGACATTTTCTAATCAGAACACCTGCCACTCTAAATCATGTAACCTAGCTGGTCCCAAATGATCCTGTGGTCCTTAGTCTATCCCCACCTCAATGGTCTCCGGAAGGTCAACCAATAATACAAAGCCTGGTAAGGAGCCATACCAATGGAACTATGATAGCTGTTGTTGTTGTAAGCAAACTCAACTAAATGCAAATAATCTTCCCATTTTTCTGCTGATCCATCACATACATCCTCAACATGTCCTCCAACACCTGATTAACCCTCTCTGTCTCTCATCTGTCTCTAGATGATATACTGAGATGAAATTAATCTGAGTACCCAGAGCGGTTTGAAAGGAAGTCTAGAAAAAACTAAAGTGTAGATGGTATCCCTATAATTGATGATGGTCTTTAGAATCCCATGCAACATAACAATGTCCTCCATAAATACTTAATACTTTGGCGATGGCCTGTGCATTATAGGTGACCTTGGTTGGCGAGAAAGTGCAACCTTGGTCAACTTATCCACGGTGACCATAATGGCATCATGATGATAAGAAGACATAGGAAGTCCGACTATGAAATCCATGGAAATCACATCCCATTTCCACTCGGGAATATCATGAGGTGTAAAGTCCTGCAGGATGAGAATGCTCTACCTTGACCCTCTGACACTCAAGGCATCATACAACAAAAATCTGCTATGTCCCGTCGAAGACCTGGCCAATAATATAACTCCCTCAGATTGGCATGCATTTTCTTCACTCCTGGATGTGCCGCATATGGGGCTCGATGAGCCTCTATGAGGATGAAGCTATGCAATGCAGATCACCTGACTTAGGCACACGTAGATGCGCCTATGGAACCGAAGTAAACCATCTGTCTCTAAAACACACCCAGAATATCTTCCCTCTAATGAACCCTGTGACTCCAACATCTGTCTAGCTCCCTCATAAAACCTGTCCTCTAGAAGGTGCTCAAGAATCCTGCCTCTCAAATCTGACTGAAGTGTCAAAGAAGCAAGCACATGTCGTCATCTACTAAGTGCATCTGCAACAACATTTTCCTTTCCTTTGATATATTGAACCTCCATGTCATACTCACATAGGAACTCCATCCATCCAACGCCGTTGACGAGCGTTGAGGTTCGGCTGTGAGAAGATATCCTACAAGCTACGATGATCTGTCCTCAAAATGAAGGGTCTAACCAAAATGAAATGTCTCCTATGCACCAGAGCATGAACCACTACTGCAAGCTCTAAGTCATGAATAGGATAGTTAAGCTCATAATCTTTGAGCTTATGTGACTCAAAGGAAATAACTCGACGCTCCTACATAATAACTACTCCCAAACCCTCTAGTGATGCATCGGTGCAAACAAAAAAATCCTCTGTCAGGTCTAGAACTACTAAGATAGGGTGCCATGGTTAACCTTTACTTAAGTAATTGAGAAGGCTTGCTCATAGTTCTCTGACCAATCAAACTTCTTCTCTTTCCTCTGAAAGGGAAGTAATAGGGTGAACAATCCTAGAGAAGTCTTGACACAAACATATAGTAGTAACTTACTAAATCCATGAAACTCCTCACCTTAGTCACTAATGTGGGCATTGGCCAATCCATGATAGACTAAATCTTAGAGGGATATACTGAGATACCCTCTCTTGAGATAATATGCCCCAAGTATTGAATCTCTATCTGAAAGAAGCTGCATTTTTCCAAGTTCCCAAACAACTTCTACTCTCTCAAAACCTAAAGCAACTGTCACAAATTCTCCTTGTGTTCCTCCTTGGAATGAGAATATATCAAAATATCATCAAGAAATAATATGAAAAAGCAATCTAGAAAGGTCTTGAACACTCCGTTCAAGAGGCTCATGAAGATAGCTAGGGAATTGGTCAAACCAAAGGGGAACAACAATGAACTCATAATGCCCATAACATGTGTGGAAACGTTGTCTTATGAATATCTTGCATCTGATATGTGCAGCTAATGGTAGCCTAACTTGAGATCGATTTTGGAGAATACTCTCACTCCTTGCATCTGATCAAATAAGTCATCAATCTTAGGAAGTGGGTAATGATTCTTTATTGTTACCTTTTTGAGCTATCTAAAGTCAACCCAAAGCCTAAGAGAACCATCCTTCTTCTTCACAAATATGATTAGTGCTCCCCAAGGAGATACACTATGGGTAAATGAGACCCTTCTCGAATAACTCCTCTAAACCGAATCTTGAGCTCATGAAGCTTTGAAGTCATCATCTAATAGGGTTCCCTAGAAATTGTTGTAGATCCAGGCACTAGATCGATGGTGAAATACACCTCCCTACTAAGGTGGTAAACCTAGAAGCTCACCTAAAAACACATCTACGTAATCCCTCAAAATTACATGATCATCTAAGGGGTGAATGCTCTGGAGTACTATCCAAATTAATCACTGATGGTGATAGTAAACATCTGACATCCCCTATGCATGCTTCACTTGAGTTGTTTAGCCAAGATCATACGCAAAGAAATTGGTCTCTTACATCCCTAAAATCACAATTGCACTACCAAGATCATCCTGACACATCAATGACCTTATTTATACAATCTACGTTGGCTCGATGAGCCTCGAGCCAATCCATACCAAATACTACCTAATAGGATCCCAAAGGAATAATTCAAAGGTCCAATGTAGTGGATAAGACTCCCAAATCAAGTATAAAACTCTCCACATATGACTTCATGGTGAGTTTAGCCCTAGAAGCCAACTCGACCTACCAACTATCTGGTTGCCTAGCCACCACTATCCCACACTGGTCCACTATAAAAGAAGATACAAAAGAATCAAAAGCACCTGAATCAAAAATTATTGAGATAAAAATACCCCTAATAGTACATATCATCTCAATAACTGTGGCCTGATGCTTGGCATGGCAGTTGTCAACTACTACATATACACATGATGGGTAATGTCCCACGTGTCACCCACCATTTACTTGGACCTAGGATATCTCTACTATGCATCCGTAGTAGTGTGCTTATGTGGACACATACGCACATAATGGTTTAGAGCCCCACAAATGAAACATCCTCCTGTACCCCTCTAAGATGGCGTCCCTCCTGTACTCTGGCGAACTGGATCCTATCAGATCCAACCCTAGTAGACTGCTTGCGTGTGAGCTAGCTATACCTGATAAGTACCCTAGCCTCCTGTCCTTAGATCCACCAAAACCCCCTCTAAATGCCACCTCACTGAAATCTCTGAGTCTGCCTACCCCTCTGATGCTGGTGTCTCTGGTGTTGCATGTACTACTACGTGGTGTACGGTGGAGCTCTCAGTGGCTACTAGTGGAGACTAGAATCCTCCTCTAGGGGGTGGTACTATACCCCATGATCCTCTGACTCTGAAATTCCTTGTATCCTATCCTGAGAATTTAATATTGTTCCTATCTAAGTGTTATTGTACCTTATTCTTATGTTCACCTCAGCCAAGTAGGCCTTCTCAACAGAATTCTCAAGGGTGGGAGGAGATAACATCCTAACTACTCCTGTTATATCTACATTTAGCCCCCGAATAAACCTATTGACCTATAACTTCTTGTCTTGTAGGTAGTCTACATACTGCAAGAGATCTAAGAACCTGCTCTCATATTGCACTACTGTGTCAGATCCTTGTCGTAAATCATGAAACTCATCGATCCTCTTCTACACGAAATGCTCTGACATATAACGAGCCCTGAATCGCTCCTCAAACATCTCCCAGGTCATTGTCTCTCGAGTCAGATGGAGTTTACGCTCCTCATTCCTCCACCAAACACCTGCTATGTCTCGGAGGAGGTGTATGACAAACCTTTCCTTGACGTTGCTCTCATAAGAGTGCAAGCCAAAGCAACTATCCAAGCTAAAGAGTCATGACTCAGCCCCAAAGCCATCTCTAGAGCCGGTGTAAGTGGGGTGGCTGCAGTGAAAGAAGATCCCTGATCACACTGCCTGTATCTCGATCCTGTGATGTAGTCCAACAGGTGAAAGGGGTCGCCTATCCCCAAATGGTCCCTCGAGACTGTGTGAGTGGCTACGACGGAATGAGGCTACCCTCTCGTGATGAATGGAAGGGCTACGTGACCTCTCCCGCCTAAGTGTATCATGCTCTGGTGGCTCTGAATGTAAATCCTCACCTATCAGCTCCTCGTCTCCCAATGGAATCTCCTCCTCTCTCTCCTCCTGTGGTGGTGGAAGAGTTGCTCCACAACGCCTATCAGCTGGTGCAAGGCCTCTAATATCTGAGGCCCAAATTCGGGTACTGGCGGCTCCCGCGTAGGTGCACTATGCCCCAACCTCTAGCTGATCGTCCCCTCTTGGGTGCCATCCTGTGTGCACAAGGTGAGTGAAGAGTTTATTAATTAAAAATTTAATGGTTGCGGATGATTTTTAACTAATTATTTTAATCCATTTATTTAAATTTAATGTTATTAACATTACTATTAACTATCTTAATTAGTTACCCCAGTGTCTGTGTGTGTGAACCTCGCTCTGATACCAATGTAATGCCCCTCCTGGGGACACCGAAAAAATCTAGGCCAAGAAAAAAAAAAAAATTAGGGTATTTTTTTTTTTTTTTTAAGCTGAAAACAAATACTACAATGTTTTGCTTTACCACCTCTCTCCCACGTCATTTAATTTATATAATTTAATCATGTTCATAATTCAAATTAATAATTAGTCCAAAATAATTTTTTTATTTACTGATACAATTTTGACTTTACTAAGGTTACCGAATAACACATTTAAAAAACTACACCCCCTTTTAATTTTATTAGTTTTCCCCTTTTAAATCAGTTTTCCCACACACACAACTTTAATACTAATTTATTTCCATTCCCATTAAAATTTATTCATGATTTAAAAAGGGTAGTTAGGGTTAATTGTGAGCCATAGGATAGAAAGCACCTCAGCCCTTGATCTAAGTTTGCCCTAAAGGTGCCCTAAAAATTTCCTTATGTTTTTTTTTTTTATTTATTTTTCTTTTTTCCGAGACTGTAGGTGAATTTGAATGAGAGTTTCTGCAAAGTTTTGAAGATCCAGTACAACATTAAAAAGACCTTTTTTTTTGTGTTTAGAGGATACTTATGTTTATTTTAGTAGTTGTTTTAGAAGTGTGAAGGGGATGGAAGTGGTGGGCAGAGGACTCGGTGTTGGGGAGCATGGGGAAGTTGTAGGGGGGAGGCCCGTGGCACGTAGGAAAAAGGGTTGCATTAGGGGTGGGGCAGTCGGCGGCATGAGGTTGGGAGTCGGGGAAGCAAAGAGTATTTAAAGGGACGTGCGTGTGGCCAAACGAGGGAGGATGGTGAGGTGGGTGGCAGGGATTGGTTGGGGGCGGCGCCCCACTGGACAGGTAGGGCGTGGGGGTTTGGACCCCCCCACCATTTTGTTGGTTTTTGTGTGTATATTTGCATCAGGCGTGGGTGTGGGATTCGGGCATCCCACAATTTTATTTTTTATTTTTTAAAATGTTACACAATATATATATTTATGTAAGGATAAGACATTACATACATATATATATATATATATCTATAGATATTATATATAATATACTGTTAATTATGTTTTCGTTTATTAAAAAATTATATATCATATATTGATATATTGATATGCAAAACATTATAAAAATATTATATATTAGATATTAATTATTATATATATATATATATATCCATATCTATATCATATCTATATCTATATATTTCAGGGAATTATAACATGATTATACCACAATATTATAATGACATCTGCTATATATAACCACATGAAAACTAAATCATCCATGTTGTAGAACAATTAGATAAAATTTAGACAATGCTATTGATTAGAAACATCCATAGTCATTTCAACATAGTATCATTAAGCAACTTTTGTTCTTATTATTATTATTCTTTTGTGATAAAAAAAAAAAAGCAAAGAATTATAGCAAATCCCATTTCAATAACGGGAAAGGAGGTTAGGAAAACAAGTTTTTTTAAATTAGTGAAGATGATGTACAATCCACATTTGACTTACGATTTTTAAAACCATTTTTCAAGTTCAGCTAGGAAAGAGATTAAATGTATTCATTGGGATCTTCCAAGAGAGTGGTTTTTGCCTGTATTATTCAAATTCACTAACTTACATGTACATGAGAGAGATTGTTATTTCACCAATTGTTATTTTAGTTCCCATCCAAAATGACTTACAAAATTTACAAAAGAAAAATCTATAACAAGAATAATACCAGCAATAATAACTCATCTTTTTCTCAGAAGAAAGAAGGTTCCATCAATCAATAAATATCAAAACCCTAATTTTTGACAATCTTTCATTTACACGGCTTAAAAACTCACGAATCCACTAAGTTTGCCATTATACATAAATACTCAAGTGTAAACTATTACCAACTTCTAGAATAAGAATCGGAAGAAGATTGTGCGTAAAAAGACTCAAGTCGACCCAAGTAATACCAATTTACAAAAAGTAGAGCATTTTACAATGCAAAGAAAGCTTTACATTAGCCATATCCAAAGGGGTTACAAGAGGTGCGTCCACAAGGAGAATAAGATGCCAAACAGGGACTCCACAAACACAACTATCAATTTCAACTGCCAACCAACCTTCATGCCTTCTAAGAAAATGAAGGATAAAGAGCTTGTTTGTCCACCCAACCTAGCATCATGACAATGGCCCTCCCAATATTGGGGACGCATGCTAGCCGCCCCCAAGCCCATGGGAAAGAGTAAACCATCCACAACTTGCACAAGAAAGAGGGTGAAGCAACCACAACACATTGGACATGGGAAAACAAACAAGTAAAATAAGACTCCAAGTTTACGAGGAGAACCCATGTTCTACGTCAAGGTGGGGAAGAGAAGGAGAAAGTTCTCCACAGGTTATATTCAAATTAATTAGCCATAATACAACATCTCCATAAAACCTCCTTATTGCTCCTAAATTAATCAAAACCCCTCCTTAATCCCTCCACCCTTCCGCCAAGTCCTTCTTGGAAGGATTTTCAACCCCAAAGGGTTTCCTTTTTTTTTTTCCCCCCCCCCCTTACCAAGAAGGGGGAAGGAGATCCAAGCCACTGAATCAACTTCCCCACCCTCAACCATTTGAAGGGAAAAAAAACTATAAGCCCTTTACACACAAAAAAACAAGGCTTTTCCATCATATAGTTTTCTTGTAAAATGTTATATTAAGAGTAGCTAGTTGCCTTTTCTTCTTAGAGTAGTTTAGTTTAGGATAGGAAGAAGAATTCGGATTTCTCAGAGAGCATATTGCACTCTGAAGGTCCCACAGCTTGAGAGATAGTCCCATGTTATGCAATCAACACTAAGTGAACCTTGCCTCGGAAATACGATCCATAACTCATTTGGGGGTGATGGTGATTTTGCCATTAACAACAATATCAGTGCTCGTTAATGGCTAGACATCTGTAACCAACTTCACATGATAGAAAAACTAACACAGAAAAATTAACCAGGTTTTTCTCAAAATATGAACTTTTCTCTCAAATTTTTTCTTATGAAATTTACTCCCCACCCTTTTGCCAAGAGTATTCTTATTGGTATTTATACATTTTAATCACTCAATTTTCCCCATGACAAGAGAAGAATTTCGAAGACCTTTGTTTGTTACCAGTTTGTCTAAGAAATTGACATTTAACAATTTACATCCGAAGCTAACCAGGTGGACCAATTGTGAACTGATCACAATTTCTTGGGGCCCATCGACTAATACTAGGATGTCATTGCCAAAATTTTGGGAAAATCCTTCGAATCATTATGATTCTGTCATTAATAATCCATTTTTAAATCAATTTTCTGTAGGCCTGCATAACAGGATATGATAGGTATGCCTTTTCACTCTCGTTGAAAAACACCTTTTTTCATTTTTTGCACTTGTAATCTTTCATCATTCATCCTTTTTCCTCTTTCATTCCTTTGGCAACTCTTCCCACATCCAGTTACTCTTGTAATTCCCATTTTGCAAGTGCCCCGAGCAATTCCACTTCAAATATCAATCTTAACTAATCCTTGGACTCACCAATAGTTCTAAATCCATTCAATGTGACTTTACATATAGAGAGGACCGGATTTGCATCAAAACTGATGAAAAACAATGCATATTCAGTTTCCTGAGTCTTAGAGAAAAAATGGCAGAAAAACAGAACGCAAATACACAAGACCCGTTGATTATCCCTATGCCCCTTCTTTTCTTTTTATATAGAGCATCCACCTATTTCCATGTGCAAATGCAAAGGATAAGTATAGGGGAAAGATCCAAACAGAGCTTTGCCTTCCACGTGGTCCTCAGGCCCCAAAAAAAAACAATCCGTTTTGGGCCTTGACAAAGGCCTTAGTAACAATGAGCTAGTGAAGCCATCCACGTGGTGTCCTTAATGGTGCATTGTTGAGATCGTCCCTCACAATTAGAGACCCCCAAACATCGCGGGCCCCCACCTGTCCTCAATCTGGTAGAGTTGTTAAAAGTTTGAAGGATCAGTGGAGGCGCCATCTTTCCAGAGTTTCGCGTAGTTTTCCTTGGCCGTTGAAAAGTCCAGCAAAGGTAGAAGTGATTGAGCCTCAAAAGTGTCCTCAGGGTGCTTCTTTAAAATAAAAATTAGGGGCCGGTCCACAAACGCGTGGTTCCCTCCACTGTGTCCCAGGCCTTAGAAATTTCCTTTTTTGAAAATTTTAAGATAAAGCTGAGCTGGAAGAAACCTCCACCTATCTCCCTCTTGACATTTAAGGTGGGGATCTTAAGGCTAATCCAAAAATGATCACCTTCCCCCCACATGTCTCTCATTTTTCTTCCCCACAAAACTATACCAACCAGCCGCATGAAAATTTTGTCTATGTCTGGGCACGGCAGTGGAAACCTCCACGTGTCTCCTTTGATGTAACTCCCCAAGGCCAAACCAAAAAGCAAATTTTCAGATGAGTGTCGGCCCTCCACATGGACAAGTTTTGAGTCGAAGTCAGCCTTATAGTTTTTAAAGTGCCCCACTAACCGCAATTGAACAAAAATAACTAGCCTTACACTTTCCATTGATTTTTGGAAGTAATTTTACTAGAAAAATAACACACTCAAAACCGTACAAATTAAGGAAATCACCATTTGAGCCTAAAATGAATCTTTCTTCTTCTTGCAAGGACAGAAATTTGAAATGTTATACGGCCAAAATAACGATCCACCAAACTATAATCAATAACTTTCCATACATTTTGGGGATTAAAAATGACAGACAACAAAACATTACTATGGAAAATAAACGATAAAGAAAGCCTGAGTTTTATTACACCCAAGTTATAGATTCTTTTACCATGGACCAGAGGAACGGTAAAAACAAAATATAGACTTTTAAGTGATCCTCGACCAAAGAAGGGACTGATCATGGCAACCAAATGGGAGGATGAGAGTTTTTTATGTATCATACATGGAGATATAGATACCACAGATCTCGTAAACTGAAGAACTTTAAAGGATAAACGGGGCAAGTCAATTTGTGCCCAACAAACCATCGTTAGGAAATCTTATATCCCTTAAAATGGTTTCTCTTGTGTGTTTTGATGACATAGAGGGCATTTCTAAGCTTGGAAGTCATTTATTCAAGAGGGAATCATCTCGATCTTTTTGATCACACTCCAAATTTCGTTTCGGGTTTTTCCTTAGTCCCGAGTGATAGATATTGTTTTTAACCCACTCATATATATTTATTATATAAATTTAAAGTATTTAATTTTGGCAATAGAATAACATTAAAATTATCCAAAAAAAGAGGGATTATTACAAGAAGGAGCAAATTAAACAAAGTGAAACTTGCCTTAGGAAATAAGATCCATAACTATTTGGGGTGATGTGATTTGCATTAACAGCATCATTGATTGTAATGGCTATACAATCTGTAAACAACTTCACCTGATAGAAAAACTAACACAAAGAAAAGGAACCAGGTTTCTCAAAATATGACTTTCTCAAATTTTTCTTATGAAATTTAACCCAATGCCTTTTGCAAGAGTATCTCATTGTATTATACATTTAATCACTCAATTTTCCCCATTGAAAAGAGAAGAATATTGAAGGACCTTGTTGTTACCAATTTGCTAAGGAAAATTGACATTTAACAAATTTAATCGGAAAGCTACCAGGTGGACCAATTGTGAACTGATCACATTTCTTGGGCCCTCGACTAATGGACTAGGATGTCATGCCAAATTTTTGGAAATACTTCTACTCATTATGATTCGGTCATGTCATAAACTCATTTTAATCAATTTTCCAGAGGTTGCATAGCTGGATATGATAGGTAATCCTTTTCGCTCTCGTGAAAACCTTTTCATTTTTTGCACTGGTAATTTCATTCATTTTATCATTTTCTATTTCATTCCTTTGCAACTCTAGCCCGCATCCAAGTTCTCTGGTAATTCCCATTTTTGCAACGTGCCCGAGCAATTCCAACTTCAAAATATCAATCTAACAATCCTGGACTCACAAATTAAGTTCTAAATCCATTCAATGGAACGTTATCAGATAGAGGGACAAGGAAGTTAATTCAAAAATTGGATGAAAAAACAGTGCATATTCATGTTTCCTAGTCTAGAGAAGAAAAATGGCAGAAAAACAGACGCAATACACAAAGAAACCGTTTATGTGCCCCTTCTTTATTTTTATATTATAGTCGTCACCGTTTCAGGGCAAATGCAAAGGATAAGTATAGGGGAAAGATTCCAAGCAAGCGCTGGCCTTCCACGTGTCCTAGGCCCCAAAAAAAAGCACCTTTTGGCCTTTGAAAAAGTCTCAGTAAAAAGGAGCCAGTAGAAGCCTCCACATGTCTTAATGGTGCATTTTGAGATAGTCCCCAAAATTAGAGACCCCAAACAAGCACGGGCTCCCCACGTGTCTCAATCTGGTAGAGTTGTTAAAAAATTTGAAGGATCAGTGGAAGGTGCCATCTTTCCAGAGTTCGTGATAGTTTTCCTTGGCCGTTGAAAAGTCCAAGCAAAGGTAGAGTGAGTTGAAGCCTCAAAGTGTCCTCATGGTGCTTCTTCAAAATAAAAATTAGGGGCCGGTCCACAAACATGCGTGGTCCCTCCATGTGTCCCAAGCCTTAGAAAATTTCTTTGAAAATTTTAAGTATAGAGCGGAGCTGGCAGAAACCTCCACATGTCTCCCTCTTGCAAATTTTAAGGTGGGATCTTAAGGCTAAACCTCAAATGATAACCTTCCCCCCACATGTCCATTTTCCAACAAAACTATACCAGCCACATGAAAATTTTGTCTATGTCTGGGCAAGGCAGTGGAAACCTCCACGTGTCTCCTTGATGGAACTCCAAGGCCAAACCAAAAAGCAACTTTTCAGATGAGTGTCGGCCCTCCACATGGACTAGTTTTGAGTCGAAGTCAGCCTTATAGTTTTTAAAGTGCCCCACTAAGCTGCATCGAACCAAAAGTAGCCACATTTCCATTGATTTTGAGAAGTAAATTTTATTGGAAAAATACACCCGTCAAACCGTACAATGTAGGAAAATCACCATTTGAGCCCGAAAATGAATCTTTCTTCAAGGACAGAGAATTTGGAAATGTTATAAGGCCAAAATACGATCCACCAAACTATATCCAATAACATTTCCATACATATTTGGGATAAAAAATGACAAGGACAACAAACATTACTATGGAAAACAGAACGAAAGGAAAAACTTGAGTTTTACACCCAAGTTATAGATTCTTTTACATGGACAGAGGAACGAAAAAACAAAATATAGACTTTTTAAGTGATCCTCGACCAAAGAAGGGACTGATAATGGCAACCAAATGGAGGATAGAGTTTTTATGTATCAATACAGGGAGATAGAGAAGACAACAGAGCTCGTAAACTAAAGAACTTTAAGGATAAACGGGGCAAGATCAATTTGTGCACCAACAAACCATCATTATGAAATCTTATCCCCTTAGATGGTTTCTTTGTTTTTGATGACATAGAGGAATTTCTAAGCTTGGAAGTCATTTATTCAAGAGGGAATCATCTCGATCTTTTTGGATCACAACCTCCAATTTCGTTCATTGGTTTTTCTTAGTCAGGATGTGAACTAGATATTGTTTTAACCAATCATATATATGTATATAAATTTAAAGTATATTAATTGTGCAATAGAATAATAATTAAAATTATCCAAAAAAAGAGGGATTATTAACAAGAATTAGCAAAGTAAAACAAAGATGGAAATATATATATATAAATTAAATAATATAAGATTTATACACACACACACACATAAATAAAGAGGAACAAATAAATATTAGATAAATAAATAAAAGAATTGAATAAAAGGGTAAGTGCATCAATTTTGGGGCCCAAAAGGGGGTCTTAAGTGGATGTATTTTTCTGAATAAAAAACAACTTCAACTTGTACGAGTTTTTTGAAATAGTTACACTCAAAATTGGAAGATGTTGTAGCAATATGAATCATAGAATTTTGAGTCTATTTTTTATGCTATTAAATTTTATTGAAAACATATAAGTTTAAGTGGGTCAAATAATTAAAACACCAACAGATGCTCTTGTTTTTGTTAAAAAACATAATAGAGTAACTTTCGTGCCCCCACCAGTTTTTTAGCACCATTTAGTATTTTTGAAAACCCTTTGGTAGAAAGATAGCTAGGAGCATCTAGTTTGGGTTCCATTTTTTTTAGAATTTTTTAGCGAATATTTTTTTATTTATGATTTTTCTAGTACAAATATTTGATGTTTTGAAAAATAACAGAGCTCCGACAGTGCCCCACCCGCTAACTACCTCAAAAAATATCAAAAATTAGTTTTTTGTATGAGTATGTATAGAATTATACCTAGTTTGGGCTAGTATAATTTTTCTAAAATTTCTATAACCTTAAAAAAAGATACACCATGAAAGATAGACATATTTACACTTCAAAATTTTTTTATAAAAAGACATAGTTAGAAAATAAATAATATGGAAACCCTATATTAGTCAAAAAAATTGAAAAATTATATTTTTTAGAAAGAAGAAACACGTCGTGGTATAATTTTTTAAAAATGGATCAATTGTTTTATTTTTATTTATCATAGAGGAAGTAAAATTTTTACATTTTCTTTCAAAAACACGTTGTTTGTTGTGTTTGTACAGGTCCATGCCTCAGGCTTGGGGATCCAAACCTGATCCCAAGCCTTGAGGCATGGCTTGGAAAAAGCTAAAATACAAAACACATATGCGTTATAACATATACACATTTTTCTTTGTTTATATATTGTGGCCCCCCAATGTCCCTTTCATCTCTTTCACTAGAATTTTGTAACAGAATGTTTTGTCTGTAATTTTCTCTACATTTTTGCATGATTTTTTAGTAGTTCATTTTGTCTCCTACCCCACTAGTTGATTATTTCTAATCATGGGTGATAAACATCAAGCTAAGGACAAGAGGAAAGTCAAGAATGAGACACCGAAGAAATTAGAAGGGAAGAGAATAAATAAATTGAAGAGAATGCAAAAACTTCAAGCAAGGCAAGGTACATTCACTATATCAAATGTAGGTAATGTATTAGAAAATGAGGATGAAATACATAATGAAAATGTAGAGAATAATAATTTTGTAATGACTAATAATATTGAATTGAATGATAATGTTGGTATGGATGAAGAAATTGATATGAATCCAATTGTTTAACCCTTACCTGAGAATCCAAATGTTAACCCTGAAATTTGTATGAAAACACTGAATGAAGAAAGTAACCTTGTAAACGAATCTTCACCTCTAAGAACACCTCCTTCCATTTTGTGAAAAAAACCAATTCACTTAATTGAAATTGATGAAAACATTATAAAACCAATGCCTAACAAAATTTCTGAAAGAAATGCGAGAAAAAAAACTAGTGGAAATTGGGATAACTACTTTGAGAATTTAAATGACATAGAAAGATGTCAATTATTTATTTCATTGATGAAATTGATTAAGATGAGACCTATAATAAATACCCTAGGGTTAAAAACATCTAATGTTGTTGATCAAAATGTGTCAATTGTTGAAAACATACATAAATCATACCAAACTGTAGGTGGAAAAAGATGCACCGAAGATAGTAATGCTACACGACGTACACTTACTAATTATATAGTGAGTGATAAAACAAATAATAAACGTTTGATTAGAAAAACAAGCAATGCTTTGAAGCTAAATATTAAAACACTAATGAAAGTAATAAAGAGACGTAAATGTCTTAAGTTAGTCAATAACATTGACTATTGGGCTTTTTCTAGCAGACTTCCATACAAAGACAAGAATATATTTGATATTCTAAAAGAATTAATTGTAAAACTTTGGAATGAGAACACAAGGGTGTCAACGAATAGAAGATATACAGTAAAAAAGAAGAATAGGTTCTCGTAATCGTGAATCATGTGCAAAACATTTCTTAGATATGACTAAAAAATAATTGCTCTCTAATTTTAAGAATGAAAATACACAAATTAACATTAGCCAAAGATTATTTGAAATGAGCAAACCCTTTTATGTGAAAATCAATCACTCAAGTACCACTTGTTGTTGCAGGCATCACATTGAATTTTCAATGCATTATGATGTTTTTTTTCAAATACATCATGTTTTTCATACTCACATCATATTGCAGGAGTGTGGAATAAATGTACCATAAAAATCTTCAAGGGAATTTATTCCGACAATATTCTGTGAAAAATAAACAAGAAAAATTTTAGATAACAAAGAATGTTTGGATGGAATGTGCAATGTATGAGATGGCTTGCCAAATTTGAAAAATTGTATCTATGAGGAGAGTACGTATTCAATAGAAAAATAATTGGTTAGTTTCACTAAAAGTAAATCGGTGGCATATCAATTAAAAGATGGAAAAGAATCTAAGAGGTGTGAGCTTGTTAGAAAATAATTACCTGTATCAGAATATATGGTCAAATTCAAAGAGAATTTTTTTTATGAGTATGCAAGGAACATACATAGAGCTCGATGGTTGGATGAACAATTCAAGTTAAGCAAGGACACATTCCCACTTGTTACTATTGTTTTATTAGTTGAATTCATAGAGAATTACACATTGCAACCACAAATGGAGGTTCAGTCTAAATATTATAACTCAGTGCAAGTTTCTATTTTCATGCATATAACATTCATGCACTCTCATGAAATCACTAAGAAAGACTGAAAATAATTAAGAAAGTATCATTTATACATTAGTGATGATCGAAAACATTCTACAAAATATGTACAAGGGTGTTTCTGGGTGTTTTATGTGAACTTCAATAAGAGGAACATTAGTTTCGATCAACATTACATTTAGTCAGACAACTGCACATCACACTTCAAGAATGCATAGATGTTTTATTGGCTAAGCAGGATGAACAAAGAAATAAATGTACAACATATCTGGAGTTTTACTGAGGCAGGGCATGGAAAAGAAGAACATGATGGTGCAGAAGCATGTGTGAATAGAGCACTTGCAAGAGAAGAGTTAAAGTTCAAGGATGGTGCTAAATTTACAGATGCAAAAAACATTGTTGATTGGTGTGTCGATAATATGGGCCATGAATCTTAAGAGAGATCAACAGTTCATAGATATTTTTCGTTGATAAAGGAACAACGTATGGAAAAATTTAAAGATTGTATGAAAGTTACAGGATCGAGTGATATGCACTCATTCTGTAGTTTAGATGCAAATGCTTGGACTATTAATATTAAGTACATGACATGTTTTTGTAAATCATGCATTGATTTTGCATGGAATGAATGTGAGTCATAATAGTGTGTGGATGAATGGAATTTTAGACCTCTAATTCCACTCGACACACATCAAGTTCCACAAGCCTTACAACTTGCAGGGTCTTAAGATCAAATGACAACATCACCTAACTTTGACCAAGTATCTAATTTAGTGCAACAAGGTACATACATATATCTACATGCCATGTTTTAGATTTATAAATTATTAAATGGACAACTCTTAATGTATTTTTTAAATTGATTGAACAATTTTACTTTGTGATACATAGGGCACATTTTTGTAATTATTGCAACGGAATTTAACGAAGAGGGAAAAAACTACTTCTTTTCTCATTGTGTAGATGGGAAAAAAATTGACTTCCACAGTCATTGATGGTGAAGACCTTGAGTATCCCACTGGCTCAGTGGTAGTCACTGGAACTTGGCTTTGACGATATCCTATCAAAAAATAAAACATTTGGTTGTTTGAAGACTATGAAGTACATCAGAATATACTTCACTATTCACATTTGGTCCTTGCAACAAATATTAAATTGATCAAATATCGAGGTCAGCCATCAAACAAGAATCTTTGGAAGGTTCATGAATCATATCATGAAGCAATTCTTGCTACTGTCAAGAATAGAGTTGATCCTTGCAGTTCATTGGATTGAATTTGCAAAGGTATGTTCTTCATGAATTTAATTTGAATATTTACTTAAATGATTTTTTTTGAATTTTGTATGATTTAAAATTCTATTTAATTTCTTACTAACATGTTTAGGTAGGTTAGTGGTGCCAAAAAAAATTCCACCTTCACGAGGTTGGAAATGTCAGTAGAGAATTTACTATTCTCAAAGCCAAGTGAAGCTAAGAGAAATTAAGTGTGCATGTATACTTTGCTTAATGCTAAATCAAATGAAGCAAGAACTACCACCTAAAATAGTTCTACAATTTAGCTAAAACAAAGCATAAACACCATCATGATAAGAATTAAACAAGGGTTAGATGCTAGCATTCATCAATACAAACTTTGAAACTAACAATGCTAAATATCTAAACTCCTCTATTCTCTAACAACAAATAAATGAATGGACCTAAGTAAGCTCCATGGCTATCAAAATAGTTGTCCTTAATGCTCCAAGAACCTAGGAATGGGGGCTAATCAAAGTTGGGCTACAAGACCCTTTTGACACCTCCCATATGACCCAAGCACTTTAAGAAAGAGGCTTAACTCTTCAAGATGATGAACTCTCAAAAGGGCAAGGTGCAAGCTCTTAGTCTCTTTGCTATATGCTTTGCATTTTCTCTCTTAGAAAGTTTAGGTGTAAGTAAAAAGGTAGGTGGAGGGCTCTTTATATAGCCCAAAGGATAAAGGATTCAACACATTCTCATGAATGTGGGATAAAGGTAAAACATGATTAGGAATGGATAAGGTTGCTTTATTAAAGGTAACCTTACTTTAGAAGGGTTTAATACATGTTTAGCAAGTCATGGGAGTTGGGGGGTATTTTAATTAATCAAAGGTGATTAATTAATAGGTAGATGTAAGCTTATAGAAGCTAATTAGAGGAATATTAGTACGATTTAGGCTATTATAAGGGGATTAAATCAATTAAATATTGATTTATTGGTTAAATGGAAGGGAAAGCTAATTAATTAATAATAATTAATTAGTCTAGGTAGAAGGGGTGATTTATTAACGGAAGGTCGTTAATTAGGGTATTTGTTGGATAGGCAACTTAATTAATTAGCTTAGTGTAATTAATTAATGATGATATGAGGGAAAATGAGTGCTTTTGACGATATGTCGTTGATTTGCGAGAAAGGGGATAATTAGCACAATTTAAGTATTTAAATTGCTTGGGCGTAATTATAGGTGTCTACATTTGCCCCTCTTTGGGGTGGCGTAAGTGATGCCACTTCAAAGATAGTAGACAAAAGAGATTTTGAAGAGATAGAAGAAAAATTAGTAGGAGGGAGAGATGCCCCCTCGAGTGTCGATGGGGTGATAGAAGAACTCGATCGACGATCGAAAAAGGTGAGAAGTAGGCAGAAGAATGGGGACGAGGCAGGATGCCCCGAGGAGAGGGAGAATTAGGGGTGAAAGGGAAGTGGTGCAGAAGAAATATGGATGAGGGGAGAGAAGAGCTTAACCTCTAGCTGCTTATGTGTTTGGAACAAATTTGATGTCATCATATTGCCATAGAAACTACATCATCGGTCCTTATGAAAAATATAAGCATACGACAAAGGTAGAATGACATGAAAAGCCATACTACGAACAATTGTCCATTGCTGAAAGTACCAACTCCACGCAACATACAATAATGCAATGCAATACGAGAAGGAAACAAGCTCATATAACAGGGAAAACAAGTACGAACACACATATCTAACCCAACAACGGTCAAGACAGTTGTACAAATGTTTTGTTATCAGTGCTGAAGAGATCCACAAGTTCGTGATTGACGACAAGGGTTAAAAATGATGCCCCAAGCAAGGATACATGCAAGGGGAAATGAAAATGGACACGGGGTCCATGAAAAGCATTTGTGCGCAACGAAACAACACCAGGCAACCAAAAGTGCCCCAGAGTACAGACGAAGCAAGCAGCTAGCTTTTGTGAATGGTTGTGAATCCAGTGATCCGCGAGTCGTATTAATCGGGGAAGATGTGAGACAAACCAACAGGATATGGAGAAAATACCATGCGCAAGACACAAGTTTCAGCCGTAAGAAGCAAGTTACCATTTTGTAGGGTGTTTTACTTTTTAGGAATTTTTTGAAAAATTTTGCCTTGTTTTTAGATTTTTTTATATATATATATATATATATATATATTATTATATTGTTTTTGTTTTCTCGAAACAATGTTCTATTGTTTTTGTGTTTTGAAAACAATGTTCTATTGTTTTTGTGGTTTGGAAAAATTTATTTGATATTGCTTTTGTGTTTTGTGAAACAATTTTTTATTGTTTTTATGATTTTGTGATTTTTAAAACAATTCTCTATTGTTTTTGTGATTTTGTGAAACAATTTTCTATTGTTTTTGTGTTTTCTGAAACAATTTTCTATTGTTTTTGTGTTTTTGCCCCGAAATGATTTTCTATTGTTTTTATGTGTTGTAAACAATTTTCTGTTTTTTGTGTTTGGATGAAACAATTTTCTATTGTTTTTGTGTTTTGTGAAACAATTTTCTATTGTTTTTGTGTTTTAGTGAAACAATTTTCAATTGTTTTTGTGTTATTGTTTTTGTGTTTTCTGAAAACAATTTCTATTTTTGTGTTTTTCTGAAAACAATGTGTTTTTGTGTTTTCTCGAAACAATTTTCTATTGTTTTTGTGTTTTCTGAAACAATTTTCTATTGTTTTTGTGTTTTCTCGAAACAATTTTCTATTGTTTTTGTGTTTTGTGAAACAATTTTCTATTGTTTTTGTGTTTTTAACAGTTTTCCAAAGCTATGTGCAGGTAACCAAGAAAGCATGGATGCCCCCAGCGTTAGGTGGGGAATATACAAGGGCAGAAGCCATGCGCTTATGAACAAGAAGGTGAAGTCGTTGAGTTGCCCCCAGCGTAAGATGGGAAATAACGAAAGACCACGTCCCTTACAGACGAATAGAAGAAGGCAAAGCCGGATCAAGGCTGGACTAGATGGTGTGCACAAGGAAACTCGAAGGTAGAACCAGGTCCAGGAAAAAGACAACTACCCTTCTAATACAGAATGCTTGTGAACAACGAATCCTCCCGAGGCGCCGGAAACCGGTTTTCACCCAAGGACTTGTCCAAAGTGCCACAATTGCGTGGTTTTCACTAGTGGACGACCTGTTTTCTCTTTTTTTTTTTTTTTTTTTTTTTTTTTTTTGATGTTTTTATATTTTTTTATATATGATTTTTATGACTTTCTTGTGCCATGTTTAGGCATAAAACCTCTTAAGATGCATGGAATTCATGGGCTCCCGGAGCTCATCACCATTGGGGTGAGCCAACTTGTATGCCCCTGTGCCATACTTGGCAACTATGACATAGGGTCCTAACCAGTGTGGTTCGAACTTCCCTTTCTTTTCTCGCTCTGCTCTGGTGTTGAACTGGTTCTCCTTCATAACTAAATCACCCACCTCAAACTGGCGAGGGATGATTCTCTTGTTGTAGTTGCGGGAGATTCTGTGTTGATATACTTTCAGGTGATTAAGAGCGCGAATGCGCCTCTCATCCAGGAGCTCTAACTCAGCCAATCTTGCCACTCGGTAATCTTCATCCTTATCCAAATAGTCCCGAAGAGAAATTCGCAGGGATGGGAGTTCAATCTCTAAAGGGATGATAGATTCTGTCCCGAACACGAGGGAATATGGCGTCGCACCCGTAGGAGTGTGAATTGATGTTCGGTAGGCCCAGAGGGCTGGGTGGATTTGTAGGTGCCAGTTTCGACCAGTTTTGCTAACCATCTTCTCCATTATCCTTACCAAAGTCTTGTTTGTTGCCTCAGCTTGTCCATTACCCTGAGGGTAATATGGCGTGGACCATTTCAATCTGATTTGGAACCGTTGGCAAAGACCTTTCACAGTTTTGTTCTTAAATGACTTCCCATTATCTGTGACAATGGCTGCAGGGATACCATATCGGCAAATAATGTGATTCATGATGAATTTAGAAATCTGTGCTCCTGTGACATAGGTTAAAGGGACAGCCTCCACCCATTTTGTAAAGTATTCTGTAGCTGTGATGATATGTGTATGACCATCAGATGAGGTAGGAGTAAGCTTCCCTATTAGATCAAGTCCCCACTTGGAGAATGGCCACGGGGTAGTGATTGGTTGCAATGGTTGCGATGGAGCATGGATGAAATTTCCATACTTTTGGCATAGCACACATTTTCTAACATAATTACAACAATCAGTTTCCATGGTGGGCCAATAGTAACCTACTCTTAACAGTTTCTTAGCCAAGACCATTCCATTTGTATGTGCTCCGCATACTCCTTCGTGTACTTCTTTAATTGCCTGGATTGACTCCGGCACATCCAGACAACGTAACAGATTCCCATCGTAGCCACGACGATAAAGTGTACCTCCTAACAGGGTGTAACGGGCTATCTGGCGAATTAGGCTCTGCTTTTCAGAGCGGGAGATTTCGGGAGGGAATGTACTGTCCTTAAGATAGGTGAAAATGGGTTCATACCATGGTGAATGGGGACCAACAACCTCACAAGCCAAGCAAGATTCTGGCATGTCATACGCGGGCTGGCGTAGATTTTCTACGAAGAATGGCATATCATTGTTCCCTGGCGGAATACGAAGCATAGATCCCACCATTGCCATAGCATCTGCCGATCTATTCTGCGCTCTTGGGATTTGCTCAAAGGTAATGCGCACAAAATACTCCTTCAGAGTTTCCACCAACTTCTTATAAGGTATGAGCTTGTCATCCTTAACTTTATACTCATCATTAACCTGTTTGATGATTAGCTGTGAATCACCTACAACCTTCACATGTTGAATATTCCACTTGATGGCTAGCTTCATCCCTGCAATGAGTGCTTCATATTCCGCAATGTTGTTCGTGCAAGGGAAGGCCAGGCGGAAAGCCTGTGGTATAGGATCACCTGAAGGAGTAATAAGGACCACTCCTGCACCTGAACCATGAAACGTAAAAGATCCATCAAAATGTATCTGCCATACGACAGATTCTTCAATGTAGAGAAAAGATGCATCTGGCAGATCCAGACTCAAAGGTTCTGTGCTTTGCAAAGGTGCTTCCGCTAGCTGGTCAGCAAGTACTTGTCCTTTAATTGATTTTTGATGGACAAATTCTATATCAAACTCACTGAGTAGAATGATCCAATTAGCCATTCTACCTATGAGGGCGGGTTTGGACAACAAATACTTGAGTGGGTCGACCTTGGATATGAGCTTGGTCTTAGTATTTAGCAGGTAATGGCGAAGTTTCTGAAAGGTAAAAACAACAGCCAAGCAAGCCTTCTCAATCTGAGGATAATTACGTTCATAGGTGATGAGGGTGCGACTCAGATAGTACACTGCTTTCTCTTTATGGCTAAGGTCATATTGGGCGAGCAGTGCACCAATAGCATATTGCGTAGCAGAAATATAGAGCAAAAGTGGTTCTCCCGGAGTGGGAGGCATGAGGACAGGTGGATTAGCCAGGTACTGTTTAAGCAAAGCAAAGGCTTGTTGTTGCTCAGGTCCCCAGATGAAAGTGATGTCCTTCTTAAGCAAATGAGTGAATGAGTGACATTTATCTGCAAGCTGGGAGATAAAGCGGCGAATGGCTTGAATTTTCCCTTGCAAGCTACGCAGTTGCTTGATATTCTCAGGTGGAGGCATTTCTGTGATGGCAGATACTTTAGCAGGGTCTACCTCAATACCTCGTCTTGACACGATGAAGCCTAATAGTTTCCCAGATAGCACACCAAAGACACACTTCTTTGGATTTAGCCTGACTTTGTATTCACGTAGGCGTTCAAAGATACGCCGCAAAATGATAGGATGTTCCTCTCTTGTTTTGGACTTTCCCAGGATGTCGTCTACATAGTCTTCCATGATGTCATGAATCATATCGTGAAATATTACTGTCATGGCCCGCTGATAAGTTGCTCCCCGCATTCTTAAGGCCGAATGGCATCACCTGATAATAGAAGGTGCCCCAAGGAGTTGTGAAAGCTGTTTTGTGTTGGTCTTCCTCAGCGATCTTAATTTGATTATAACCCGAAAAATCCATCCATAAGTGATAGCATTTCATACCCTGCGGTTGAGTCAACAATCATGTCAATGTTGGGAAATGGAAAGTCATCTTTAGGGCAAGCTTTATTGATGTCCCTAAAATCTGTGCAAATTCGGATACCAATAGGTTTCTTCTGGACAGGAACAATGTTTGATATCCATTCAGAATAATCAATTGGCCTGATGAATCCTGCTGCAAGCAACCTTTCCAACTCTTCTTTAACTAACAAGGCCACTCTTGGGTGCATCTTTCGAAGCTTCTGTTTGATAGGCTTAGCGTCTGCGTGCACAACCAAGTTATGCACGACCAAAGTTGGATCTAAGCCAGGCATGTCTTTGTAAGACCATGCGAACACATCAATAAACTCTCGCAGTAGCATAGTGAACGTCTTTTGTTCTCTGGCTGAGAGTGATGCTCCCAATTTTACTATCTTGGGATCTTCTTCAGTACCAATATTGACATCAATGGTTTCTTCAACTAACAATTTTGATAAATCCTCCATACGCGTGGGATCGGGAGGTAGGTTGAGATCTTCATCCAAGGATGTCTCTACGAGATTTTCATCCTTGGCGTGGTCACTTTGTTTGTCCTTTGATTTTCTTATTTGTTTGTCAGCCAATGCCTCAAAGAGGTTTTCACTGTGTGACTTGGACTTTGATTTTTGCCGAGGCTTTTCTTTAGAACTCTTGCCCTCGCTTTTCTTTAAATTTTGCTGACCACGAAGTTCAGCCTCCTCGCCGAAGTAGGCGCAGGTGTCTAAGTCGATAAAGAAACCCTTCTTGTGATCTCCAATGGGAATTGTATCCCTTATGCCCATGAACTCTGCAATAGCCTCGTCATTCTCGAATAAATCTAGTGGCACGTGACGTTGTTGGTCCCATTCAACAAGGGAGGGGTATACAAGGTCAAGGGTTGGTTCATTGGGGGTGATGGTTAGGACAACATTATTCATGAAAAGGTTCGTGGAGGCCAGATCCTCATATTGGCTACAACAGGAATCCGTATCGCTGTCTAGATAATCGGAGCTATCCTCATGCTCAGAACAAGTCGCATCTTGATCGTTGGGGTGTGCTCCATAAGGGTGAATCCCAATGCCATATCTTTCTGTTTTGAAATGTGGAAGAGGGACTGGTTCTCTTTGTCCTTGTTCATTCCTCCCACATCCTAGGCCTTTGTAGCCCATGGAGTACATCATTCTGCTAGATTTTTCATATTCTGGGGTTTGATAACAAGATGGCTGAGTGTCCTCAGGGACCCAAGTAGTAGGTGGATCAAGTAATTTTTCCTCAGCTAACAAGCCTCCAGGTAGGAATGACCCAATAGTGTGTTCCTCTCTAGGTCTCCTGAAGCGGTAGTTGGGTCGACCTCTAGTCTTGGGTGACAAGGAGAGGTCAGAAACCAAGAGCGCTTGTTGTACATTATACTCCCCACAGCCATATTCCAGAATTTTCATCTCCCATGAATTAAATGGAGATGTTGAAGTAGATGCCCCATGAGTGCAAGAACTAAGAGAATTTGAATCTACTCGAGATTCCATGGCCTCAGAATGAAGAGGGACAACTATATCTGTGGAGGGACATGCGTATGTACCCTTTCGTGCAAAGATATTAAGAGCTCTAAAATGAGCAAAGGGCTCTGAGTCTCCTGGTATTGTTACTGTATGTCCCTCATGCTTCAGCTTGATGCATTGATGAAATGTTGATGGCACTGCTTACATGGCATGGATCCATGGTCGGCCTAGAAGCATATTATATGGAAGTTCCAAGTCTAAGACGTGAAACTTTGTCTGATGGCAAGTGGGGCCCACCTCCATTGGCAGCGTAATGGTGCCTGCTGACTCTCTTTCCACGTTGTCATATGCGGTGATAGTGATGATATGGGACTCAAGATCTTCTTCCGTATGTCCCAATTGTTTGACTAATTTAAGCGTGCAGATGTTCAATCCAGATCCGTTATCCACAAGCACCCGTTTGATTTTCCTGCGGGTAACAACTACCTCAATGTATAAGGGAAGATTATGTGTAGGATTCTCGATAGGGACCTCCCCTATGGTTGAAAGTGAGATGCTCACTTGGTGCAATATTTTCCACTGCGGATTGAAGGTATGCAGGATCGACTTCTAAAGGCACTCCCGACCCCCTGAAGATTTTGATACAAAATGTCCTTATGCACATTGGATATCTTGAGAAGATCTAAGATTAAGATCTTAGTAGGTGTCCTCTCCAGTTGTTCTACAAGGTTATATTTACCAGTTTACGGGGTCAACAAGAGAGGGTTCTGGAATCATGAGGTGTGTACACCTTTTTACCACAAGTACAGTCCTTTCCTTTGATTCGGAAGGTATTGACATGGTCAGCAGGAGAGTGAATACATCCGATAGGTGAATCGTAATGATTTTTATCTCTTTTGGTATATAAGTAATTCGTGGCTTTATAGGTTTGGGATGACTCTCCCTGATCTGGTTTTTCCTTTTCCGACTTATCATGCTTGGGGAATGGTTCCTTATAAATCCCCATTTTCTCGTTAGGTGTTTGCATGTGGCTAGGGTTATCCACCTCTATCTCCCTGTTGTCAATGAGGTCTTGAATATAGTGGCGAAGTCGCAAACATTTGTCTGTTTTATGACCTTTAACGCGATGCATTTCACAGTATTCATGTTCCTTATACCATGAAGGTTTAGGAGTGTTGTCATCAAATGGTTGCCTTGTAGGATAGGTCATCATGTGGGCCGCATCCAACTGTTTTAGTATGACAGACAATGGTTCATTGAGGGATGTGAATGTTCGTCGCTTTGGTGGTGGTTGAATTGGGCCCTTGGTTAGTTTAAAAGGTTGACTGGTTTGGACCGTTTGAACACGTTTGGAATCAGTGATTCCGTCCCCCACCACGTTTTTGTTTTTGTTAAAGATCTTTGGCTTTTCAGTGGGTTTGACACTTTGGTTGTCTTTAGATTGGGTTTTGAGGGTGCCTTTGGCAATGAGAGCCTTTTCTATTTGAATCCCTTTCTCGATAACCTCCTCAAAGGTGCGGACCACAATGCATTTGGAGGTGGAAAGCTATATCTGGGTGAGATTATGGATGAAAATACTGACTAGTTTGCTTCTAGAACGCGCAAGGGAAGCGATACTATCCCTCCT
>CM034154.1:379372954-379385420 GCA_019776745.2 Taxus chinensis | reverse complement strand
CAATTGGAATTCTAAAAAGTTCTAGGTCAGAGGTTAATAGATCTTGCTTTGCCTTATCAACCTTAGGCTTTGCAACCTCTAGAGATTGTTGGCCTTGAGCATTTGTCACTATTCTTGAAGTTGTTTTAGCTCTCTTTGTTGGAGGAAGAGGAGTAATATGTAACAAAGTTGCCAAATCATCAAAATTTGGCTCTATCAAATGGGAAGAAGGTTTTCTCTTCCTGCTATCAACCAAGGGTTGCACCCATGAAAAAGTAGAAGAAGAAGAATAAGAAGGTACAAGAGGTTCAAGAGAAAGTGAACCCATGGCACTTAAGGTATTCACCACTATTGCCTCCAATAAAGAGGTGAGTGAGGCATCTGTAGCTTCTTGTGCAGAGGAATTTGTGGTACTAGGAGGTTCAGTGCTAAGTACCTCCTTCTCATCTTCTACTGTAACTTCTGAAGTTCCTACAGTGATTGGTACTTCACCATCATCACTTTCACTGATAATAATAATGTTATCTAGCCCTGAAGGCAATCCTAAATTCTCTAGAAGGGCTTCTTCCTCAATTGGATCTTGTTTAACCTCTTTTATCTTCTTTTGGTACACTTGAGTAGAAGAAGAGGGAGTAGATGATTCAGGGTCTTTAATTGAGGAAGGAGGAGGGGTTTGTACAAGTACCTCTGTGCTGAGTGTATGTGTTTCCTTCCTAGGTGTTGAAGTATCTCTGGAAGAAGATCCACTTTGATTCTTCTTCAGCTCTTGAACCTTCCTGTCAAACCAAACTTTTGTTCTTACAAGGACATGGGTCAAAATCTCAACCAAGTCATCCTTCTCCTTGTTGTACCAATCCAGATCTTCCAAAGGAGTATGTTTGATTGATGTCTCATATTCAAAAGACTATAAGTCTTCATCATCATCCTGGAACCCTTTTGGAATTTGATAGAGATTGAGGTCTTTAATCAGTTACAGAGAGAGTCTTCCATAGTGCCTCTACCTTGCTTCAAAATCATCTGCACAATCAGCCCAGTAATCCTCAGTATCTGGCCTGTGATGATAATTTATTCTGAGGTTCTGATCAATGAACTTACTCAAATCAAAACAAGTCATAGGCCTGAAAAAGTGGACACTGATGGGAGCAAGGGCCCTTTCTACATTTTGGGCATTCAAGGCTGTTTTACATGTATAGTTTCCCAAAGAAATAGGGAAGCGCATACTAGATATTTTCTTGTCCCTGCAAGTTCTATGCAATTTATCTAATTGCTTGCACACTTCAACTAGAGCCATCCTGTTATTACAAAACATGGGGAGCTTGAGAGGTGTGTTTTCATAACTAGCCAACCTGATATACGAAAACCTCTTGAATTGAATGAAGAAAGCTCCATACTTAGCTATCAGGTTCATGACTTCATCAGAAAACCTCCTGGCAGTATCACCTTCTAAAAGCCTTACAATATACATGGTAAAGGCATCATTAACTCTTCTAAAATTTTGGTTGCTAGTTTCAAGGGTAAATTGAGGGCAGTATGCATAAATGGGATCATCCTCTTGGCCCTCCATATATGTGAATCCAAACCACTGCCGGGATGCCGCTAGGGAATACATGAGATAAGAAGTCATATAGAACTTCTTAGTCTGCTACACATTAGACAATTCCTCGGTCAAATTCATGCAAATTATTTCTGCCCAATTTATGTTCTGATTACCTTTGCAGATGATGTTGATGAAAGGGCACATCCAGAAGTGAAATTCATTGGTAGAGGGCAGTCCCATGACATGAGCTAGCAAAATGATGAAATCAGACAACTCTTCATTGAAATCAGCCCTAAATAATGCCTTGGAAAGTCAGGATGCTCCCTTCTTAGGGTTCTTCAACCATGATTTTGCTATTCTTGCCTTATATTTTTCACTGTCCTGCTCTTATAGGGTCTGAGTTTGAGCTTGAGTGAGAACGATGGAGTATTTAGTCTATGGAATACATAGGGAAGCATTAATGGCAACACCATCTAGTTTGGCGATTAGCTCCCCATGTACATTAGTCAATTCTTTGGTGTCTGAGTTAAAATGAGCTCCATAGGTGAGCACGGTGTCGACACATTGTACAGAGATAGGGAAACCAACTGCATAAGCAAGTCCATTGTCGTTGATCATTTGTGCCATGGGGGAAGGATTAGGGCAAGTCAATCTGTTCCAAAAATCCCCAAAATCTAGGTGCCGAGCCTCACTATCCCCAATATCGGGAATAAAGGTCTCAAGAGGTGATATATGTTCTTGGCCTTGGAAATTGAGGTGATATATGTTCTTGGCCTTGGAAATTGATCTTCATGTTTACAATGCACAAAGGAAAACCTTCAAGGGTCGAGTTCACAATAAAAAATGCAAAGGGAGCAGAAGTAAATGATCTTAATTGCAGGGATTCGAGCAAATGATGGCAAGTGAGCAATGTGTCAAATGCATAGAGGATAGTCCCATTAAATAGCCGTTTAGGAGAGAGAAGGTCATTAAATGCACATTAAATTCATATTGCATCGAATCAAAAAGATAAGAATCAAGAAGAGCGGAAAAACTGGCACAGACGGTCTTTGGTACATTTGGGACATGAGGGACGCAAAGACACGATCCGACCAAAGGACCCGATGTGGGTAATGTGGGCCAAATGAGCACAAGCGGTATAGAAAATTGGAAATGCGAGGGACGTGAAGACATGATTTGGTCAATGCACGTGATGTGGGAAAAGCAAGGACAGAAGGCATAGACTCTTTTGGGATAGATGGGACAAAAGTACACGAAGGACCCGATGCGGGCGATTGGGGAACAGAGAGCCCGGGTGAACTTGGGACAAATAGGCGAAAAAGTTCTGACAGAACCGAAAGTTAAAGAATTTTAGGGAATGTGGCTGATCGGGGAATAGAAGGCCCGACAAAACTTGGGACATGAGGGAAAAAAATGTCTGATAGACCCGCAAATCACCAAAATAACTCCAAAAAATGTGAATTTTAATATTTCCTTAATTTGTCACTTCACTAGAACATCACTAAAGAGTGTCAACTCAAAATTTTCAATTTTTTGACTTTCAAAAGAGGGGAAATTTTGAGAGGACAACAGGGCTTAAATACAAAAACATATAGGACCCAATAGGGAAGTGAATCTACTTACGATAGTCAAATCATGTGTAACTTCTTAGTTGATTGGCATAACACCAAATTATAAAGAGATATTAAGGTGTATCTATTGATCAATGGGATAAGCCCTATTAATGGGATAATCTCTAAAACAATACATATTTAAACGCTTCCTTTAATTTCTTAACAATTGTATCATGCAATGTTGCACCATAGTAACGTTTTATTCGTATATGTTGCACCATAGTTTTTAAATTTTAAATCAAACATACATATATAACTAATATACATAGAACATACATACATAGAAGGATATCATACATGCAATGAAATTGAATCATACATATAGAATTAATATCGTTATGAAAACCAACACATGGATATATAATGTATCAAATTAAGTGTGCTAGACGCACGTCTCTGAAAATATAAGTTCATAATATGTGTACATCTTGAACTAAGTGTGCTGGATGCACATCTCTGAAAATATAAGTTCATAACATGTTTACATCTCGAACTAAGTGTGTCATACATATAGGACCACATGCGGTCGCAAAAGGCTATATATATACAATGGACTATATGAAGAAACATGTTCACTAGGACTAAGATGGCCCATATATATATATATATCTATGTACATCCAGGTGCACTAAGAATCTACTTATGAAACATCTTCTCTCTCTTCGCCCTGCTAGAAGTAGCATGTCCATGACTTGGGGATCTAGTGGAGGGAGATGCCACTACAGATTTCATCTGTGTGGTCCTAGGTGTCTCTAAGCAGGTCTGCAACCTAACCTGCACATTCATAAACAACAAGTTTTTAACACCAAAAATTTAAAAATACATTCAAAATTTAGAAACTTGTACAATTTAGTTAAAATGCATGTGAAATCTTACCGCAATGTCATGATCCCTATCAATTTGTCATTGACGCATCGCAGGGACAACAGTAGACTCACGAGGGGTAAGCTATATACAAATAATTAATTTTCAAATTAAATATTTCATATACATACAAAATTTGATATTGTAGATTTAAGTAATAAGAAATAATGAACCTCCAAAATTTAACAAATTTAAAAAATTGTACCTTAGTTAGTGGATCTGCAGATGCTATGGTAGTATCTACAGCAGCCTCCATAGTCTGCATATATGGAGGAGTCTCTCTGGTAGTCATAAGCTATACAAAAAATATGTACAAATCAATATTAAAATCTACATGACTGCACCACATAATAGAGGTACAAAGCATGTAATCCACGTGAATTTCCACAATTAGAAACATAGTGTAAAGAGAAACTATCCTACATAAAATTCAGGTGAGGCATGCTAGTAGCCTCAGTGCACAAAGCAGATGATGGCCCACCAGGCTCCTATGTATAAAAGACAAACATATTAATATGTACATGTACAAGTGAAACATTATGCACGAACATTAAAAATGTGTATTTAATAATAAAAGTGCAATCAAATAAAAATTTAAATGTAAGTACAACTTAAAACTTACATCTGTAACACGCCTAGTTGTAGTAGCTAGCATGTTGATGTCAGATGTGTCCTTCATGCTATGTAAAATCAAATGCAAAATTAGTTTTTTATGTATGTACATGACGTACAATCAAATACATATATATTAAAATTAACCATGAATTAAACTATTGTATATATATATATATATATATATTTATTTGATATTTACTTATGAAAGACCAACATCATTTGCACCAGTTCCAAAAACATCCACCATCATTTCATCTAGAGAAAAAAAATCATGTGATCTATTAAATGATGTCTCGTTCATAGTGCATACGACACCACATGATCCACCAGTGGTGTGGTGCACTAGAATTGGCACGTCCACCAACATCACCAGATGTAATCTTGTCACTATACTGGGTCAGAGTGTCAGTTAGGTCCCTTAATAAATGTAGTGTGTCAATCTCCACAACATCCTTCACTGTATGAGGGATAATTGAAGGTAGTGGGGGTTTTGGGGCATGGGGGATCCTTGGTTGACCTAATGTGTGCACCAGTTCTACTTTATGCAGAGCCACCTCCTTGCCCATAAAACTCAGAAAATTTAAAATAATTTGGGACCTCATTAAGCACTAACTTGTAATATAATTTCTTCAAAAAATAGAGGGGAACCTCATTGCTTTTTCATGGTGGATAATCAAAAACCATCCACCATCGGTCCCAAAAATTGTTCTTGATTCGGTCATCCAAGACAACCATTGTACCAATGGGCACCAAAGTGATTGGAACCATTTGCAAGTAGTCATGGGGGGCATTGGTCTATCGAGTCGGTAAATAATGCACAAATGCAATCTTTTGTAATTTTTTTATCCTTTATGGCTGACATGGGATAATTTATCTGCATACCACCGGAGCCTAAAATTGACTCTAAAGGTATTTCATCTATCTATTTGGTCAGTTGTGGAGTCAACTTTGCCAATAAATGTTTGCTAATGTGTTGGTTAAAGTCATGCAGGATGGATTTGTGGCATGATTTTGTCTTATTGTCTAAATAAGATTCTAAATGGCAATTTTATATTTTTGGATTCTTCCAAACATATCAGCTTGTGTTTGTGTTGGTTCTGGGGGGAAAGAAGGAGCCACAGGAGGTGGATCTACATTTGGAGGAATGTTTGAGGGTTTTGAGGCCTGTTTTTTTCAGGAATAACCAAAGATGGTTTGCAGGATTACGCGCTTTTATGAACAACTGACAAAACAAAGAAATTTTATACATAAACAAAAAATTGAAAAACACATGAAAATCACAAAAAAACCTAAAATGCAAGAAATTTGATCAAAATCGAGGGCGTACTTCTTTGTTTTGGCGGCATCGTTGAAAATTTTGTGATCTAGAAGTTTGAAAAGAAATTTGCAGGGGGTATTCAAAGCTACGAGTGCCAACAATGGAGGAGAAATCACGGCTCGCATGGGGAAAATAGGGAAAATGAGTAGTCTTTTCGGGTTTGTTATTTTTATCTCAGAGGACCACGATTGCAAGGTTTTAGGTTTCAGAAATTCTTGAATCTGTAGAAAAAAGTCCACGATATCACGTTAATTTTGAGTTTTCATGTCCACTTTTTGATCCATCAACTTGTTGCACTTACCAGAGAGAGTACGTAGGCACATCATTGTTTGTATGTTATAACTTCTCCTCAATGATAATTTATAAGTGTTGGAAATTTCACCATTTTAGCAAGATGTGGCATTTGTTCAGACAGATTTGTTTTAATACTACATTGAAAGTATATTGTAATTTCAGGGATCTAATCTTACTCTCAGTCGCGTTATGTGCATTTTGTAGTTTTATTTCTAAATAAATTCCATGATATTTTGTAGTGATAATATTTTCATGAATGACCTCTTCTTGGGGTCAATGGAAACTAACTTTTGCTAGCATTTTGTGATCTATTTCATACATGGGTCAATTTTATAGTTGCAGTATTTAGACAAATCATAAGGGTATTAGTTAGACATTTCCTATTTAGAAAGTGCTTTGTGTGTATTTACACTAATCCATTTTTTGTGACATTCTTGGCATTTCAATAAATTTGGTGACCTTCGACCACTATGATATATTACGGTTTTTACACTTTGGGCTGATGCATGAGATCCATGTAATAGATTCAATGTTTGATTGGAATTTTCCACATTACTTTTGGACCGGAAACAACTTGGAAGTATTTTTGGACGTAGTAGTACTGAATACCATAGAGTCCACTAAAAAAACCTCCATGGACAATGCAAATTCTTACCAAATCCATGTTGAAGTTTTTGGTGCAACAATCCTTGTCACTGGGGATGTGTATACAAAATCCTTGTCAATGTGTAATCCGATTTTTGGGCATTTGATGTTCGAATAAGTTCTGACCCTAAACTAGTACAATATGAAAGAGCATGATTTAATCTTTCCAACGCATATTACAATGTGTGAAACAAATGTCGTGTGTGCAAGATACTATTGGTATGGTATAAAAGCATAGTTTGCAATGCATATGGCACATGTGTCACTATCTGGGGTGTTATTCATAGTGGATAAACAATACGTCATTAGGACAACAAGTTGAACGTGGGAAAATGAGAGTTTGCAAACCTCGAGTATTCAATGGGATTAAAAAGGGTTTTCAACTAACAGGTCCAACTCTTATTTCAGAAGGGGACCTTATCACTTTGTTATTTAAACAACTCAAGTAACTCATCGAGTAGAGGACCAAGCTGGGGTCGAGTTGTAGGTCAAATTATAGGTTAAGTATTGAGTTAATGAACACCTTACCCACCTTACCACCCAAATTGCTACACACTCTGACGAGCTTATAGAGGAGGAGATAAGTCCCAACATGGGAAACACCCATGATACATAGCCATTCAAAGGAAACCAAATGGGAAAACCCAATACATACATGAAAAATAGAAAAATCTCCACCCATGAGCTATATTAATACCTATTCCAGCGACCTCGCAAAGAATGTGGGATAAAAAACCATGTTGGTATAAACAACTTGGACGAGTCTGCGAATAGTGTGGCTGAGTCAGGGAGTTGGCGGTCGAGTTGGGGTGTTGTTAGCCAAGTTAGCGGATAGATCAGTTCATAGTCGGTACATAAAAATAGATGACACAACATAAGTTTCTAACTGATGACCTCCCCGAACCCAATGAGCTACCTAAGAAATGCTCCATGTAACTTAGGCTATATTTATCCTAAGTGATATGTTATATAACCCACATCTCACAGCTGGTTATGCTATATAAAACCCCCTCATTTAAAATTAACTAGCATTGGAGTTTTTCAAAGGCAAACAAGCCTCACTCGAGAAGGAATGAAGAGATCAAGGAGTTGTGGGAACTTTCCAAGGAGAGAATGAGCAGTTCGTGGATAAATTTTTGTGTGATTTCTCGAGGACAGAGTCAGGTTCCAAAAATAAGCTATTTCCTTTTTTTGTCATTTTTTAGATAGTTAGACGAAATTTTTAGGCCTCAAAGTAAACTAGATAATTGTTCAAAATTCCAATTTCATAAACTTGAGCCTATTATTTTCTTATTTTAGTGTCCATTTTCTGTTATTGGGAGCATTATTTATTGTTGAGCTTTTGACAGAGATTTAGGGGAAAATCACTATCCAAGTACTAAAGGAAGGTACAAGATGTTTTTGGAAGTAGACCGAGTCTTTTGAAGGTCTGATGGTCTAATTTTTGAAGGTATTTTTAATTCCATTATGATATTGTGAGTTTCTCAATTATTATTATGATAGATTTTTAATGAAACAAACATAATAGTGGACCCGAAGACTTAGGCACATTTTTTAACTCCATTATAAATTATTTTTCATGATGTTGATCTTTCATGTATGCTATTTTAATTGGTGATTTATGGGGTTATTTCTTAAAATATTTGGGTTATAATTTAAGATCCGGTTTTTAAAATATTGAATAGTACGGGGCCTACTATAGTTTACAAATCATCCAAAGATAGTTGTATGAATTGCAAAGCTTACTGTATGAATTTTAGAGCTGAGTATATGAATTGTGGAGTTAATTATATGAGTTAAGGAGCTCATTTTATGAAGTCCAAAGCTTACTGTATGAATTCCGCATCTGGATAAAACCAAATCAATGACACCCAAATTGGTCCTCTCAAATATTCAAAGTTATGTTTTGACAAAGGATTAGTAAATATGCCAGCAAGTTGTTGCTCTGACTTATAAAATTTAAGTTCTATTTCACCTTTTTAAACTAATTATTAAATAAAAAGGACACACGATTATAATAGGATTACTTATTCCATGAAAAACATGAATTCTTTGACAAGGAAATGGAAAATAATATGTTGAAAAATTTATTTTATTCTCCATGTTATTCTTCATCCAAATGTGAGATCATTCTTCTTATCTATATAGCCTAGCATGTGGCTGAATTCAATCTTATATACTTGACCTCAACTTTAGAAAGTGAAACAACTTCTTATTTCTTTGAAGTGCATGAAATGGTTCCTGACCCAATATGAAACATATATCGATATGTGTTTTTTAAATCTAGGATACCTACCCAATTACTATCCTTATATCCAAGTAACTAAAAATCATTAACATCAACATATAAAATTCAATAATTTCTTGTGTCATTAACATAACTCAAATTTTTTTTACCTACTTGTCAATGTGCCTCCTTTATAATCTCCATGAATATAGTAATCAAGATCACTATATACATGATATATTTTATAGTTACAATCAAGTACATCAATCTTACCACCAAGATTCTATACCATGTGGGATTCACATTGTTACTAAATTATTCATTACACATTTTAAAACATGTTTTGATGCTTCAGATGGTGTAGACATTGGTTTGTTATCCAAAATTTTGAATGTTTTACCAATGTTTTTGGATTTTTTATGTTTTGCCAATATTTTGGATTTTTGATGTTTTACTAATGTTTTGGATTTTGAAGGTTTTACTAATGTTTTGGATTTTGAAGGTTTTGTGAAATTTTTAGGCTTTTTGAAAGTTTTCTGAAGCTATGTACATGAAAATGAAGAAACATGGATGCCCTCAGGGATAGCTGGGATGTATAAGGGCAGAATGCCACATGTATGTGCAAGAAGGTGAAGATGCAAAGTTTCCCCCAAAGTTAAATGGGAATATACAAAGGTAAACTCTTCACACACAAAATTGGGATTGCGGCCAATATGGATAAGTTCAACATGATGCTGAACTTAAACCAATGATGTGCTAGGAAGGAGCAAACATGCCCCAATGTAGGCTTGCCAAGAAATATATGATAGAAGTAGAAGATTATTTTAGTGAAAGAAGGCACAAAGTTTCCCTTAAACATGGCAAAAAGGAAATCTTATACACATGGATGTTCTGAACAAAGTAGAACAACAAATGTTATGAAAGGATATGGAAAATGTTGGTAGAAGATTAACGACAAAAAAATGATTAGCCAAAGGCACAAATCATGAGACACGATATGAACTGAAGTAAGAGTCTAAACAAGGTCTAAAAAAATACACTTGGTAACATACTAATCATGTTAGCTCATCGAGATCTAGTGTGTGCACATGGATATTTATTACCTCTTGGAGGGAAAGTTTGATAGACAATAAGTGAAGACACCCTAGCCAATGTGTAGGAATGATTTATTTTTAAAGTGGATTTGTGAATGAATGGTGGAATGAGAACCATACATTGCTCCTCTGCTAGCCAGGAATCCATACCCCCAATGGAGATGTATTTTATTCTAATTGCAACATTTCTCTACTGCCAGCCATGCATCCATATCCCCAGTAGAGATATTGGAAATACCCCAAGATGGAGTTATATATTGATTTGCTTTTTTCTTTTGATTTTTGGTTTTTGAAAAATTATTTCAGGTCTCTCAATTTTTTTGATGAGGGGTTAAGAACCACTGATGGTTTGATGGAAGGATGTGGTAGTGATTGCTATGACGACATTGGCTAGTATCAACAAATACATCCAAAAATTCTGCACAACAAGTTTATTAGATGTAGGTAGTGATAGGATATCTATGAGGTCAATCATTCTTTAATTTACCAAGGTGATGAAAGACCAAGGTCAAATAGACACCATAGAGATAAATGTCACAAAATGTGTGTGAATAGACTAACTGAAATATCATCAAAGGGATGAAAATGGTGGATGACTTATAAAGGAATGACAAAAAAGGGAAGAAAGAACATCCATGTGTATGCAATACCTGATTATAATGTTTTATCTTTGTACCTTTGATTTTTTTGTACTGTTTTAATTTTTTCTCATTTTTTTAAAATTGAGACCAACAATATCACTCGACATAATAAGATCCAACATCAATGTTTTTGATTTCCTTGATAAATGAGACTCAAAATTTTTCCTTATCAAAAGTCACATTATCTCTGATATTGATGATTGTGGTGAGCTCATACTCAACAAATGATTGTGATTTATCTTGAAACATGGAATTCATATGTGAGATCTTAAATTCCCTATCCATAGGTTTATGCACTTTGTGCCATACTTGATGGTTGCGTTGGTGTGCATTCTTGAAACCTATTTGATTATGGACTTTATGACTATTTAAATTGTTGAGAGATTTAGAGATCTTGGAATTTTTGATCTTAGCTTGATAAAGAAACTATTTGGGTTTCTTATAAGCTAATGTTTGACTTGTTTGATCCTGAGAAGTGGGAGAAGAAAGTGGATATTCAGGATTGATGTGAGAAATGACAGTGGGATTTCCACAATCATTGATAGAAGGATAATGTGATGGACGAAAAGGATACGGTCCAAGAATTGAAGAGGTTGGAATACTAGGAGGTGTCCCATAAACTAAAGATGACGAGCTACTAGGATGTGCCCTAAGTATAGAAGATGATGGGCTACCTGTAGATGTCCCAAAAATAGTAGTTGGAGGGCTACTAGGATGTGGCCCAAGTATAGAAGATGATGGGCTACTTGGAGATGACCCACATGTAGAAGAAGACAATAGGCTACCCGGTGGTGACCCAAGGTGTGATTGTGATTGAGGAATCAAGATAGATAAAGAATGATTGGGTGATGAGAAGATAGGCCATGGATCAATGCCAAACCTAGGCATTTCATCACACAATGAAGAATGTGAAGATGTACGAATAAGAGGAGGATCAAGTTAGATGATCATAGGGTCTTCCTCCATTTCCTGATAAAAGGAATCAAACTCTTCCCCACGATACACAAACACATCTAGGTATAAAGAAAATCCTTGCTTGCAATAATCTAGAGGAATATCTTCATGTACCCCCATAAATTTTTCGATTGTTCCTTCATTATGAAATAAATCAATTGGTATGGGTCGTTGTTGGTCGACCATAGTAGGTGGATCAGAAGAAAGTGGTCCAACAAGTGTTGAATATTGATTGATAAAATAAGATGACTTAAGAGACGCAGTAGATATGGATTTAGATGTCTCATGAGTGGCCGAAAATGGTATTGGTTTACCTATAAGATGATATATTACCAGTAAACAAATAGGATTGAAGTTAAAAGTTTGTATATTTTGACGTACGAGTCGACTTGTATGATTGATTAGAGGGACTTTGAGTCATATAAATCTTTAAATGACGAAGATGTTGTTAAGGTGGCTGATAATCGAGGTCATGTGGAGAAAAGGGACAACTTAGGATTTGAATTAGAGGAATAGTTTAGATTAGAATCTTTAGAAGATTGAGGGGAATCAAAAGAATAGTTTGGATTGGAATTGTCAAAATCATACCATCGACTATGAGATGAAGGTGGGGAAAGGGGTTAATGAATGGGTTCTCTAGCACAAAGAACTGAATGAGGCTTAGTCATGATGGGCATCCTTTGAT
>CM034154.1:379346428-379372454 GCA_019776745.2 Taxus chinensis | reverse complement strand
AAAAAATCTCAATCAATGTTTTCTATCCTATTCTTTTAACTTGCAGTTTGAGTGTATTCCTTGCCATTTTTGTCATACTCACAGGTAAACTTTAATAAACTTGCTAGATTCTACTTGCTTATAGCAAAACTTTGGTATGAATCCAAGCTTCTCTAAGTCATCTGATTATATTGAAAATACATTTGTTCTGCCCTTGGCACGCCTTTCATTGGATTTTAAAGGTACTCTATAATCTGCGGTTAATGTCTAGGTTTCATATTGTGGACAACATATAGGTTTTAAGATTTTTGATCATTTAAAAAATGTACTGCATGTATTTTAAACCCATTGGACAGTTTTGTCTGGGGGATTTAGTATTGTCCTGCATTCCGTGATAGCTACAACTATTTTGTGGGTATTTGCTATGTGTCCAGGTTTCCTCCTTTTTAACATACTAAAGAAGTTTGATGTGAATCTGTTACTGAAATAGTCTGTTCCCAAATGCCAGATGAGATAACGTATGCAAAATAACCCGCAAGCCCTTAAACATCTTGGAATTTTCTCGGCCTAGAGGCAACCAATCCATTTTTTGAGGGATGTATGCCATAATAAATGGATGGAGATACTGTGATAATGATTTGTTGGAGTTAGTGGAGTTAACTTATTTGTTTCCTTATGATTTCACTATCACTAAGAATAGTTTTGTTCACTTCTCCTACGCTGTTGCTTATAACTTTTTTCGGTCCTGTAACTTTTGGTAGAGCAGTCATGTTCAAGGTTAGGGGACACAAACATGTGGTCAAATGAAAAACTCCGAATTGTATTCTCAATTTCAATTCTTATTTTAAGGCTTCGGGGGTAGCAGGAAAAATGTGTCGGCTGTTTTTAGAATGTGAAGTCCTCAATCATCTTAGTATAAGCTACAATCCAACTATTATGATTTATAACCATATCATATGTGCGACAAAGTGACAATTGAGTATTAGATTCAAAGGAAGTATATATTTTTGTGTTTGTACAATTGGATTTTAGTATGTTTGGAACCAAGAAAGTTAAGGACCAGACAATAACTTTCATGTTTATCTATGGATTAACTTTGTTTACACAATTTTTTGAAGTAAGTTCCACAATATTTTGAAGCAAGTTCAGTTCAATATCTTATAGTATATTGAAAATCCCACAAGTTCCTGATGAATTATAATATAAATCGATTGAATGTGGTAGTTTTTGCCTTAATTTCTATTGTGGTACCCAATGTTAGATGCGTTAATGTAGTTTTTAAATGCTAAGAAACAACCATGCAAATTTTAGTTGTTTTCAACCAAAGCTTTGTACATTATATCAATTTTTTTGCATATTGAATTGTTAAAGGGTTTAGACTTCATGTTTACGCTTTTTAGAAAATATAAAATAATAATGAAGCCAACTTTAAAGGTTCTCATTCTTTACAAATGCATGCTTTCCTTAACACATCCTTCATTTCATGATTAACTACCCTACAAGTTTACATTTTCCACCATATATTTGAAGAATTCCCACAATCTCAAGCATCTTTTAGTTTCCATGGAAATAACTTTGACACACGAAGATATTTCTCTATTGATTGAGGGTGGTTCCAATGTTGACTCCACATTTCAAATACTGCACTTGTGCTCTCCAAGGTCCATTCTCAACACGGGAGCCCAACCTCGTGTTGAGCTTTCAGATGGGATACATTTTCAGACAAACACTTCTACCCTCCAAATTTACAAGTCGTGTAACTGAAAAATCAATACAAGAAGGCTCCATTATGTGCTTACACAAATTCCTTGTTAGAATGATCAAAGTGAACTGTAAGCTTCATCTCTTGCTCAATTACCAATGTACAAAAACTCCCTATATTAATTAAAATTTCTTTCTATTTGTTTTTTCCATCTGTTGCTCAGTTCTAAATCTATCTCGTTTTTCTTTTCCATTGCAGCATCATTCTTATCATTGAAATGTATGTTGTTGTCGAAACACATTTCATAATCGGTGCTCCAATCCGACTACCAAAAAATGCTCTCGAACACATTCAATTTCCGCGAACAGATGCAAGTGTAAACTGGGTTAAAAAATATTTTGTGAGAACACCAACTAAAATAAGTGCTTTGAATACATCTATGTGCATGTGGTCTGTAGAGGGTCGCACCCTAGCAAAAACAACCCTTCACGAATATCACAATGCAAGGGGAGATGGTTTTGTGTTTGGGTTTGATTTTGTAGATCAGGAAAGAGGGGAAATTCACATCACTTGTTTCAATGAGGCCGCTTAAGCATTCTATGATAATATTGAAAATGGGAAGCTATATACAATTTCCAATGAGAGGATTGCAAGAATTCCTAATGAAAAGCTATGTTACAGCCATTTGAACAATGATTTGGAGATTTTCCTGCAAGCATCTTCAACCATAACTCCACTCATAGAAAATGAGGATACAACACCTTCCCATCACTTTCACTCCACCAAAATTAAGGAAATACCTACAGGCACTGACCGTTCTAAAGTTGACTTGATTGGCATTGTTCTTGCAATGTCACCATGCTCAACGATTCGTAGGCATGACAAGTCAGAGACAAAGAGAAGAACTCTGCAATTAAAGGACATGTCGGGATTTGTAACAAGTTTGAAATGTAGAAACAACCTTAAAATTAAGTGGCTCATCTATATTTCTACACTTACAAAATCAATCAAACCCCTTATCAACATCAACTACAAAAGTAATAACTAAACCTCTAAATCAAATAACATATATCGTTCGGCGTTCACATTGCAATGTACACAAGCGATTGCTAGTATTTAGTTATTAGTTAGTGTTGTTGACTTCTCATGCCCCTCCTCTCTTCTCATCCTCACGCCGGTCTTCTCCCTTTTTCCTTCCTCTTTTCTTCCAATAAATCCGAAGATTGTAACGCTCCCAAGAGAGTTATTAGGGAAAGTGACGTGAACAAAGAAAATAAAAAGATATATGCGAGATTGGTACAACACAAAAAAGAAAGCTATGTGAATAGAAGGTCAAAATTAATTTCTCTTGGAAAGTACAATCCCAAAGGATTTTGGAGGGAGTTGCAGCAGAAGAAAACACACATAGCAAACAATATCACAAAAGCTCATTGGTTATAATATGCGAAGATTCTCTATGAGCGGTCTCAACAAAAGGATATTCCTCCCATAATTCAGACTTCAATCGAGCTTTTCTCAGAGGAAGACATCAAACATGGCATCAAGAATCTAGCAAATGGTAAAGCACAAGATGTTGATGGTTTGCAAGCTGAATTTTTTAAGTGGGGGATTGAGGTGCTCACTTCGCATATCAAAAAAAAATCAATGATGTAACTCAGGTTGGGTTCCCACTAGAGTGGATGACTAGTGTTGTTATTCCTCTTTTCAAAAGCGAGGATACCAATAATCCCTCTAACTATTGCACCATTATGATCAATCCTCTATTTGGTAAGTTATTTGGGGGCATGATAGAGCGTAGAATCGGTAGGTGGGTAAAAAGAGAGGGCAAAAGAGCAAAAGGACAAGCAGGTTTTTGATCTAAACATTCAACCACTGATCATTGCATTACTCTTTGGCACTTGATTGAAAAGGTATGGGATACCCAAGGAGATGAAGCTTTTTGTTGTTTTGTTGATTTTAAGAAAGCATTTTACATGGTTCCTAGAGACAAACTTTGGAACAAGATGGAGGAACTTGAGATTCCGAACGAGTTTAGAGTAGCAATGCATAAACTTTATGAGTAGGTTAGAGCTAAAATCAGAAGTAAAGAAGGTATGTCTGAATGTTTTGGTAGTGACATTGGGTTCAAACAAGTTTTCCCTCTCTCTCCCACTTTGTTTGGTTTATACATTAACAAGCTTGAAGAATGGTTACTTAAAACCAAAGGAGGGGGTGTACAATTGGCTGAGTACGTGGTGAAGTTTCTCTTATATGTTGACGATCTTATCCTAATTTCAACAACAACTCAAGGATTGAGGGAGCATCTAAAAGCTTTAGAATTCTTTTGCCAGGAAATCATGATGCAATTGAACATTAGCAAAACAAAAATCATGATTTTCTCCCTAAAAAGGAAAGAGAAACAAATTAAATTTCTTTTTTAGGGGAGTCATTTGGAAATTGTTATAGAATATAAATATCTTGGGATTGATTTTCACAACAAGATGAGCTGGGAAACATGTAGAGCAAAAAGGATACAGGGAAGTTGGAAGGCATCTTACCTACTTCAAAATAGGTGTAGGAAATTCTGAGCTTTGGGATTAGAAAACTAAGAAAACTCTCTTTGGATTTTTGGTTACTCCGGTTGCACTTTATGGTTGTGAGGTTTGGGGAAGTAGCATGTCAAAGCATGGATGGAGACAATTAGAAAGAATCCAAAAGCATCTGATCACAAGCAATCTTAAAGTTAAATCAACAATCCCTTATGAGATCTTGTTGGCTGAAGTGGGTATCTTCCCGATGGAAGCATCGCCAATAACTCGGCTGATAAGCTATTTGAAAAAAGTTGAAAGCATGGACAATCATCGCTAGCCCAAATGGTTATAGAGGATAATCTAGAGCGTAGAAAAAAAACTTGGATGAAACAGAACATCAAATGGATGAACAAATGGGGCATCAATTTTCAGGAGTGCCCTAACAACAACAGGGAAATAAAAAATTATGTGATGGAGAAGTTTAGGACTGTTCTGTGGACAGAGTAGATTGGTCATAAGAAAGCACATTATATCAAATAATTTAACCCCACTTGAGAGCATGATGAAAAAGCTTATCTAGGGGAAGTTATCAAAGGTAAGTCAAGGATTCTAGTGGCTCAGTTGAGGACCGGATCACATCATCTTCATCGTGAAACCAATAGATGGAATATTCCCAAAGAGGATTAGGAAAGGAGAACGTATCTTTTCTGCAACAAAGGGGTTGTTGAAACAGAATGGCATTTCACTATGGAGTGTTCAACATATGATGATATTTGTATCCAGTATGAAAACGATTTAAAATTGGACAACCTAAATGAGTTATTTAAAGAAACAAAACTTCAAAGGATCGTTGGTTTTGTGCTCAAGATTCATAGCGGGAGAACTAATATTGTAAAGAGTCTGAATTCAGCTTAATATATCAGTTTCTTTTGGTCCCTTAGACTCTTCAGTCTTGTGGATGTCATTAAAATCTTCCATTCATTCATTCCTTATTTAAGATGGTTTCCATTTCTTCCACTTTTGGTTTATCTCTCTCTTTTACTTTTTACTTTCTAATTATTTGATGTTGGTTCTGGTGTTATTAGGATCTTAATTTAAATTTGGTTTATCTACTAGCAATTGCATGCAAATGGTACAATGGAGACATCGAAAGAAATGTGTCAAAAAAGTAAAACTTGAGGGAATGAAATGTTGCGAGAGGAAGAGGGGGATATAGAAGGGGTTTGAGGAGAAGTATAGGTGTGAGGAAAGTGTTGGGGGAATCTATGTGAAATTCATATTTTTTGTGACCATGAACATATAAAGCACATGTTAGTTATGTCAATCATTTAAAGGAAAAATGGTGTCAAATGCACAGATTGTCAAGGCAACATATTGTGGAGATATCCCTATAAGCAAAGCTTGGTTGATCAATATTGCCAACATCAATAATTATTTTTTTAATGTCAACCATTGTGATTTGTGGGTCGTTAGAACACACATCATTTTAAGGGGAATTCACTTGTGTGTGTTGCATGATACTTTATAGATATGATTATGTGGTGTGGACAAGGTATCTCATTTCGAGTCAATGTAGTAGTTGAGTTTAATAACCAAAAAATATGGTTGGTTAGGTGGTTGTGCATTATCTTTATGCACCATTATCTTAGGCCATTCTCCATGTTTTCCTAGAAAACAAAAGATATTGACTACAAGAGTATTCTAGTTTAAGATTTTGTAACTGACACCACCTCCTCAAAATTCGAAGTTCTTAACTCTCATTAAATTAAAACCATTGACATGTGTATATGTATCAAGAACAATTTTCATGATCATGACTCTTTGTTCGATTACACACGTTATTAGTTGTGTTATCATCAAATGTGACCTTTCTCTTATAGAGATTACCCTATCAGACTGGTCGACAAATAGAGGATACTACCAATTAATCTTTGAGTGGCACCCATTGGTGATCTGTATGGAGGATTGTGTCGATTGGTCGCATTAAAGAGTATCCTTTGCTATTATATATGGATAAGAAAAATGTAGACACAAAATCACGCACTTGAGTATATTTATAGGTCCTAAAAGCATGCTAAGATTTACATGCTTCCTAAGTAAAAAAACTAGTGGTTGCCAACTATCTTTGGCCTCTTTTCTTTGTCTCTTATTTTCTCTTTGGTCTTACACACCCAACAACTATGAAAAAACTTGAGTGATTTATATTTTATGGCCACAGACATTGGCACCCAGTTAGGACACCAGCGCTTAGGCGCTTCTGACCCTTTCTTACCTTTACTCGCTCTTTTTAGGTTTCTTTTATCTTTTGGGCATCTTTTTCACTTATGGGTCGACCTTCCAGTTGTCAATTATGAAATTCAAACAAAGGAATCATATAAATACATAGTTATGCTTTAAAATGAGGGAGCAAACACTAAGCATTATTATCATCACCTAAGATTGCATTCCAAAATCACTAAAGCACTCCAAAGGCATCCATCTAGCATCTATACAAGGGACAAGGGTTGCTTCACTTTTGCATACACTGCATAGGAGGGGGAAGTCTATTTTATACCATCCACACATACTATTACATTGCTACATTCTATTTATATCCCGTTATCATTTGTGTAACTTACACAAGGACATCCTAGGGCACCATTTCTAAAAACACACACACAGGAACTACATGGGGTCTGAGATGTAGTGCAACGCTCGGCAGTAAGTTCACCCTTCGAGTTATCATTGGGGTTAGTCCAACACCACATTCTACATATTTTTTATTAGATTTGATGTGGTTTGTGGACATGTGCATGTAGTCATTATGTTTTGCAAGTTAGAGGTACCCTCGGCGACCATAGTGTGAATATCAAGTGACAGATGGGAGTAAACAACAAAACCCTAGTGATATAGAAGAAAGCAGATTCAAAGCACGTGCACAGCCACCAACACCTAGATCCAGTCACTAGTGTCCATGTGCATGGGTCCTACTATGGGCACCATTTTCCGGCTATGTTCCTACATTCTAGAATTTACACTGAGCAGTGATGACCCTGTTCACAACCTATTCAACATTTTCACCTACCCAGATCACTTCATGTTCACTCGAAAATCAGCTAAGCCCTCTTATATCTTCATCTTGCTTAGGGTTTTACATTCCACATACTAATTTGTTTGTGTCTTACTGTATATTAGAATTTATACATCATATATTACAGTAATTACTCTACAATCATATTTAATTAATTCAAAATTAAATTAAATCATTTGGTGAACCCCACTCGTGATCATATACTTGGATTTTTTTTTCTTCTTTCATGGCTCCGAAAATTCCTCAAATCTCCTTGTATGACTTACTTCAAATGCACACACCTTGCAAATATGTTATCCAATAATCCCCAAACACTATGCATCTCCCTCATAATACACCTCTGACAAAAGTAAGCACCATTTTCGATCGTCTCTTTGATGACTCTATTAGTCATAATGTCACAACTAATTAATCCATTTACTAGTCAATTCAAGCTTTAAATTGTTTATTTCAATATAAAATTTAGGCTATGGAATCCACAATTACATCCCTCACAGCTGAAATCCAACATCTCAAGTCAACTTCTCAATCGCATGTTAGTTCTTCTTTTGTACATCATCCCATTCCTATGTCTTCTGCATGTGCTCATATAAGTGAACCCCAATTCTTACCGTTCCCCGAACCTCTCAAGTTTGATCTAAATGTTAAGCAACATGATATTCTTCCTGAGCTCCTCACTTACCAGTTGATCAACTTGCCAAATAATCATTACTACCCTCCGTATCAGCTTACCAAATACATGGGTCTCCCTTTTTCCAATTATCATAGGATCAATGGAGATAATGACAACGATTGCTATGCTTTACAACAAATAATTAAGCACCTTGAGCATCGTGGTTTTATCTCATTTGTTACACAACATTCTGCTACATGCTCATCTCTAATTGCTAAATCCCAATAGGCTCTCAAATCCAATCCCTTCATGTCTAATGAGCATCATTTTATGGTCACCAATGTTCCTTCTTCGGTAAGTCAAGAGCAACCTCTCCAACCCATTCCAACTATGCAACCTCCTCTCAAAATCCATCCTCCATCCCCTCCTCCTATCAAGTCTTCTACAGTGTTACCAATTCCAACTAAGCAACTCCCTCTCAAAATCTATCCTCCATCCCCTCCTCTTATCAATCCTTCTGCAACATTACCAATTCCACATTAAAAATACCAATGAACTCTAGATGCCCTCTTTAGGCTTCCTCCTTTAAGCCCAAGATCCAACCTTGGTTTTACTCTTGCTCCTATCTATCACTGTGATGACCATATGATTTCTTATGACCCTTGGCAGGCTCCTTCTCACCCTCTCACATAGATCCCCATTACTCACACACTTGGGGGGGCACCGCACTTTCTCCCCCCTTCCCATCATTATCAATTGTTTTTATCATATAATAACATACTTCACGATCTGTGCTTCATGTGTAATCTTCCTAAGCACTCCTCACACCCTTTGATACACACCTTGCATCATCATTACCCTATGAAGCACTCGAGTTCCATGGTTCATACTCAAATACTGAAGGTATAATTCTAAAATGAACCTCACATCATTTGCATTTCACACTATGTGCTTTATGGTACATCTTTCTAGCTTCTAATCACACAACACACTCATTTCTCGATGGCACACTCTTTTTTTATGGTTCATTCTTAATTGTCGAGGGAGAATTTATAAATGAACCTCATCTCATGCACATCTGTTGGGGGGCATGTTGCTCCTATCATTTTCATATCTTGTATACCATACCATCACACTCACACGTTACAGTTGCATATGTTGGTTTCATCTACTCTTGCTAGCTTATTTTATTTACATGTTACACTTCGTTTTCCATACTGGACAAATTCTTAGTATGTCATTATATTTCTATATATACACATGCATGTTCACCTGGTATTTTGAGGCAAATATAGATCTCTTATAGGTTCCTACATGTTGCAATGATATTTAGCATTGTACCTTTTACCAATCCCACTGAGGCTCCTGTGGTCATCTACTTTTACTATTATCACATGCTACATATCACAGGTTCTATTGCTACATTTTTCACTACCTCTGATTATAGTTACTTTACCTTTTCGTTGATTTATACATGCTCTTTAAATACTATTTATCTTTCTAACATGCCAACGGGTGCTTCATGTGTAACATTTTCCTTGCAAGACTATTTACAACCATGGTTATCTGACACATTTTTCTTGATCTTGTTTGTTATTGTATGTTATTGTTTGCGGACTATGCACTATATCTTATGTGATTATTATATATTTTTGGCCGCTTTGGCTCTGATTGTCTTATGACATTATGAGTGATATCCCATGTTTGAAACCCAATTTTCGCGGTCTATATTGGTTGCACACTTTCTTGTTACATTGTTTTCTATTACATGCTTTGCTTGCACTAACACATATTTTCTAATGCACTAGTTGTTTGCATGGGGCCTTGGTAGGGAGTGACATCTGGAACAATACGGAAACAGCAGGCCACTGAAGCAGTGGCACCATCCCCTAGCCAACTTGCTGTACCATTCATCTAAACGCAAGCAGCCACACAGTTAGGATATAACCAGACGATGGGCAGTGCAAGCTGCTGGACTTATAACGTCGCGAAGAAAAACCCCCGCCGGCGGTCAAGGGAAGGCGCGGCCGAAGAACACGGCTTCTCCCTGGCCCCCACCCACGCACGCGAACGCCCCGCAGAGAGAACTGCCCGCTGTGAACCCTAAACGTGTAGTGGCCACCAGGCGTGTGGTCGCGGGGGCATCCCCGGCACTCGGAGGCAGAACGGCGCCGCGGGAGACCACTGCGCGGGCGGACGCCCGATCAATCCACAGAGATTAACCCCTGACGCTATCGAGTACCGGTGCCCGGAGGAGAGGAGGCTCAAAGGAAACTATTAAAGTACAGACGCCGACTGCGAAACCACCCCCCCCCGGGGAGTACACCCCCGGACCCGGACCTAGGCCCAGACTAGACCCTTGGGTATGAGTCCCACACGATCCCCCGTCGTCCGGCGGACCCGTCCGAACCGGGCAGAAAAACCCCGTGTAGACCGACTTCTGAAGCGATCGAATCCCCCCCCCACCCCCGTCGCCCTGGGCGGACGGGGAAGTTTGTGACGGACACAAGTGCCCACCCGGCCCGCAACAGGCGATGAGAGGGGGCCCGCTCTGAGCGTAGATATCCCTAGGGGGCCTATGTATCCCCTCCTTTCTACTCCAAAGGAGGGGGGACGCGTACAGTTCTAGCACACAACACCGCGGTCCACCACTCGTTTTGCCTGTATTTGATAAGCCCTCCACCGGAAACTGTTTTACGCCTCGGGCCATGGGCAACACGTGCATCCTTCCCACAATAGGATGCAGTTCATCTTCATCTGTCTGTCTGTTCTGCCCCGAAAAGGCCGCACGCCCTCCCGGTACAGTACAATACCCACGAGACATGGGGTATGCGCGTACCGCAGCCAAACTGGAGGAAGGCCTTGTTTAAATCGAGTTCTTATTTTCCCTTACCACCCCACTAGTGAATTGAGGGACCACGTATCCCCTATATCGTTGGGGCGCTGTCCCAGTGGTTATATTTTCTTGCCTTGCACCTATCACGCACTTTGAGTGCTGCGACGCTAGTTCTGTGTTGCGCTTGTGTCCGCGTCCCGACGCCTACGATACTGGCTCCATAATTGTGACGCAGTGACTAGGAGAAGACAAGGGACCACACCCTTAGGTCCCCGGCCACCCCTGCGTGATGGCATGTCAACATCCAGTCAGCTTCAAACCAGAGTGGGATAGTGTGTCTTATAGAATGTGGGCTTGTTTACACATTCCGACCCCTTCCGCCATGTGCACCCACGGACAAAATTTCACCCCTATTTAACCCATCGTCCTATATTCCCTTCTTGGTCATGAACGTTATTACAACCCGTCCCCCCTACCAATCCAGTCACACCTCATTACCTCTCAACCGTGCACTGATTAGCCAAAACCGGTAGTAAACTTCAAAGCGGGATCTCTTCCTTGGGCTCGGCGGCCGTCTCCTCGCCCCCCTCGCCTTGGCTGCCTCCCTCCCGTGTGTAGCAGGTATGACCCCATTGTTCTAAGCGACCCTAGTCTACGAACTCTCTCCCCTGATACACTACTGCCTGACAGGCGTAGCAGACAGCTATCAATGTGCACACTGTGCGCTGTGGTCTACAACTGAATGGTATGACATTATGGTTATGCATGTGTGGCGAGCTTTGCCTAGGAGACCATACAGCCCATCCCTACACACCAACACACTTATGGAACTATCGAATCTATCTCACGGTTGACCTCCTGTGTGTCTACGCAATTTACTAGATGGTGTATCCGTATCATTATTGTAAGTACCAATCGTTTTTAACAACAATTTAGCTCCCCAACCCTCTTTAACATTTCCTCCACACCCATGTTATGCACCCGTCATCCACTTAGGGTGTTAACACTTAAACTTCCTTAGTCCCTCCTATCCCCCCGTCTGCCTCCCCTTTTCCCCTTTCATATCTGTCGTTTACAATCCCACTCCACACTTATTAGTGGTCCATTCGGACGCTATTCACCTCTCTTTGCCACCCCTCTATTAAGATCATAATGTACACAAATTCTATCTACTTTATGTCAACGAGTATTCACTCAACAACATAAAGTGGAGGCTAATGTAGACACAAAATCACGCACTTGGGTACATTTATAGGTCTTAAAAGCATGCTAGCATTTACATGATTCCTAAGCAAGAAAACTAGTGGTTAACAACTATCTTTGGTCTCTTTTATTTGTCTCTTATTTTATCTTTGGTCTTACACACCCTACATCCCTGACAAAACTTGACTAATTTATCTTTCATGGCCACAGACACTCTCACCTAGTTAGGACACCAACACTTCTATCCATACTGGGTGCTCCTAACCCTTTCTTACCTTTACTCACTCTTTTTGGGTATCTTTTATCTTTTGGGCATATTTTCATATTTATGGGTCGGCCTTCTAGTTTTCAATTACAAAATTCAAATTAAGGAATCATATAAATACATATTTATGCTTTCAAAATGAGGGACAAAATACTAAGCATTACTATCATCACCTTAGCTTGTATTCCAAAGGCACTAAAGTACTCCAAAGTCATCCATCTAGCATCAATACAAGGGACAAGGGCTACATCACTTCTGCATACACTGCATAGGAGGGGGAAGTCTATTTTATTCCATACACACATACTATTACATTGCTACATTCTAGTTATAGTCCACTATAATTTTTGTAACTTGCACAAAGGCATCCCAGGGCATCATTTCTACACACATACAAGAGATATATGGGGTATGAGATGTAGTGCAATGCTCGGCAGTAAGTTCACTCTTTGGGTGACCACCGAGGTCAATCTAACTCCACGTTCTGCATCTTTTTTATTATATTTGATGTGGTTTGTAGACATGTGTAGGTAGTCATTCTATTTTATAGGTTACTGTTAGTGTAGGTTATTATTTATCCTTTTATTAGGATAATTCTTACACTTGGGTTATCCCTACACTTGTTGGGTTAACTGCTTAAGTGTACTAGTTATGTGGAGTTAGCTTACTAGTTGTGTGGAGTTAGTTTACTAGCTATGTCGAGTTAGCTTACTAGTTATGTGGAGTTGGTTTGCTAGTCTTATGGAGTTAACTTAACTGTCAGTATCAATTGGGAGTTCTTCACCACTGATCTAGTAGTAGTAATTGCACTTCACCCTTCCTCCTATATGTACTCCTCATTATTGAGTAATGTAATCTAATGTAATAATGGATTATGACAGATTTCCATATATGATATTTTAGCTCTTTGTTTACAAATCATTTTGTAAGGTTATTCTAGTGAATTCCTTTCAATTTATTAAATGTGGTGTGTTATTATCATTTGAGATATTCATTGGCTTGGAAAAATATTCTTATCGATACTTTCATGGTATCAGAGCGATAGATTGATGTAGAAATTTATCTATGAGTTTTTCTTTGCAAGCCAAATGTTTACTTGTTTTCATATATTTGGAATTTGTTAGCACTTTTCTATAGCATGTAGTTTTATGCAAAATGGAGTGCACCATTAGATTTTAGAGGTGCTAAAACTCTCGAATCGACTGTAAACTTGACCTTTTTCTGAGACAGTCAAGTCTAGGCATTTTAATGGGATTTTTTAACACATTTTTCAAAAAATCCATATAATTATGTACAAACCAATATTTTTGACACAAGTTATATTAAATTTATGGGTTTTTGAGAAACTTTTTTGGTTTCTCTCTGTTTTTTATATAGGTACCAGAAAAAGAGATATTTGCAGTCTAAGTTTGTATCAACAATTGTACGTTTTGGGTGCACTCTTTTATCGATTGGATATAAATGTGTACCTTTTGGATGCATTATTTTACCTGTTATCCAAAATGTGCCCCAGCTCATTTTTTGTGGCTAACTCCTTGTGTTCTTACCTCTCTTGTGCCTCAGTCCACATTTTTTGATTTTAAGGAACTCAAGGCTTTCTAGAAATGGCACCATCAGATAGAGCTCTCTCTCAGCTTTCCAGAAAGGTAAAGTTTGCCTCCTAACTCCTTATATTTTTCAAGTTATGGCTCGGCGAAGTTTTTGTGGAAAATTTTCCCATTTGAGGCCCGCAGCCAATAGGAAGCTGCCACGTGGCATCTGACCAGCGGAGCGCGGGGAATTTTTGAAAAATTTTCCAAAGACAAAAAAGAGGTAAAATTTGAAATTTTTTCCCGCCGATCCGTTTTTGGGCCGTTTTTGCCCTAAATCTTCAAACGATCATATCTTTTGATCCAGAGCTGGGATTTTCACATTCTTTATATCATTGGAAAGCTGTTAAAATTATCTACATGATTGCATGGTCAATTTCTAATTTTGGTTTAGTTTGGAGAGAGAAAATTCAAAAATGGTTCTGGTATGTGTCCATGGCCAGAAATGACATTTCAACAACCAAATTTAATACAGAATGGGTCGCATTCTTCTCCAATATGGTCAAAAATGATAGGGTATGGGTTTGTAAGGTCCTCCATGCTGTTTTAATGCATTTTCCATCAATGAGGAATGGGCTCCCACATTTTTACGTTTTCTCTCTCCTGGGCTCGACCCATGCACTGTAAAAGCCAGATTTGGCTCATTTCTTCAGGGTTGAACACTTTTTGGCATTGCAAACTTCTTCTTTCACCTCCAGCAAGTGATAGTTGTAAGAATCAGACCTTTTTCACAGTTTGTAATAGGTTTATACCTCTTTGATGGTGGAATGCAAGAGATTTTTACATGGAATTGACAGTGCAAACTCTGTGAATGCTTTCAGTCCTCTGTTTGTATTGTTTTACTTCATTTTAAGACCTCTAATTACATCTATCAGCTTGTGTATGTTTTCCCTTGTTGCATTTCATGAATTTGTGTCTATTTACATGGCAAAAAATGTTTCACCACTCCTTTTGGTGCATCACCATCTTTAGTTTAGTTTCATTTTTGTATTTTTATCCCTGTCTCCTTGCAATCTAGGGTAGAATTAGGATTAGAACCTCTGTAGTTATGCAAAATATAGATCTAAATCAGAGGAGTTTGAGGAACCAGCCTCTATTCTGGAGATTCCTCTCTCATTTTCACAAGTCCCACACTTGGAGAGAGGTTTCCATGTTGTGCAATCACACTGGATGCTCTAAACATCATTTAGAACCTTGATTTGCATCCAGGGGTGCTGCTGATTTGCAACAATAGTTTTGGCATGCCCTGTGGGACCTTAGAGGTCTCATTTTTATTGCAACAAAGTTGATGTGCATCTGCTGCAATTTTCTTGCTTGAAAAGAGCTATAATTTTCACATCTGGTGACTCCAAGGGGAAGAATCAACTGGTTTCAGCAGTGCAGGCCTGAAAACTCATGAGAAGAATCACTACAAGGTCAAGAGCTGGAGAAGAAGAGGTGCTATTTGAATATCTGCAGTTATCTCCAAGAGTAAGGCAAAGTGGAAGAAGGATTCAAAGGTCTCCATCTCCACCAAACAGAACTCTCTCAACTCCTCCACCTGGTAGGCCTTTCATTCAGTCAACAAGGGTTTTAAGACCAATTAGAATGGCTGCAAAACAACCCCTATGTCAACTTCACAGGCAGCAGCCCACTTGCCCTCAATGCACAACATCCAATTCCTATTGCAGCCTTGAAGAACATTCCATACTTCACTGGAGAAAATCAGACTACTCCAGGTGATCATGTTAAGGATATTGCTAACCTTTGTGCAATTCATGAAATCAATGAGATGCAAGTGGCTGTCAAGTTGTTGGCATCTTCATTCAAGGGGAAAGCATTGCAATGGTTTAGAAGCCTTGGAGCTGGTTCTATCACAAATTGGAATCAGCTGTGTATAGCACTTCATGAGCAATTTGGAGAGAAGGGAGACAACTTGTCTCTTTTGGAGCAGTTGACAACCATCAAGAGAGCTCTCAATGAACAGCTGACCGATTTCAACTTCAGATTTCAAAAGACTTGGGAGAGAATTTCAGTGGCAGTTAGGCCAACAGCAGAAGGTGCTTTTCTCTATTATCTCAAAGCTCTAAATTCTAATATTTCTATGTTGATTCAGTCCATGGGAGGCATAACTATCCCTATGGCTTATAGCATTGCCATTAGGGCTGAAAATTGTTTGATCCAAGCTGGCAAACTAGCCCCTAGACCTCCCATGCCATTGTTTCCAAGTTTAGAGAGTCCAAATACCAATCAAGCACCTAATTTGGCTCCTTCTCCCACTCCTAGAAATCAGAGTTCAAATGAAGCTTCTACTTCATCTCTAAGTGCCCCAAATGAGCTTCAAGAAGTCATGAAGCAATTGCAAAACCTAGGCAATGAGCTGGTTACTCTCAAAAGGCAACAAGCCCAAGGTTTTAGACCTTCTTACCAGCCCCAAGCTCAGCCTAACAGGAAGCCATACCAACCACAAAGACCTCCTAATCCAGCTGCAAATGTAAATCAAACAAGGCCTCCTGCCAATAGACCATTTCAGCCCTATAATCCTAATGCCATATCTGCCTCTAAGGCATTGGTGCCAACACAAAACAACATTGCTCAAGAGTATGATTGGTGTTTTCCATGCAATGAACCTCATAACCAATCTATGTGCTTCAATGGTGCTTTGAATCAAGCATTAATGGTGACAACTACTGGTGTGGAGGGTGAAGGTAGTCAAGGAAACAACCAACAACAAGAAACATTCCAACAACAATCAGCCCCAAATGACACCACATTGGTAAACTGGCAAGCAGAAGATTTCTGTGGCATGAATCAAGTAGTTTCTCAAGGTGTTGCAGCCAACACAAGGTCAAAAAGAAGGAATTTGGGTGAAGAACAACCATTAGCTCCAACCAATCCACAACCTTCCATGGCTCCACAAATGGTTGGCAAGCAAAATCCAATTTCAAATGCACAAGGGCAGCCAAGAACAGCTCCTAGACCAACTCAAATACCAGTTATTGCTGCCCACGTGCAAGGAGTGAATGTACAAGCAAAGGGACAGCAAAGAGATCCTTCATCACCATTCAGTATCATTGATCAGATGAAGAAGACAAATGTTAATATATCAATGTGGGAATCCCTATCTATCCCAGGCCAAAGAGACTTGTTACAAGCTGCCATGAAGGACTGGCCAACTTCGAATCAGCAAGTTCAGATGCAAGAGAAAGTGCTCACAAATGCTGCCCAGCCTGAGGGAAATCATGGAGGACAACAAGGTAAAATGTTGAAGCCCCCTCCTTTCTATGTTTCATTAATCATTGGAAATCAGTTAGTGCACAATTGCATGATAGATTCCGGGGCAAGTAGCTCAGTGATGCCTAAACAAATAGCTGATCAGCTAGGGCTCTAGTATGAAACCATATCCAAAGGGGTAGTGCAGCTAGATGGGACAGCAGTAACAACAGTTGGGGTGATTAGAAACTTGAGTCTTACCTTACATGCATGTCTAAATGTTGTTGTTTTACAAGATGTATCAGTCATAGACCTTCCACCACTCTTTGCCCTATGCTTGTCAAGGGACTTCACAGCCAAGATTGGGGGATATTTGTCTGCTGATTGGTCACACATGCTGTTCAGAATGAGGTATGGAACTAAGGCTACAATCAGGTCTGAACCTATTGCAAACTTCCACATTGAGCCTTACACTCCAAGTCAGATCAACGCCAATTGTTCAGCATTTGATCAAGAAGACCACCCAAGCACCGATGAAGCTGACACCAAGGTTGGAAGCATCCTGGATCTAACTCTTGATGAATGGGAAAACAAGGTACATGCTTTTGATCCTTATCAAGAAGTGGAAGAATCTGAGCTAGGGGTCTATTGCATACACAAAGAAAATCAGCCTATTCCTAGCATCACCAAGCCAAACCATGAAGATGACAATGAGGTATGGCAGCTATTTTTTGATGGATCAAGGAGTAGACAAGGTGCAGGAGGTGGAGCCATGCTTGTTTCACCTCAAGGAGTAAAGTACTATTTAGCTTTTAGATTTCAGTTTGCATGCTCCAATAACACTGCTGAATATGAAGCCTTGGTGCAAGGGATGCATTGGGCAATCAAGAAGAAAATAAAGAACTTGCAAGTCTTTGGTGATAGTGAATTGATTGTAAATCAGGTCAAGGGACAGCATGCTGCCAAGAATGATCTACTCAGGTGCTACAAGAACAGGGTGTGGGACCTCATGGAAGATTTTGAGGGTTTTGGCATCAAATCCATTCCTAGGAAAGAGAATCAAGCTGCTGACAGGCTTGCAGCAGTAGGGGCAGCCTTTGACATTGTGGAAAGCATTCAAAAAGACAAGGTACAGCCAAACATCCACGTGATTGTGAGGCCTTCAGTGCCAGATAACAATGTCAGTTGGCAAGTGTTTGAGAATGACCAGCAAATCATCCATTTCTTGCAAGAAGAAGCTGAGTTCTCAGCTAAGAATCAAGAAAAGTTGGAACAACAGTATGGTGACCAGGTGGTATAGCTGAGAACTAACAAGCTGCCCAAGGGACTTATCACTTTGGAGTCCATTTTTAATCCCAATGATCAGTTTAGAAAGGAGAAAGCAAACATTCAGGTCAAGAGAGAGGATTCAGTATCCATCTTGGTAGAAGAGAACAAACCATTGCAAATTGGAAAGATGACAACTGAACAAGAAAGGTATGAATTCATGCAGCTGTGTCAAGAATTCCCAGATGTGTTTGCTTGGAGCTACGAAGATTTGAAAGGTTTCAATCCCAACTTAGCTCAGCATACCATTGAATTGGATCCAAATACTAAGCTTGTCAGGCAGAAACAAAGACCAGTCAATCCACACATGGAGCCTCTCATGAGGAAAGAATTGGACAAGCTGATTGAGTCAAGAATCATATTCCCAATCAAGCATTCTAGTTGGGTTGCCAACTTGGTTCCAGTCAGAAAGAAGAGTGGGGAGATCAGATTGTGTGTTGATTTCAGAGACTTAAATAGAGCATCTCTCAAGGACCATTACCCACTCCCTTCCATGGAGCAAATCTTGCAAGTTGTGGCTGGCTCCGAGAGGTTTTCACTACTTGATGGCTACTCAGGCTACAATCAGATTATGGTGAAGGAGGAAGACCAGTTCAAGACAGCCTTCACAACCAAATGGGGAACTTTTGCATACAGGAAAATGCCATTTGGGCTGTCCAACGCTGGTGCTACCTTCCAAAGGGCAATGGACATGGCGTTCAAAGGTTTGATTAACGACGTGGTGCTGATTTACCTTGATGATATCACTGTTTTTTCCAAAAATGCAGCAAACCACCTCTCTCATTTGAGACAAGTTTTCACGAGGTGCAGGAGATTTGGAGTGTCTTTGAACCCTAAGAAGTGTATCTTTCTTACACATGAAGGAAAGCTCCTTGGCCATATTGTCTCCAAAGAAGGATTAGCAATTGATCCAGAGAGGGTTGAAGCCATAAGAGCACTACCATTGCCAAGCCACAAGAAAGCCCTTCAGAGTTTCTTGGGGAGGATAAACTTTGTTCGGAGGTTTGTCCCAGATTTTGCAGCCCTTGTCAAGCCCATCACCAAAATGTTAAAGAAGAGCATGGCTTTCAAGTGGACAGCAGAAGGCAAGGAGAGTTTTGAAGCAATCAAAGAAGCCATTTCTCAAGCACCAACTCTCATCAACCCGGACTTCTCCAAGGATTTCATCCTCTATGCATTTGGAGGTAATGACACTATTTCTGCCATTTTGGTACAGCAGAACAAGGATAATGATGAGCAGCCAATTGCCTTCTTCAGCCAGAGCCTAGATGACTATGAGGTGAAGTACTCTTTTATTGAGAAGCATGTGCTGGCAGTAATCAGAAGCTTGAAGAAATTCAAGCATTTAGTCTCAAACAACAAGGTCCAGTTGCTGGTCTCACATGCTGGGGTTAAGGACTTCCTCCTCAACAAAGATTTGAATGAGAAAAGGGCAGGTTGGATCACCCGTGTCATGGAGTATGACATTGAGATCAAGATCACCAAGCTGGTAAGAGGGAAAGGATTGTGTGAGCAGCTGGTTTTGGGGAAGCAAAAAGAAGTATGCAATGAAGAAGAGGCTGTTTTGACAGTCTAGGACAGCCATGAGCCAAGTGGCAATCAAGAAGAAGACAATGTTGCCCCCACTCCTTGCTGGACCCAAGGTATTATACACTTCCTAAGCACAGGCCTATGCCCCCCAGAGATGAACAAGACCCAAAGAAGACACTTCAGATTGCAGGTTGTCCCATATGCCATTGTTGATGGAGTTTTGTTCAAGAAAGATGTGAATGGAGTGCTGCTGAGATGCATTAGCACAAATCAGATTCATAGGGTGTTGGAAGAGTTCCATGGTGGACCAGCTGGTGGTCATTTTGCACCAAGAGTGACAGCTCTAAAAATCATGAAGGCTGGTTATTATTGGCCTAAAATTTTCAGTGATTGCTATGCATGGATTAAGAGGTGTAAGAATTGTGCATTCTTCACAGGAAAAGAGAGACTTGCTGCCCTTCCATTGCATCCAATCTCAGTTGACCAGCCATTCATGCAATGGGGTTTGGACTTCATTGGAGTCATTAATCCCAATTCAAGTCAAGGGCACAAATGGATTTTGACAGCCACGGACTACTTCACCAAATGGACTGAAGCAGTAGCACTCAAAGAAGCAAATGAGTCCAGCATCTTAGACTTTTATGAGGGGATAGCGACCAGATTTGGTATACCTGCTACAATAATCTCAGATAATGCATTGGCATTCATTGGATCCAAGGTGACTGAGTGGGCTGTCAAGAACGGGATCTACCTAAGCACTTCATCAAACTATTACCCTCAAGGTAATGGCCAGGCCGAGTCTACAAACAAGAACTTGTTGAGGATCATTAGGAGGACTCTTGATGAGAATCAGAGGTCTTGGCATACCAAACTGAAATCAGCCTTATGGGCTGATAGGATAACTCCCAAGAGATCCACAGGTAACTCTCCATTCAAACTTGTCTATGGAAGAGAGGCAATCTTGCCCATGTCACTTGAGTTGCCAACATTGGAACTCATGAAGCAATTAGAGTTGCTAGAGTTTGAGCCCATGGAGGTGAGATATGCAGAGTTGATGGAGCTGCAGGAGGTCAGAAATCAGGCATCCCAAGCAATGGAAAAGGATCAAGCTTTGATCAAAAAGACCTTTGATAGGAAGGCCAAGGATAGATCTTTTCAGGTTGGAGATCTAGTGTTGAAATGGGATGTGGATAGAGCAAAACCGGGAAGGCATTCAAAATTTGATGCCATTTGGAGTGGCCCATACATGGTCACGAAGTGCAAGAACAACAATGCTTTCTAATTGGCCTCATTGGATGGTGAAGAACTGCAGATTCCAGTAAATGGAATCCATCTCAAGCATTGCTTCTAGAGGAAAATTTACCACCTTGTAAATATTAGATTAGATTTTCATTCCTCCAAGTGCTTGCGCACATTGTTTTGCTGTAGGTTAGTTTTGCTTTCCCTAAGTGCTTTGGCACAGCTTGCTGTCCCTGGAGATGTTTTGCAGTCCTTGCTTCCATCATGTGATATTCCATCTTCCTCCTTGCACATTCTAAGTCAGTTGGGGTTCTAAACAGAAATATTTGATGGCTCCATGCCCAATGGACTGCTTCAGGCTACTGGTACTTTCATCTAGCAGGCAGATGACCCCTCTAAGTCACCAAAATTGTTATCCAAAATGTGCCCCAGCTCATTTTTTGTGGCTAACTCCTTGTGTTCTTGCCTCTCTTGTGCCTCAGTCCACATTTTTTGATTTTAAGGCACTCAAGGCTTTCTGGAAATGGCACCATCAGATAGAGCTCTCTCTCAGCTTTCCAGAAAGGTAAAGTTTGCCTCCTAACTCCTTATATTTTTCAAGTTATGGCTCGGCGGAGTTTTTGTGGAAAATTTTCCCATTTGAGGCCTATAGCCAATAGGAAGCTGCCACGTGGCATCCGACCAGCGGAGCGTGGGGAATTTTTGAAAAAATTTCCAAAGACAAAAAAGAGGTAAAATTTGAAATTTTTTCCCGCCGATCCGTTTTTGGGCCGTTTTTGCCCTAAATCTTCAAACGATCATATCTTTTGATCCAGAGCTCAGATTTTCGTGTTCTTTATATCATTGGAAAGCTGTTAAAATTCTCTACATGATTCCATGGTCAATTTCTAATTTTGGTTCAGTTTGGAGAGAGAAAATTCAAAAACGGTTCTGGTACGTGTCCATGGCCAGAAATGACATTTCAACAACCAAATTTAATACAGAATGGGTCGCATTCTTCTCCAATATGGTCAAAAATGACAGGGTATGGGTTTGTAAGGTCCTCCATGCTGTTTTAATGCATTTTCCATCAATGAGGAATGGGCTCCCACATTTTTTACGTTTTCTCTCTCCTGGGCTCGACCCATGCACTGTAAAAGCCAGATTTGGCTCATTTCTTCATGGTTGAACACTTTTTGGCATTGCAAACTTCTTCTTTCACCTCCAGCAAGTGATAGTTGTAAGAATCAGACCTTTTTCACAGTTTGTAACAGGTTTATACCTCTTTGATGGTGGAATGCAAGAGATTTTTACATGGAATTGACAGTGCAAACTCTGTGAATGCTTTCAGTCCTCTGTTTGTATTGTTTTACTTCATTTTAAGACCTCTAATTACATCTATCAGCTTGTGTATGTTTTCCCTTGTTGCATTTCATGAATTTGTGTCTATTTACATGGCAAAAAATGTTTCACCACTCCTTTTGGTGCATCACCATCTTTAGTTTAGTTTCATTTTTGCATTTTTATCCCTGTCTCCTTGCAATCTAGGGTAGAATTAGGATTAGAACCTCTGTAGTTGTGCAAAATATAGATCTAAATCAGAGGAGTTTGAGGAACCAGCCTCTATTCTGGAGATTCCTCTCTCATTTTCACAAGTCCCACACTTGGAGAGAGGTTTCCATGTTGTGCAATCACACTGGATGCTCTAAACATCATTTAGAACCTTGATTTGCATCCAGGGGTGCTGCTGATTTGCAACAACAGTTTTGGCACGCCTGCTAGTGGGACATTTTGGGTCAATCATTTTATCCATTGCATGCACATCTATGCGCATCTAGGTGCACGTCACACTGCACAAGATTTGTACGCTTCTGGGTGCATTCTTTTACAGCATTAGGGATAGAAACACACGAACCTATCTGCACACGCACACGTTTACAGTAGGTATGGATATTTATGTGCACATGGAACAGTCTTTTACAACAACACACAAATGTATTCTGCAGTTATGTTCCAAAAGAGCTACCATGCACACGCACACGCACACGCACAATTGCAAAGTATGATGCACCACACACAGAGCACACTGACACTCCCCATGATCAGGCCCTTCCCACGGTAAAAATCACACAAATTAAAGGCACATGCACACCCCATGCACATGTCGCACACGTATGAGACACATTGCAATGCACAACGTGGAAATCCAATAGCATTGAAGAACATTAATACTTTGGCACACGCAGACTCACACATAGTGGCACAATGCATAAAAGACATCACACATACACATGGTGGTATTCATGAACATAATGCACATGCAACCATCAAATTTACTTGCATCTAACAATTTGAAGTAGCAAGCATAAGGACACTGGTTGCAAGAGACACATGGACACTGTAACACGCACTATGGAAATCACTGTACATACGCACTTCATGTAGGTTTGTCAGGGAACACTTAGCGAACATGCACATGGATTCTAAAAGGTTGACAGACACATCAAAAAGCTACAAAGGGTTGCACACCACGAAATTCTGATAACAACAAACACGCATAGACACACACATCTACATGCAAGTAACACGCACATGCACATGGTTTACATACACAGGTATGCACTTCACGGATACGCTACACGCACACGCACACGCACATGCACACAGCACACGAACACACTTATAGCACTGCACACGCACTGTGCACACGCAAACATACATGAATTCAAATGACAACAAGTACTGTACACACACGATAGCAACAAAGCACAGGCACATGCACACGGACAAATGCAGCACGCTGCATGCACCTCCACACAATAACATGCACACAGACATACAAAACACATGAACACACACAAACATGCAACGCATCTTGCACAAGCACACAAACAGTGCACACGACACTGCACAAGCACAGTGCACATATCACACCACACGCAATCTTGACACACACATTCTCATACGCAACGGCACATCACACCAGGCAATCTAGGCAAGATTGAATGCACACTTCACAGACAGCACACTTCAAACTAGTAGTCACACGCATGCACACATTTTACATTGCACATAAGGACGTGCACATGCACAGCACACACACACGCACACGCACACCACACGATGCACAACGCAATCGCACGCACATGGTGCACACATCCACGCACAATGCACAGACACACGCACACACACATGCACATGAGGGTAGCACAGGCACACGCACACACACACGCACACGCACATTTGCACACATCATGCACACACATACGCACACGCACACACAAACAGGCGCAAGTAGAGCATTCTTCTGCACACCTGCACACACGCACATGCACACAAGCACACACACAAAAACACATGCACATGTTGCACACGCACACGCACATGACACACACACACATGCACATGCACACTATGCACGCACACATGCACACGCACACAGCACAAACCACATGCACACACACAAACACACGCACCTAGGCACTGTTTTGCACACGCACAAATGAACACACGTGCACACACATGCACACGCACATGACACGCACAACACACAACACAAAGCACACGCACACGCATGTCACATGCACACGCACACAGCAAATCACACATGCACATGCACACGCACATGCATACACACATGCACACACATGCACCTGTACACGCACATGCACACGCACATGCACATGCACAGACACATGTACACATAGCACATGCACACGCACATGCACACGCCACACACACACGCACATGCACATACACACACACACGCACACGTTGCACACGCACATGCACATGGGCACGCAATGCAAACAGCACATACACTCACACGCACATGCACATGCGTACACGCACACACACACATGACACACACATGCACACATGCACATGCACACACACACACACACACATGCACACGCACACGCACACGTCATACGCACACACACATCACACATGCACATGCACATGCTCACACGCACATGCACACGCACACCCGCACACGCACACACGCACACGAAACATGCACACGCATGCACATACACGCACACACGTGTACACATGACACACACACACACATGCCACACACGAACACACACAAACATGCACATGCACACGCACACGCACACACACGCACACGCACACGTAACACGCACACACACATGCACACAAACACATTTGCACATGCGCACATGCACACGCACACTACACACGCACACGCACATATGGACACGCACACACACACACGTACAAAGCACACGTACACACATGCACATGCACATGCACACTCTGCATGTTCCACTTACGCACACGCATGCACACACACTACACATGTATTTGTGCAAGCGCACACACACATGCACACGCACACGCACACCTGCACATTTACACACACACGCACACACGTGCACAAGACACACTCAGTTTTCACATGTAGAACACACACGCACATGCACAACTCCATGGACACACATGCACACGCACACGCACAAACACACGACGTAGACGCACATGCACACACATGCACAAAATGCATACGCACATGCACACGCAAGGTACGCACATGCACAAATACACGCATACACAGGCACGTATGCACATTGACACAACACGCATACGCACAATCTCACACGTACATGCACACACACACGCATACGCACACATACACACACGCACACACACACGCACCCACACACGCGCACGCACGCACACACACACACACACACACACACGCACACAAGCACACACACACGGTGTACACGGTTCCATACACGCATATGCACACGCACATGGCACACACACGCACACGTACATGCACACCACAGTCGCACACGCACATGTCAGCACACGCACACTTACACCGCACACATGAACACAAACGCACACGCACGCACATGCACATGCACGCGGACACGCACATGCACATGCACATTGCACACGCACACAACACACGCACATGCACATGCACATAGACACACACATGCACACACATGTGCAC
>CM034154.1:379311428-379316428 GCA_019776745.2 Taxus chinensis | reverse complement strand
AAATTGAACTTTTTGTAAGCTATGTCGTGGTTATTATTTAGTGGTGGTTATGGATTTTTGTTGGGTTTCGTTATGAATTTTATAGTTATTGTGAAGAGGTAACATATTGTGTTACAGTATTCATTACGACCTCACTGGAGTTGTTTTTCCCTTTCATGAAGGTTAAGGGGATTCAACCGTTTATAGTATATATATATATATATATATATATTGTGGACTCTACAGAGTCATTTATAATAAACATATGTGTGTGTGTGTGTGTGTGTGTGTGTGTGTGTGTGTGTGTGTGTGTGTCATGTGTGAAGTGTGTATGTTTATTATATTGAAATGACTCTGTAGAGTCCATTGAATGATTTGTGCACTATGAACCACTGTGGAAGCTTTATATATCTAAGAATATTGGAAGAGATTCAGTTGGATTTCTTGTTACGAAATCAGTGATTTGTTTAACCCTGATTTTTAATGTTTATCATTGTTGGCATAGTTGGGAATCATTGTTTATTATTTATTTGATATACTGTTACTCGGGTTTAGTGGAGTCCTTTCTAGGTAACTACAGTACCTGTCTCAAATTAAGCTTGCTTAGTTTACTATTGTTTCGACACTGTTGGGTTCCTTGAGTTTGGAAAGATGTCTTGTATACCGGCTTCTGTAAAAGCTATATTGTGAATACTGGTATACGGATTTAGTTTTAAATCCTTGATTGGTAATCTGTGTCACTGTATCTGTATAAGCCTGAGGATGAACAAGTAATGTTTATGGCTTTGTTGGATTTCTTAAAATAACTTGACATTATGTATTATGGCTTTTATAATGTAGGTCGTGAATAACATACTTTCAACTCTGGATGCGTTCAGAAGTGACTATGTTATGTTATGTTATGTTTTCTTTCTGATTACATTCCAGTTAGATGTGGTTGTGCATGTTGCGTGGATTTCGTTTAAAAATCTCTCTGCATAGTCATAGGGAATTGTCATTGCTAAAATGATTTCAAGTCTCTTGTTGACTGCGATAACAGAAGAGATCCTTTGAATTTGACCTTGGGTCTAAAATCCTTACAGTATAGAAAGATCTTGAATGAGTTGAAGGTTATCATAAGGTATTGTTGGCGTGTTACATCTTCTGTGCATAGATATCCATTTCTGAGCTTGATTGAGTTTAGGGGTAGTCGATTTCACCTTAACAGGTAACGGCATTTAATATCTTCTTGTCTGTCGCTTCTTGCGTGAGAACATACTGAGTCTGCTTGTTGATAGACACCATTGTTTGGCATGAGGGCTACTGTACTGTAGTTGCTTTCTTGTAAGCTTTAACAAAACAGTGGTGTTGTTGATGGCTCGTACTGATTTATTTGCATGTGTATTAAGTGAATGCCTTGCTCTTGAAAAGACGGTACAATCATGAGCTAGATCTTAAGGAAATAATATTATTTGTTTATTTCTCTTCGTTATAAAGTATAGGTTGATATAATTGTTTATCTAACTTTTGGAATTGTTCTATCATGCTAATGGAATCATGAAAGGTTATATATTTATTATGTTGAATATATAATCCGTCTGATGTTGCTGTCCTTGGGATTCAGATGGATAGTTGGTTAGATGCATTTGTCTTCTTGGTCGCTAACGTTTTAATGATTTGATCTCATTTAAACAGGGTGTTTAATGAAAACAATTGATGTATTGCAATTGTTTTAAAGGTTAGTGCTTATCATGCTCAGTTCATCGAACTGACCCATGTTGACTATTTTTGCAGATGGTTGCCGTGAGTGGTAAAAGCATGCAGATCTGATAGGATGATCAGATTGTTTAGATTTGATTTTAAGTAGAATTTCAGTTTGAATTTCTTTAAATGTACTATAAGAGGAAAGATGTTCTTCTTCCGTTGAGTATTGTATCAAGTATGCTGAATGCATAAAATGTATTTGATTAGTTCTGAAAGGAATGGAAATTGATATTGTTACTTATGTGTCTATATTCTTATCTTGATAGTTTGACCTTCTTCGGTTCAAATGATCTAAAGAGCATTGTTATTATTATGTAATTTGGAGACTTTCGTGATTATCAATGTAAGCTTTGCAAGAATATAAGACTGAATTCTTATGATTGTTTAGTAGTTCTGGTATGTTCTATCAGAAGCTAAATTGAAATTTAGGTAACTATCTTTTTGAAAGATAGGGTTAAATTATACCTAAGCAGAACGCTAAACAAACTGAATTAAATTATTAATCCCTAGTCCTAATTATGACAGGACAACATTTAATTGGATTCTGAATCATTTATATTGGATACTTATAAGTATGATATAAATTCAGTTATGAGAACTTGATATAAACCTAATGGGGTTCAGATGGCAATCTCATGTGAAGTTTATGAGATATTGTCCAATTCCGTTGTTTTAGAATTATGTATATTCTATGAACTCCGTGATGAGACCTTGGTCTTAATAACTCCTCTGTGTAATGGGTTTTATTGAGGAAGGTCATCCTAGATGAAGAATCCAGGGATCGGGAAAGGCTAACCTTAGGGGAACGTCTTAAATGTAATTTAAACTCAACATGCGTAACGCAATTTTATAAGTAGATCTTTTCGAGGCGGATTTAAAGGTTGACGGCACAAGTCAACTGCAGGGTTGTACCTCCGAGAAGATTAGGATCTTCTCGAAGTTACAACAATGCAGGTGACTTATGACGACACCCTTTGCATTGATCGCTAAGATTTACACTTTGATCTCGAACGAGTTACTCAGGGACCGATTAGGAATGTGATCACGTTACAAGGCTGCCTAGGAGATTCGGGGTATCTTGACACACTGGTTTAACTTGGGTTGAACCAGTATGTCATCGTATCCCTAATCCTCGTGGGCATCCATATAACGTTATCACCTTGTTAATCCGTTTCCGAGTGAATAAGTTGAGATAGGAGGGACTGACAGAAGTCGGTATAAGACATTCTACATAACATAAGAATGGGGTGAAGGGCGTATTCCAGATTGACGAGTATGCCGTTAAGGAATACGAGACATAAACAGTATGTTTCAAATCTTTGGCCAAAGTATCGCAAGCTGCTGATTGCGTTGTCCTAATTCACCTAGTCTAAGGGATGAGATGCCGATGAATAATGGTAACAATTATTCAGTTAGGTTCCTTGGACAGAGCATTCTGAATCCCAGAATAGGGAAGAGAACCGTAAGAGTGAAGTGTTAAATAAAAACGCCAACTCTTATTACTCATGAATAGATCGGTAGATTTTCGAGTCATGGAATGAATAGATCGGAGGTACTCCGAGTCATTACAACTGCATATGGTTGTTTGTTATAAGAATGGTTATTTGATTGTGAGTTCTAAATTAGGTATTTAGAACCAGGATGCAATTATTAAAAAAAAAAAATTGACTTGTTCTATTTTCTAAAATGAGGATGTTACACACACGCACAAGCACACCCGCACACGCTTGTACACATGTACACACGCACACGCACACACACACACAGACACACACACGCACACGCACACGCACATGCACATGCACACATACACGCACACACACACATACACTCACACACACAAACGGACACATGCACACGCACACACAGAAACAGACACGCGCACGCACATGCACACGCACATGCACCCGGACACGCACACGCACAAACACACACGCACACGCACAAACACACACGCACACGTAGACACATACATGCACACGCACAGGCACACGCAGACACACATGCAGACACGCACACGCACACAAACACGCACGCGCACACACGCACACGCACACGCACACACGCACACGCGCACACGCACATGCACACGCACACGCAGACACACACACGCACACGCACATGCACACACACACGCAGACACACACACGCACACGCACATGCACACGCACACACACACACGCACACGAACACTCACATGCACATGCACACGCAAATGCACAAGCACACGGACATGCACACACACACGCACGCACACCCACACATGCACGCACACATGCACACGCACACACGCACACGCAGACACACACACGCAGACACACCCACGCACACGCACACGCACACGCACATGTGGACAGACACACATACGTACACATGCACACCCACACACACACACACATGCACACGCACATACACACGCACACGCACACGCACATGCACACGCACACGCAGACGCACACACAAACGCACACACACACACATGCACATGCACACGCACATGCACACGCACACGCACAAAGACACGCACATGCAAACACACACGCACACTCACATGCACATATGGACACATCAACACGCATACATGACCCTGCACACGTACACGCACCTGCACATGCACACACACATGCACACGCACAAACTGACATACACACGCACACGCACACGCACACAAAGACACACACGCAGACACGCACACGCACACAAACACGCATGCGCACATGCACACACACACGCACACAAGCACACGCACACGCAAACACGCACACGCACACGCGCACACGCACACGCAGACACACACACGCACACGCACACATACACACACACACATGAACACACACATGCACACGCACACGCACACGCACACGCACACTCACATGCACGCACATGCACACATGCACGCACACCCACACACGCACACACACCCACACATGCACGCACACATGCACACGCACACGCACACACACACACGCACACATGCACACACACACGCACACGCACACACACACACGCACATAAACACACACAGACACACACGCACACACACGCACACGCACATGCGCACGCACACGCACACACACGCAGACACACACACGCACACGCACACGCACAGGCACGCACACGCACACGCACACATGCGCACGCACACACACACACATGCACACTCACACACACACACATGAACACGCACACGCAAATGCACACGCACATACACACATGCACACACACACATGCACACGTAGACACACACACGCACATGCACATGCACATGCACACGCAGA
>CM034154.1:379221488-379266488 GCA_019776745.2 Taxus chinensis | reverse complement strand
GTGTGAGCGTGTGCATGCTGCGTGTTCCTGTGTGCGCGTGCATGTGCGTGCGTGCGCGTGTGCATGTGTAGTGTGTGTGTGGCGTGTCCATAAGTGCGTGTGTGTGCATGTGTAACACTCTGATTTTGTATGTTAACTTGGTGAATGTTTTACATACTGTTATAGCTCTTGGAATGAAAGCAAACATGTTAAGATATGTTTTGATCTTAAGAGAATGTGTTGCTAATTTGGATTCTTGCATACTGTGATTTATTGCATGGGACAGCAAATATTGTACTTGTGTGTTTGCTGATGTGACGACAGATTGTCGTATAATTGCTTGCTCTTGTGCTGATTGACAGCATACCCTGAATCAATTCCATTGATTCAAGTATGCTGAGGTCCTCTTGTGTTTTCTATGTTAATTCACACTTGAACTGGACTAGGATTATTATGAGCGTGCAGCGCCTGATTACAGGTGTGAATAGCTAGCACGAAAATGCCAACGACAGGGGTTCGATTCTTGAACCCTGTACTGTCGAATTCGGGACCTCGTGGGGCGAGAAACGCCTGGACACGGGTGGCCTTGGCATGTAATCTGAAGGACGGAACGTCCTGCTCTGCGTTAACGTGGATGTTAGTAAGGGGCTGGAAGGAAGTTGTTAGTGTTAGTGGTTAGTGTGAATTAAACCTAAACTAACCCTAAGACCTAACATACATCCTACACTACTATCCTAAGTGGATTTTTAAATTACAAAAAAAAAAAGAAAGGGAAAAATAAATCTAAATTCTAAAACCTAAGGTTTAACTAAGACCTAGGTCGAATGAGTTATGTAACCTAAACTAATCCTAAACTAAGGGGGTACGCAGACCCTTGGGAAGAAAGGGATAAGGATGGGAAGGAGGCATTCATTGGAATTAAATGAACTGTCCCTTCGTGGACGACGCCAGTTTTGGCGGGGCAGGTAGGAGATAGAGGTATCTATTTGGAAGCTTGGCTAAATTCAGTTTGCATGGAAAATTTGAAACTTAGAGACTCGCCAACCCAAGTGGCGGTGGCGTAGAAAGTAAGGAAAAAGGGCGAGCCTTTAATGCATTAATGGTTTTTGGTCCTCGCGACCAGCCTCGCCTTGGAAACAGCATGAGGAAAAATTGATTTTCATTTTTGTTGGTTCGAGCCTTTTGTAAAGTTGCTCTGCATTTGGTTTCTCTGACCTGGTTCGGTCGAACCAGCTCTTGCATTTGACATTTTGTTGGAAGATTTGGAGGCTGTTGTTAAGCCTGAAGAAGGAAGGAAGTGTTGGAGAATATTGTGTTGCCGCTGTGGAAGGAAAAACGCGGCAAAACGAACATTTTCTTCGAGTTCTGGAAAAGAGATTACAGGCATGTTAAGCCCTCCTCTTTAAAATCTTTGCTTGAATTAAATGTTTCATTAAAACAACCCTGCTCTTGGGTTGGGATTGCATGATTGTTTTTGAGTTGATTTGGAAATGGATTTGTTGATTCTTTCCTTCTTTTCTTTGGAAAATGATAAGAAATGGCTTGGTTGCTCGGCCTTGATTTGTTGTTGCTTCAATTTGGGTTGGAATATGAATTACCGTTGTGGTTGCTGACAGTGTTGTAGAATGAAATAAACATTTTCTTCTTCTGTACATGTGGTATGGAGTGGACAGGCTGTTTAATCTTTTCCTTATAGTGTAATTGTTCTCCTTGATGTTGTGCTTGGAACTGCTATTACATGTGAAGAGAAAAATGGAATTACAGTCGTGTTATATTGCTATGATTTGGGTTTCCTTCCTTTCTTGCTGTCATGGGTTTTGGAAATATTCTAATATTCACGGGTGACAGTCGTCCCCTTTGCTGTTGTGGTTAATCCGTCCTTGTTTTGATTGGTTGGAAACACTTCTTCGACGTGCTGGTTTGTTGACTTATTATGGTTATATGAAATAGATCCTTTCCTTTTACTATTATGGATTTTAATGAAGATGGTATTTGGGTTATTCTATGAGTATCTAGTTTCGTCTTGACATGAAGTAATTGCGATAAAATGTTCCATTGAACTGTGGCTTTTCTTGTTTAAGAAATGAAGTACGTTTTGGTACCCGTGAGGAAATAGAGAAAAGGTAGCTATTTGTTCCTTCTGAGGTTGTTGTTGGAATTATGTTTTCTCTTTGCTGTGAGAATGGGTTGGTTCTTATGGTGATTTAATGATGCTGTTTGGTCTCCCTGTTCGGACTGTATACACAAATACAAATTGGGTTGTATTCAGTGCAGTGAATGATTATATTTCTTTATGCTATGTAGATGGAAAGTTGATTCCATGGCGACTTGTAGAAGAGGTTTGACCTTCTGTTTGAATTGTCTTGTCATATGTGAACTCGACTTGGATTTCTGTGTTAATAAATGGACAATGTGTGGGAATTAGCTTGTTTTTCTGAGTCTATTCTGACTGAAACCAAGCTGAAAAGAAAATAATTAACCCCCTAAACGGGTCTTGTCCTTATAGAGGTGTTGATTATATGAATGTTATATTTTGAGTTCTGTCTCCTTAAGAAGCATGGACGAATGCTGTTTTGGAATTAACGGTTGATCGAGATAGAACTCGAATTGGTTTCATTGTTGAGGCATGTTGGATTGGTTCTGTACAGGCTATGTGAGTTGCTTATTCAATAAGGACGACTGTTTTGCTATTATCTGTATAAGTTGAGTTGTCTTGCTTAGAAAAACATGATTTGAATGTTTTTACTTCATTCTGAATACAATGATTGTTCTTAATGAAATCGTAGAGAATGAATTCTTCTCTTTTTGCTATTTGGGACTCTGAAAGTGACATTGGAATTATAGTGTGCATATGACTCGGTCTTGCTGTAGGTAACAGCAATGTACCACTTGTTATTAAGAACTATATGTGTTCAGAGGTATAAAAGATTATATGAATATATATACTTGCGTGGTTGCATAATTGTTGTTGGTTAGCTATACAGTGTAAGAAGTAGGGAATCTTCTAGTATAGCAAATACCTAGTATGCATATTGATATGGCTTGCTCCAACGATGAATATAATGTCTTACTAACCTGTTGGCATTCATATGAACTGGAAATAAATGAAATTATTCTTGCTGCCAGAAAGTGAATTCCGAGTGGATTTTGTAAGTTTCACTCTGAACTGTTATTTTGATTTGTCTTTCGTATGGATTTCACTGTTAGGACAGTCATGTGGAAAGAAATAGAGATATGAATTAATGTTTTAGAAAAACGATCTTTCTTCTTTCATTCAGTTAGAAATCTGGAATTCGTGAATGAAGAATTTTATAGTGCTTAGATGGGAGCTACTGTATGCATTGCTGTTAGCTTTCTTGTTTGTACTTGAATGCTTTAAATTTAACATGCTTCATGAACGGAAAGGAACGTAATGGATTTATATTCAGTTAGTTTCATCCTTTGCATTTGTTATTAATGAAAGGCGTGGAAAGGATAACTGTATGCTATATAGGCAGCAAACTACTTGTATTCCTAACGTTACAAATATTGTAAATTGATACTTGCAATGATTATGTGGAAACGGGACAGCAGTCCCTTGGCTGATTGTGATGATATTTTGATCTGATAGTTCAGTTGTTATGCTGATCTCTCCTTTGTGCCTATTTTGAGATTGATGTTTTGCTGTCGTTTCATAAAAGCAGGGTTCTTTTATTGAAACAGTTAGTTGAAGCATCTTATTTTAAGGATAAGTGCTTAATGTGCTCAGTTCATTGAACTGACCCGTGCAATTCATTTTGCAGATGGAATTTGATTAGAATGAAGGCTTGGCTGTTTTCTGATGCCTCTTGATTAGATGTAAATTAAATTGTAACTGTTGCTTTTATTCCTCTTTGAGGAATTGTGAAAAGAAGAAAATATATTCTTCTGTCCATGAGTTGTATGGATGCTTTGTATAAACTATACCCAATCAGCTGGATTGGCAAATGTACAAATTATGACTTGAAATATTGAATACAGTTACAAGTGTGATATTTTCAATAATTATATTAGTTGATATTGTTGTTTAAATTGGAAATATGATGTTATTTCCTGAGTTGGAATTGTTTCATTATCCTTGGATGGATGTTGAATTGAAACTGATATTTATTCTTACTTAAATACAACTTTTAAGTTGAACAATGCAATTAATTCATACTTGGGTAAAGATGAATTTTGAATTGACATTAAAAAGGATTAAGAAGGAATATGATTTTATAATCAGAGGGTATTCAGGATTAGCTTAGGAGCTAAGGAATATCAATTTAAATTGGGAGTATTTGAACTTCGTTTTCGAACCTCATTAATGATCCTGTTTGATAAAATTCAGAATAAAGGATATAGGATACATATATCCATAACTAATGATCCTTAACTATATAACGTTAAGGGGAATAAATGAATTCATTTCTCGAAGATTAGACCTCGTTTGAATGACGTCTAATAAGTTAATATTCTGAAATTAGTTGCAGTTGGAAACATCTTGGCTAAGTTTAATAGGTTAAACTTATTATGTCCGTCGGTACGGACTGCTTAATCCAATGATTAAGAAATAAACCAAGTAAGGAAATGTATCCCTTCGATACGAAGGAGACGATACTTGGAAAACTAATGGACAGTTTAGTCCCTCTTAGTTATATACAACTGCAACGGAAACGAGGATCAAGGGATCAGCGTGGATGCTGAAAATTGCTTTAACTATTAACTCGTGGCTAAGTCACTTGGGCAGGATGTGTATTCTCGATGGGAGAATTCTGCAGGACATTGGCATACGCCAGCTACAGCAAGGTGTCTTCATGAAGACGGGGTCTTCATGACGACACATTGTTGCAGCTGACATATAGCAATGCCCTCCCGAATTAAAACATTTAGAATACATAGGCTGAAAGTGTAGATCTTAGCTGGGGTGGGGATAGGGTATGATCTGGTATACGGAGTGACTCCGGAATACTAAAGATAATCAGACACATGGAGTCGTGGGGTAACGACACCGTATGTCTGCGTATCTTTAGTTACCAGGAGTGCCTTCCTATACCCGTTCATATTACTAGCTGGAATCGAAAGTTAAAAACGGAACTTAAACGATGAGGACTGGTAGGAACCAGGAAAGACCATTCTAGATAACAGGTGAAGTGAAGTGAAGGACGTATTCCGTAGATGTGTATCACATTCAGGAATATGATCATGCAAAGCATGTGAAAATCTTTGGCCAAAGTATCGCAATTGCTGGTTGCGTTGTCCTTATCACTTAATTTAAGATGCAGGATGTCAGATGAATATCAGTAACAGATATTCAGATAGGCTTCTTAAATGGATCACTTCGATAACCGGGGAAGGTTATGAGAACAAGTATATAAAATATACTATGCATAAACAAACATGAAGGATCGGTTGTTGCCGAGTCATGTACATGAAGGATCGGTTGTTGCCGAGTCATGAAATGAAGGATCGTTGAAACTCCGAGCCATGAAAATGGAAGGATCGGCAGTTCATCGAGTCATTTACAGCAGCATATAGAATCTGTTATAAGATTGAATGGCATTGAATGTGTGTTCCATATTGTAAATATGTGAACAGGGAACATTCATTTTAAAAAGAAATTGTATGATCCAAACTGTGTGGTTTGGGCAGAGAACAATTATTAAATCTTGAACGTGTGTTTGAATTTTATAATTCATAACAGAGAACGTTATATATAAAAAATAAAATTTCCCTTGTTCTGGTGTTTTAAAATGGGGATGTTACATCTTGGTATCAGAGCTGAAGGTTGCAGCTCTTGGACCTAATGAGTCCACGTTATTAATAAAGTTTACATTTTCTTATTGAACAGAAAATGGTTAGGACAAGAGGGAATGCTGCGAATAACCCGTTGCAGGGTGGAGAAGCAGCAACTGCCCAAAAGCTGGATGAAATCCTTGCTGCCCTACTTGATACGAGGGATCGTTTGACTGTACTGGAACAGCAATCAATGGGCAATGAAGAGGAGGGGAATGAAGCTGAAATAAATGATCAGCTACCTCCTGTGGACAACATCAACAGAGGGAATCTGGGTGTTGATGATAATAATGTAATTGCTCCTAATCCCCCTGAAAATAAAAGGGCAAGATTAGCAGCTGAACTTACAAATGATATAAAGAGAATAAGTCCTCCAAAGTTTGATGGAACAACTCTTGGGGACGGAGCTGAAAACTGGCTCAGTGAAATGGAGAAATACTTTGCAATAAGAAACCTGTGATGAACAGACCTGTAAATAGTGTGCGGAACAGCTTTTCAAAAGTTAATGGCATTGGACAGAAGTCCTATGGAAGCCAGAACGATAACTTTAAGGCTGGTAATAAATTTGAACCTAGAAAAGGGCCAGCTGGAGGATGCTTCAATTGTGGAAAAGACCAGTATGCGAATCACTGTCCTCTGAAGAAGGATGATCGCGGACAGCAGCATAGGATACATGCTGCAGTGTCTAACAGACAAGCTGAAAAGCAAGTGACGCCCATAGAAGTTACGGGTAAGTTATTCGGTAAACCTGTAGTTGTAATTTTTGATACTGGAGCTACAGAATGTTTTATTTCTACTAAACTTGCTATGAAATTAAAAAGAAAGGCTGCGAGAATGGATAAAACATGGACAGTGCATTATGGGAATAATGATGTCCACACAGTTGAAATGTGCCTTTTTGGGGCAATTCTTGACCTGCCTGGGTTCTCCACCGAAGTTGACTTGTATGTCACTCCTCTAGGATCATATGATATCATTATTGGAGTTAACTGGTTGGCTGAACATAAGGCAAAGGTTGACTGTTATGAAAAACAAATCTGTTGCCTTGATGATCTGCGGAAAGCAGCAGTCATTCAAGGTGTAAAACGGGAAGTTGCAGTTAGGAAACTGACGGCTATGCAACTAAAGAGGGCTAAAAACAGAGGCTGCACTTTGTATGCGGTAAAAATGATAGAAAATGAAATAGAAGATAATGATTTCATGGAAAAGTATCCATTGTTGAGGGATTTCCGTGATGTGTTTCCGGAGGAATTGCCGGGTCTTCCGCCCAAACGTGAGTTTGACTTCGCTATAGAGATCAAACCAGGAACAGAACCCATATCTAAGGCACCTTATAGAATGACTACCATTGAGCTGGTAGAACTGAAGGCTCAGTTACAAGAACTTCTGACTAAGGGGCTGATCAGACCGAGCGTCTCACCTTGGGGAGCGCCGGTAATTTTTGTAAAGAAAAAAGATGGCACCTTGAGGTTGTGCATTGATTACAGAATGCTGAATAAAGCAACCATTAAAAATCGATATCCACTTCCTAGAATCGATGATCTGTTTGATCAGATGCGAGGAGCATCAGTCTATTCAAAAATAGATCTGCGGTCAGGATACCATCAGCTAAGAATAAAAGAGGAAGATATTCATAAAACAGCTTTTAGAACGAGGTATGGGCACTATGAGTTCACGGTGTTGCCTTTTGGACTGACTAATGCACCTGCCGCCTTCATGAATCTAATGAATAACATTTTTCAAGAATACTTAGACAAGTTTGTGCTTGTATTCTTAGACGACATTCTTATATACTCTAAAAATGCCGATGAGCACCAAGAACATCTCAGGATAGTGTTGGAAATCTTAAGAAAGAGGAAGTTGTATGGCAAATTGTCCAAATGTTCCTTTTATAATGCAGAGGTGCATTATTTGGGACACATTATAAGTAAAGACGGGATAGCTGTTGACCCTTCAAAGATCACAGCTATAACTGAGTGGCCTGCACCTAAGAACGTGCACGAAGTAAGGAGCTTCATGGGCTTGGCTGGATATTATAGAAAGTTCGTTAAGGACTTTTCAAAAATTGCTGCCCCAATCACTTCGTTGCAGAAGAAAGAAAAGAAATTTGTCTGGACAGACAAATGTGAATCTGCCTTTAAAAAGTTAAAGGAGCAGTTAACTACAGCACCTATTTTGACTGTACCTGATCCAAATGGAGATTTTATGGTTGTAACGGACGCCTCAGGAGAAGGCCTTGGGGGTATTTTGTTACAGAATAACCATGTTATCGCTTATGAAAGCAGAAAGCTTAAGTTACATGAACAGAACTATGCTCCACACGATCTTGAACTCGCTGCCATAGTACATGCACTTCAAATATGGAGGCATTACCTTCTTGGCAAGCCCTTTGAATTAAAAACAGACCACCTGGGGCTGAAGTATATTTTTACTCAGCCAAATCTGAATGCAAGGCAACGAAGATGGTTAGAATTTCTGTCTCAGTATGATTTTGATATAAGCTATATTAAGGGCAAGGAAAATAGAGTAGCAGATGCTCTGAGTCGAAGGAAGCATATCTCTGCTCTTATAACGTTAAGAACTCAGTTTAAAGATGAGGTAAAAGATGCCTTAGAATCAGATCCCTATTTTCAGCAAGTCAAATCAGCACTTGCCGCAGACCCGCAGGACAGCAGGTATAAGGGATTTCGTTTTGATAACGAAGGAGTTCTGAGATTCGAAAACCGGGTATATGTACCTGTGGCCAATGACTTAAGAGGGAAATTGCTCACTGAATTCCATAATTCACCTTTTTCTGGACACCCTGGCATCACAAAAATGCTTGCTGATCTTAAGCAGCAATATTTTTGGAAAGGAATGAAAAAGGATGTGGTAGAGTTTGTAACACACTGCTTGGAATGTCAGCGTGTTAAAGCGGAACATATGCACCCTTCTGGATTATTGTATCCCCACAGCATTCCGCAGTATAAGTGGCAAGTGATAACGATGGATTTCGTTCAAGGATTGCCTATGTCAAGAAATAAACATGACATTATCCTGGTTGTAGTCGACAAATTGACCAAAGTGGCACACTTCATTGCTGGTAATTTAAAGGACGATGCACCAGTTTTAGCAAGAAGATTTGTACATGAAATCTTCAGGTTGCATGGAATACCGGAATTAATCATATCGGACAGAGATCCGAGGATGACATCAAGGTTTTGGCAAACGCTTAATGCAGCCTTGGGAACTAAATTAAACTTCAGTTCTGCATATCATCCAGAAACGGATGGACAGACTGAGAGAGTTAATCAAGTTTTAGAGGACATGCTGAGGATGTATTGTATGGACCAGCAGTATAAATGGGAGGAATACCTTCCGCTGGTAGAATTTGCTTACAATAACACCTATCATGCCTCTTTAAAAATGGCGCCCTTTGAAGCATTGTATGGAAGAAAATGCAGAACCCCTGTCAGCTGGGACAGCATTGAGGACAGAGAGGTAATTGGGCCAGAAATCCTTATGGAAATGGAACAGCAAATCAAAATGATTCGGGAACATCTAAAGGAGGCTGCCAATAGGCAGAAGAGCTATGCAGACTTGAAGCGGGTTGACAGGCATTATAAACTTGGAGAGAAGGTATTTCTTCGGGTGAAGCCGAAAAAGAGCTCCATAACCTTTGGCAGGGCTGCCAAGTTGTCACCACGTTACGTGGGACCTTTTGAAATTATTGAAATAATCAACCCTGTAGCTTATCGTCTAGCATTACCTCCTGCCTTGTCTCAAATGTATGATGTTTTTCATATTTCTTTGCTTAAGAAATACGTGACAGATCTATCACATGTGCTAAATTGGAATTCCTTGCAGGTCCAAGACCCAGGAATAATCATGGTTAAGCCCATTCGAGTGTTGGGAACTCGCCAGTTGTACTTGAGAAATCGCGAAGTGAACCAATGTAAGGTCCAGTGGGACCAGTTCAGCGAGGAAAGTGCAACTTGGGAGAATCTCGAAGAAATGAGATCTACTTTTCCTCATCTGTTTAATTGAATATGAAATTCAGAGAACTGAAAATTTTACCAAATTTAGACAATTATTAGTCTATTGTACAGTTGTCTTAAAACGTTGTTTTTAAGAGAGAATCTATTTTTTGGTATGAACTTATGAATGAAAGGACAATAACTGAATTTTGTCCTATGAACTCCTTGATTTGTAAAATCTGATCATCGGGACGATGATTCTTTAAGGAGGGAAGAATGTAACACTCTGATTTTGTATGTTAACTTGGTGAATGTTTTACATACTGTTATAGCTCTTGGAATGGAAGCAAACATGTTAAGATATGTTTTGATCTTAAGAGAATGTGTTGCTAATTTGGATTCTTGCATATTGTGATTTATTGCATGGAACAGCAAATATTGTACTTGTGTGTTTGCTGATGTGGCGACAGATTGTCGTATAATTGCTTGCTCTTGTGCTGATTGACAACATACCCAGAATCAATTCCATTGATTCAAGTATGCTGAGGTCCTCTTGTGTTTCTATGTTGATTCACACTTGAAATGGACAAGGATTATTATGAGCGTGCAGCGCCTGATTACAGGTGTGAATAGCTAGCACGAAAATGCCAACGATAGGGGTTCGATTCTTGAACCTTGTACTGTCGAATTCGGGACCTCGTGGGGGCGAGAAACACCTGGACACGGGTGGCCTTGGCATGTAATCGGAAGGACGGAACGTCCTGCTCTGCGTTAACGTGGATGTTAGTAAGGGGATGGAAGGAAGTTGTTAGTGTTAGTGGTTAGTGTGAATTAAACCTAAACTAACCCTAAGGCCTAACATACATCCTACACTACTATCCTAAGTGGATTTTTAAATTGCAAAAAAAAAAAAAGAAAGGAAAATAAATCTAAATTCTAAAAACCTAAGGTTTAACTAAGACCTAGGTCGAATGAACTATGTAACCTAAACTAATCCTAAACTAAGGGGGTACGTAGACCCTTGGGAGGAAAGGGATAAGGATGGGTAGGAGGCATTCATTGGTATTAATGAGCTGTCCCTTTCATGGACGGCGCCAGTTTTGGCGGGACAGGTAGGAGATAGATGTATCCATTTGGAAGCTTGGCTAAATTCATTTGCATGGAAAATTTGAAAATTGGAGACTTGCCAACCCAAGTGGAGGTGGCGTAGAAAATAAGGAAAAAGGGCGAGCCTTTATTTCATTAATGGTTCTTGGTCCTCGCGACCAGCCTGCCTTGGAAACATCATGAAGAAAAATTGATTTTCATTTTTGTTGGTTCGAGCTTTTGTAAAGTTGCTCTGCATTTGGTTTCTCTGACCTGGTTCGGTCGAGCCAGCTCTTGCATTTGGCATTTTCTTGGAAGTTTTGAGGCTTTTGATCAGCCAGGAAGAAGGAAGAAAGTGCTGGGAATATTGTGTTGCCGTTGTGGAAGAAAAACGCGGAAAAACGAAGCTTTCTTCGAGTTCTGGAAAAGAGAGAACACAGGCATGTTAAGCCCTTCTCTTTAAAATCTTTGCTTGATTTAAATGTTTCATTAAAACAACCCTGCTCTTGGGTTGGGATTGCTTGATTGTTTTTTTAGTTGATTTGGAAATGGATTTGTTGATTCTTGCCTTCTTTTTCTTGGAAAATGATATGAAATGGCTTGGTTGCTCGGCCTGAATTGTGGTTGCTTCAATTTGTTTGGAATAGGAATTACCGTTGTGGTCGCTGACCGTGTTGTAGAAAGAAATAAACATTTTCTTCTTCTGTACATGTGGTATGAAATGGACAGGCTGTATAAACTATTCCTTATAGTGTAATCGTCCTACTTGATGTTGTGCTTGGAACTGCTATTACCTGTGAAAAGAAAAATGGAATTACAGTCGTGTTTTATTGCTATGATTTGGGTTTCCTTCCTTTCTTGCTGTCATTTTTGGAAATAACGGGGTACAGTCGTCCCCTTTGCTGTTGTGGTTAATCCGTCCTTGTAATTGATTGGTTGGAAACACTTCTTCGACGTGCGGGTTTGTTGACAATATGGTGTATGAAATAGATGTTTTATAAGAACAGTACAGGCAGTGCGAATTGTTTTATTGTTGTGTGATTGTCTTTGTCACATGAATTTTTGAGATAAAATGTTGAAGGCAGTGTGAACGGCTTTGACTTGTTTCTGTACTGAAGTTTCATTGAAGGAAATGAGATCTTTTGTTGCTGTATCCTGTTTGGAATTAAAAAGAATATCATTTCTTTTGAGCTTCATGGAATGGGTATTCACTGTTTAGAGTTTTATATCCGAACCGGTAGACTGTATGGTTGTTTTCACCACTGTGATAATGCTCTTGTCATATGGTCCTTCGTGTTATGATGGTACAGGATGTATGAGAAGTTTAAGGTCGTGTTATACTGAAACTTCTTTTGAAAGAAAATAATTTCTTTTCTCTCTCTGTTGTGTTGATTATTATGAATACGATATTGTTTTCTTTATAAGCACACGAATGGTCTTGGGAAAGAAAAGGATGACACGTTTGGCTGTTCATTTTCCTTCTTGCTTATCAATGAGAACGTTTTCGCTGTTATCTGTCTGAGTTGAGTTGTCTTACTTAGAAAAACGTGATGGAATGTTTTTACTTCATTCCGAAGACAATGATTGTTCTTAATGAAATAATAGAGAATGAATTCTTCTTTTTTTGATATTTGGAACTCTGAAAGTAACATCGGAGTTTACTGTTCATATGCCTCGATCTTGCTGTAGGTAACAGCAATGTACAACTTGTCGTTAAGAACTATATGTGTTCAGAGGTATAAAGATTATATGAATATACATACTCATGTGGCTGCAAAATTGTTGTTGGTTAGCTATACAGTGTAAGAAGTAGGGAATCTTCTAGTATAGCAAATACCTAATATACATATTGATATGGTTTGCTCCACGATAATATAATGTCTTACTAACTGTTTGGCATTCATATGAACTGGAAATAAATGAAATTATTCTTGCTGCCAGAAAGTGAATTCCGAGTGGATTTTGTAAGTTTCACTCTGAACTGTTATTTTGATTGTCCTTCGTTTGGATTCCACTGTTAGGACGGTCATGTGGAAAGAAATAGAGATATGAATAATGTTTTAGGAAAATGATCTTTCTTCCTTCGTCCGGTTAGGAACCTGGAATTCGTGAATGAAGAAAATTATAGTGCTTAAGATGAGAGCTACTATATGCATTGCTTGTTCGCTTTCTTGTTGTACATTGGCATGCACTTAAAATTAACATGCTTCATGAACAGGAACCAGGAAGTTAATGGTATTTATTTTCAGTTAGTTTCATTCCTTGCAATTTTACTTAATGAACAGGCGTGGAAAGATAATCTTGTATGCTATGTAGGCAGCAAGTACTTGTTATTCCTAACTTTGCAATACATTGTAAATTGATACTTGCATGATTATGTGAAAACGGGACAGCAGTCCCTTGGCTGGTTGTGATGATATTTTGATGAATTAGTGGTATGCTGATCTCTATTTTGTGCTTTTTCGAGATTGATGTTTTGCTGTTGTTTCATAAAAGCAGGGTTCTTTTATTGAAACAGTTAGTTGAAGCATCTTATTTTAAGGATAAGTGCTTAATGTGCTCAGTTCATTGAACTGACCCGTGCAATTCATTTTGCAGATGAAATTTGATTAGAATGAAGACTTGGCTGTCTTCTGATGCCTCTTGATTTGGTGTAAATTAAATTGTAACTGTTGCTTTTATTCCTCTTGAGGAATTGTGAAAGAAGAAAATATATTCTTCTGTCCATGAATTGTATAAATACTTTGTAAAAACTATACCCAATCAGTTGGATTGGCAAATGTACAAATTATGACTTGAAATATTGAATACAGTTACAAGTGTGATATTTTCAATAATTATATCAGTTTGATATTGTTATATAATTGGGAATAAATGTTACTTCTCAATTGGAATTGTTTCGTAATCCTCGGATGGATGTTGAAATGAAACTGATATTTATTCTTACTTAAATACAACCTTTAAGTTGAATAATGCAATTAATTCATACTTGGGTAAGATGAATTTTGAATTGACATTAAAAAAAAAAGAATTAAAGGAATATGATTTATAATCAGAGGTATTCAGGATTAGGCTTAGGAGCTAAGGAAGATCAATTTAAACTGGGAGTATTTGAACTTCGTTTTCAAACCGTCATTAATGATCCCGGTTGATAAAATTCAGAATAAAGGTTATTGGATGCATATGTTCATAACTAATGAATCCTTAACTTATAATGTTTGAAGGGAATAAATGAAGTCATTCTCAAGGATTGACCTCGTTTGAATGACTTCTATACGTTAATATTCTGAAATAAGTGCAGTTGGAAACGCTGGTTTAAGTTTAGTGGGTAACTTATTATGTCCGTCGTACGGAATGCTTAATCTAATGATTAAGAAATGGACAGTAGGAATGTAACCCTTCGGTACGAAGGAAACGATACATAACGAACTAAGGACAGTTATTCCTTCTTAGTTATATACAACTCAAACGGAAACGAGGATCAGGATCAGCGTGGAACCCTGTATTTATGAAACGGAACAATAACCAATGCAGATCTTATATGGAACTCAACACGAAACTAGCTAAAAAGAAGATCATCATACCTCTGAACTCATTCAAAATATCATCACACAACACAGCCAAGGAACTGCCTGTCCCGGGTTTCCACATAATCATTGCAAGTAGGCAATTTACAGTCAAGATATTAGACAAAATACCCAATAGGAATACAAGTAGCTGAAACTGCCTACAATAATAACATATACAGAATTATCCTTTCACGCCTTCAGATAATAATGCAAATCAAGTGATTAAATGAAACTTGAAAGAATCCATTTACTTCCCTTTTCAGTAAGCACGTTAATTTTAAAGCAATCAAGTATAACACCCAGAAAGTTGAACAGCAATGCATATAGTTGCTCCCATCTTTTAAGCACTATAAAATTCTTTTCGTTCTTCATTCACGTACTTCAGAATCCAACTAAATGAAAGCACCATCATTTTTCTAAAACATTCGTTCATATCTCTATTTTCCTCCACATGACTGTCCTAACAGTGCGTGAATCCAAATGAATTCAATTCGAAAAACCATTTCAGAGTGAAACTTACAAATCCACTCATGTAATTCATCACTGTTCTGGCAGCAAGAATAATTTCATTTAATTCCGTTCATAATGAATGATGCCAACAGGTGTTAGGTTAGGGTAAGAGACATTATATTTCTCGTTGAGACCTCGTTATATCATAATATGTATAGTTCACGGTATTTACTATACTAAGAAGGTTCCATACTTCTTCTCACTTGTATAGTTAAACCAACAACACAGTTAGGACACAAGAACACCGGTTGTCAATAACACCACATATAATTCATAATCCAGATGAAAACACATCCCTTCGTATCTAAGAATAAGTACGATTAAATTCACTACCTAATACCGTGGCATTGAGGTGACCTTCCAACCATGTACAACATTCCAAGATTAAGACAAATCACCAAAATATTCCGATCTTAAAAGGCGATCCAGCATTACTTAAACACAATACCAATCAATTACTATTTCCTAGCATTACGAAACCATTATATTTCTCTTATGAGTCAGGAAAGGAAAAACCTATTCCTTTTTCCAACTTCTACGAACCACATTCATATAAAATTTTAATTCCTTTAAAACATAATAGATACCATTTCTTCATAATCCGAAATAGCAAAGGGAGAGAGAAGTCTTATCCCTTTTAAAGCAAAAAAGAAATGAAAACAGGCCAAAAACGTGTTCTGTCCTTTCTTTTCCCCAAGGCCATTCGTATGCTTTATAAAGAAAACAATCTTGTATTCATAATAATCAACACAGCAGAGAGAGAGAAAGAAATTATTTCCTTTTCAAAAAGAAGTTATCAGTAGAGACGACCTTAAAACTTCTCATACATCCTGTACCACCATATCACGAAGACCATATGACAAAGCATTATCATAGTGGTGAAAACAACCATACAGTCTACAGTTTTCAGGATATAAAACTCTAAACAGTGAATACCCATTCCAATGAAGCTCAAAAGAAATGATATTCCTTTTTAATTCCGAACAGCATTTATAGCAAACAAAAGATCTCATTTCCTTCAATGAAACTTCAGTACAGAAAACAAGCCGCACAAGCCGCTCACAACAGCCTTCACCATTTTCAGACAGGCTTTTATCTCAAAGTTCATGGGGAAAAAGACAATCACCCTTTTTCCACAACAATAAAACAATCACAATGCCTGTACTGTTCCTATTAAAAACATCTTACGAAAAGAATCCGTTTCAAACTTCCATTCAACATCAACCACCGCACGACAGGAGGGTAATTCATTGAGAATTACAAAGACAGACAAATCAATAATCAAGACAGTTTCATACTATTTCCATTTCCTTTCTTTCTATTATTTTCCCATACACAGTACAGAAACGATTACACTAAATGAAAAACCCTTTACACTAACCCAAGGAACGATTTAACACCTGTTCCAAATCAACAACGACGACAAATAGTAAATTCCATATATCTATTTTCCCAAAAAGTTCCTATGTCAACAAACCAGCAAGAAAGTGATTCCAACAGAATGCAAAGACGGATTAACACAACAGTAGCGACTGTACCCACCATTATTTCCAAAATGTACAGCAGAAAGGAAGGAAACCCATCCGATCATAGCAACATAACTCGACTGTATTTCATTCCCACATGGAAAGCACGGTTCATACAACATCACGAGAAACGATTCATTATTCCAACTCAAATGGGCGAATTGCAGCCTTTCCATTTTCAACACATCAACATGTGACAGGATACCGCCAAAAACCTTTCTACAGCAATTTCAGCTATCTAAAATCCTTTCCCAAAGCAATGAAAATCAAGCAGAGAATCAACAACTTCCATATCATTTTTCCAAAACAACTGAATCAACAAATTTTCCAAATCAATCTCAAAAACAATCAATCAATCCCAACCCAAGAGCAGGGTTGTTTTAATGAAACATTTTAATCAAAGCAAAAGATTTTAAAGAGAAGGGCTTAACATGCCTGTATTCTCTTTTCCAGAACTCGAAGAAACTTGTTTTGCCGCGTTTTTCTTCCACAACGGCAACACAATATTCCCAGCACTTTCTTTCTTCCTTCTTCTGGCTGATCAACAGGCCTCTTCCAAAACTTCCAAGAAAATGCCAAATGCAAGAGCTGGTTCGACCGAACCAGGTCAAAAACCAAATGCAGAGCAACTTTACAAAGCTCGAACCAACAAAAATGAAAAATCAAAATTTTCCTCATGCTGTTTCCAAGGCAAGCTGGTCGCGAGGACCAAAAACAATTAATGCATTAAAGGCTTGCCTTTCTCCTTATTTCCACGCCACCTCCACTTGGGTTGGCAAGTCTCCAATTTTCAAATTTTTTCCATGCAAATGAATTTAGCCAAGCTTCCAAATAGATACCTCTATTTCCTACCTGTCCCCCGCCAAAACTGGCGCCGTCCCCGAAGGGAGTTCATAATGCCAATGAATGCCTCCTACCCATCCTTATCCTTTTTCTCCCAAGGGTCTGCGTACCCCTTTAGCTTAGGATTAGTTTTAGGTTACATAGTTCATTCGACCTAGGTCTTAGTTAGACCTTAGGTTTAGAATTTAGATTTATTTTTTTCCCTTTTTTTTTTTGTAATTTAAAAATCCACTTAGGATAGTAGTGTAGGATGTATGTTAGCGGTCTTAGGGTTAGTTTAGGTTTAATTCACACTAACCACTAACACTAACAACTTCTTCATCCAGCCCCTTACTAACATCCCCGTTAACGCCGCAGAGCAGGACGTTCCGTCCTTCGATTACATTCATGCCAAAGGCCACCCGTGTCCAGGGGTTTCTCGCCCCCACGAGGTCCCAATAATTCGACAGTACAGGGTTCAAGAATCGAACCCCTGTCGTTGGCATTTTCGTGCTGCAGCTATTCACACCTGTAATCAGGCGCTGCACGCTTATAATAATCCTAGTCCAGTTTCAAGTGTGAATTAACAAGAAAACACAAGAGGACCTCAGCATACTTGAATCAATGGAATTGATTCAGGGTATGCTGTCAATCAGCACAAGAAGCAGCAATTATACGACAATCTGTCGTCACATCAGCAAACACACAAGTACATATTTCGCTGTCCATGCAATAAATCACAGTATGCAAGAATCCAAATTAGCAACACATTCTCTTAAGATCAAAACATATCTTAACATGTTTGCTTTCATTCCAAGAGCTATAACAGTATGTAAAACATTCACCAAGTTAAGCATACAAAATCAGAGTGTTACATTCTTCCCTCCTTAAAGAATCATCGTCCCGATGATCAGATTTACAAATCAAGGAGTTCATAGGACAAAATTCAGTATTGTCCTTTCATTCATAAGTTCATACCAAACCAAAAACAGATTCTCTCTTAAAAACAACGTTTTAAGACAACTGTACAATAGACTAATAATTGTCTAAATTTGGTAAAATTTTCAGTTCTCTGAATTTCATATTCAGTTAAACAGATGTGGAAAAGTAGATCTCATTTTCTTCGAGATTCTCCCAAGTTGCACTTTCTTCGATCGCTGACTGGTCCCACTGGACCTTACATTGGTTCACTTCGCGATTTCTCAAGTACAACTGGCGAGTTCCCAACACTCGAATGGGCTTAACACACGATTATTCCTGGGTCTTGGACCTGCAAGGAATTCCAATTTAGCACATGTGATAAATCTGTCACGTATTTCTTAAGCAAAGAAATATGAAAAACATCATGCATTTGAGACAAGGCAGGAGGTAATGCTAGACGATAAGCTATAGGGTTGATTATTTCAATAATTTCAAAAGGTCCCACGTAACGTGGTGACAACTTGGCAGCCCTGCCAAAGGTTATGGAGCTCTTTTTCGGCTTCACCCGAAGAAAGACCTTCTCTCCAAGTTTATAATTCTTGTCAACCCGCTTCAAGTCTGCATAGCTCTTCCGCCTATTGGCAGCCTCCTTTAGATGTTCCCGAATCATTTTGATTTTCTGTTCCATTTCCATAAGGATTTCTGGCCCAATTACCTCTCTGTCCTCAACGCTGTCCCAGCTGACAGGGGTTCTGCATTTTCTTCCATACAATGCTTCGAAAGGGCGCCATTTTTAAAGAGGCATGATAGGTGTTATTGTAAGCAAATTCTACCAGCGGAAGGTATTCCTCCCATTTATACTGTTGGTCCATGCAATACATCCTCAGCATGTCCTCTAAAACTTGATTAACTCTCTCAGTCTGTCCATCCATTTCTGGATGATATGCAGAACTGAAGTTTAATTTAGTTCCCAAGGCTGCATTAAGCGTTTGCCAAAACCTTGATGTCATCCTCGGATCTCTGTCCGATATGATTAATTCTGGTATTCCATGCAACCTGAAGATTTCATGTACAAATCTTCTTGCTAAAACTGGTGCATCGTCCTTTAAATTACCAGCAATGAAGTGTGCCACTTTGGTCAATTTGTCGACTACAACCAGGATAATGTCATGTTTATTTCTTGACATAGGTAATCCTTGAACGAAATCCATCGTTATCACTTGCCACTTATACTGCGGAATGTTGTGGGGATACAATAATCTAGAAGGGTGCATATGTTCCGCTTTAACACGCTGACATTCCAAGCAGTGTGTTACAAACTCTACCACCTCCTTTTTCATTCCCTTACAAAAATATTGCTGCTTAAGATCAGCAAGCATTTTTGTGATGCCAGGGTGTCCAGAATAAGGTGAATTATGGAATTCAGTGAGCAATTTCCCTCTTAAGTCATTGGCCACAGGTACATACACCCTGTTTTCGAACCTCAGAACTCCTTCGTTATCAAAATGAAATCCCTTATACCTGCTGTCCTGCAGGTCTACAGCAAGTGCTGATTTGACTTGCTGAAAATAGGGATCTGATTCTAAGGCATCTTTTACCTCATCCTTAAACTGAGTTCTTAACGTTATAAGATCAGAGATATACTTCCTTCGACTCAGAGCATCTGCTACTCTATTTTCCTTTCCCTTAATGTAGCTTATATCAAAATCATACTGAGACAGAAATTCTAACCATCTTTGTTGCCTTGCATTCAGATGTGGCTGAGTAAAAATATACTTCAGCCCCAGATGGTCTGTTTTTAATTCAAAGGGCTTGCCAAGAAGGTAATGCCTCCATATTTGAAGCGCATGTACTATGGCAGCGAGTTCAAGATCGTGTGGAGCATAGTTCTGTTCATGTAACTTAAGCTTTCTGCTTTCATAAGCGATAACATGGTTATTCTGTAACAAAATACCCCCAAGGCCTTCTCCTGAGGCGTCCGTTACAACCATAAAATCTCCATTTGGATCAGGTACAGTCAAAATAGGTGCTGTAGTTAACTGCTCCTTTAACTTTTTAAAGGCAGATTCACATTTGTCTGTCCAGACAAATTTCTTTTCTTTCTTCTGCAACGAAGTGATTGGGGCAGCAATTTTTGAAAAGTCCTTAACGAACTTTCTATAATATCCAGCCAAGCCCATGAAGCTCCTTACTTCGTGCACGTTCTTAGGTGCAGGCCACTCAGTTATAGCTGTGATCTTTGAAGGGTCAACAGCTATCCCGTCTTTGCTTATAACGTGTCCCAAATAATGCACCTCTGCATCATAAAAGGAACATTTGGACAGTTTGCCATACAACTTCCTCTTTCTTAATATTTCCAGCACTATCCTGAGATGTTCTTGGTGCTCTTCGGCATTTTTAGAGTATATAATAATGTCGTCTAAGAATACAAGCACAAACTTGTCTAAGTATTCTTGAAAAATGTTATTCATTAGATTCATGAAGGCGGCAGGTGCATTAGTCAGCCCAAAAGGCAACACCGTGAACTCATAGTGCCCATACCTCGTTCTAAAAGCTGTTTTATGAATATCTTCCTCTTTTATTCTCAGCTGATGGTACCCTGACCGCAGATCTATTTTTGAATAGACTGATGCTCCTCGCATCTGATCAAACAGATCATCGATTCTAGGAAGTGGGTATCGATTTTTAATGGTTGCTTTATTCAGCATTCTGTAATCAATGCACAACCTCAAGGTGCCATCTTTTTTCTTTACAAAAATTACCGGCGCTCCCCAAGGTGAGACGCTCGGTCTGATCAGCCCCTTAGTCAGAAGTTCTTGTAACTGAGCCTTCAGTTCTACCAGCTCAATGGTAGTCATTCTATAAGGTGCCTTAGATATGGGTTCTGTTCCTGGTTTGATCTCTATAGCGAAGTCAAACTCACGTTTGGGCGGAAGACCCGGCAATTCCTCCGGAAACACATCACGGAAATCCCTCAACAATGGATACTTTTCCATGAAATCATTATCTTCTATTTCATTTTCTGTCATTTTTACCGCATACAAAGTGCAGCCTCTGTTTTTAGCCCTCTTTAGTTGCATAGCCGTCAGTTTCCTAACTGCAACTTCCCGTTTTACACCTTGAATGACTGCTGCTTTCCGCAGATCATCAAGGCAACAGATTTGTTTTTCATAACAGTCAACCTTTGCCTTATGTTCAGCCAACCAGTTAACTCCAATAATGATATCATATGATCCTAGAGGAGTGACATACAAGTCAACTTCGGTGGAGAACCCAGGCAGGTCAAGAATTGCCCCAAAAAGGCACATTTCAACAGTGTGGACAGCATTATTCCCATAATGCACTGTCCATGTTTTATCCATTCTCGCAGCCTTTCTTGCGACCAGTTCTGAAATTCAGTCATTTTCCTATCAAAATAGAGTTGAGGCAGCCATCTTTGCCTAAAATATCCCTTAAATTGATCCCAAGTTATGTCTGATTCGACAATATTCAGCTCAACCTTACGGTTGTCCCACCAGGATGATGCTTCATGAGAAAGCTGATATGCTCCCCATATCGCTTTAGTCTCTTCAGAGAAGTTTCTTATTGCAAAGTATTTCTCCATTTCACTGAGCCAGTTTTCAGCTCCGTCCCCAAGAGTTGTTCCATCAAACTTTGGAGGACTTATTCTCTTTATATCATTTGTAAGTTCAGCTGCTAATCTTGCCCTTTTATTTTCAGGGGGATTAGGAGCAATTATATTATTATCATCAACACCCGGATTCCCTCCGTTGATGTTGTCCACAGGAGGTAGCTGATCATTTATTTCAGCTTCATTCACCTCCTCTTCATTGCCCATTGACTGTTGTTCCAGTACAGTCAAACGATCCCTCGTATCAAGTAGGGCAGCAAGGATTTCATCCAGCTTTTGGGCAGTTGCTGCTTCTCCACCCTGCAACGGGTTATTCGCAGCATTCCCTCTTGTCCTGACCATTTTCTGTTCAATAAGAAAATGTAAACTTTATTAATAACGTGGACTCATTAGGTCCAAGAGCTGCAACCTTCAGCTCTGATACCAAGATGTAACATCCCCATTTTAAAACACCAGAACAAGGGAATTTTTTTTTTTTTTTAAAATAACGTTCTCTGTTATGAATTATAAAATTCAAACACACGTTCGAGATTTAGTAATTGTTCTCTGCCCAAACCACACAGTTTGGATCATACAATTTCTTTCAAAAACGAATGTTCCCTGTTCACATATTTACAATATGGAACACACATTCAATGCCATTCAATCTCATAACAGATTCTATATGCTGCTGTAAATGACTCGATGAACTGCCGATCTTCCATTTTCATGGCTCGGAGTTTCAACGATCCTTCATTTCATGACTCGGCAACAACCGATCCTTCATGTACATGACTCGGCAACAACCGATCCTTCATGTCTGTTTATGCATAGTATATTTTATATACTTGTTCTCATAACCTTCCCCGGTTATCGAAGTGATCCATTTAAGAAGCCTATCTGAATATCTGTTACTGATATTCATCTGACATCCTGCATCTTAAATTAAGTGATAAGGACAACGCAACCAGCAATTGCGATACTTTGGCCAAAGATTTTCACATGCTTTGCATGATCATATTCCTGAATGTGATACACATCTACGGAATACGTCCTTCACTTCACTTCACCTGTTATCTAGAATGGTCTTTCCTGGTTCCTACCAGTCCTCATTGTTTAAGTTCCGTTTTAAACTTTCGATACCAGCCAGTAATATGAGCGGGTATAGGAAGGCACTCCTGGTAACTAAAGATACGCAGACATACGGTGTCGTTACCCCACGACTCCGTGTGTCTGATTACCTTTAGTATTCCGGAGTCACTCCGTATACCAGATCATACCCTATCCCCACCCCAGCTAAGATCTACACATTCAGCCTATGTATTCTAAATGTTTTAATTCGGGAGGGCATTGCTATATGTCAGCTGCAACAATGTGTCGTCATGAAGACCCCGTCTTCATGAAGACACCTTGCTGTAGCTGGCGTATACCAATGTCCTGCAGAATTCTCCCAACGAGAATACACATCCTGCCCAAGTGACTTAGCCACGAGTTAATAGTTTAAGCAATTTTCAGCATCCACGCTGATCCCTTGATCCTCGTTTCCGTTGCAGTTGTATATAACTAAGAAGGACTAAACTGTCCTTTAGTTCGTTATGTATCGTCTCCTTCGTACCGAAGGGTTACATTTCCTTACTTGGTCCATTTCTTAATCATTAGATTAAGCATTCCGTACCGACGGACATAATAAGTTTACCTACTAAACTTAACCAAGATGTTTCCAACTGCAACTTATTTCAGAATATTAACTTATTAGACGTCATTCAAACGAGGTCTAATCCTTGAGAAATGAATTCATTTATTTCCCTTCAACGTTATATAGTTAAGGATCATTAGTTATGAACATATGCATCCAATAACCTTTATTCTGAATTTTATCAAACGGGATCATTAATGAGGTTTGAAAACGAAGTTCAAATACTCCCAGTTTAAATTGATATTCCTTAGCTCCTAAGCTAATCCTGAATACCCTCTGATTATAAAATCATATTCCTTTTAATTCTTTTTTTTTTTAATGTCAATTCAAAATTCATCTTTACCCAAGTATGAATTAATTGCATTATTCAACTTAAAGGTTGTATTTAAGTAAGAATAAATATCAGTTTCATTTCAACATCCATCCGAGGATTACGAAACAATTCCAAATTGAGAAGTAACATTTTATTCCCAATTTATATAACAATATCAAACTGATATAATTATTGAAAATATCACACTTGTAACTGTATTCAATATTTCAAGTCATAATTTGTACATTTGCCAATCCAACTGATTGGGTATAGTTTTTACAAAGTATTTATACAATTCATGGACAGAAGAATATATTTTCTTCTTTCACAATTCCTCAAAGAGGAATAAAAGCAACAGTTACAATTTAATTTACACCAAATCAAGAGGCATCAGAAGACAGCCAAGTCTTCATTCTAATCAAATTTCATCTGCAAAATGAATTGCACGGGTCAGTTCAATGAACTGAGCACATTAAGCACTTATCCTTAAAATAAGATGCTTCAACTAACTGTTTCAATAAAAGAACCCTGCTTTTATGAAACAACAGCAAAACATCAATCTCGAAAAGCACAAAAGAGAGATCAGCATACCCACTAATTCATCAAAATATCATCACAACCAGCCAAGGGACTGCTGTCCCGTTTTCACATAATCATTGCAAGTATCAATTTACAGTATTTGCAAAGTTAGGAATACAAGTAGCTTGCTGCCTACATAGCATACAGTTATCTTTTCCACGCCTTTCATTAATAACAATTGCAAGGAATGAAACTAACTGAAAATAAATCCATTACTTTCCTTTCCGTTCATGAAGCATGTTAATTTTAAGGCATTCAAGTACAACAAGAAAGCGAACAGCAATGCATATAGTAGCTCTCATCTTAAGCACTATAATTTTCTTCATTCACGAATTCCAGGTTTCCTAACCGGACGAAAGAAGAAAGATCATTTTCCTAAAACATTAATTCATATCTCTATTTCTTTCCACATGACCGTCCTAACAGTGGAATCCAAACGAAGGACAAATCAAAATAACAGTTCAGAGTGAAACTTACAAAATCCACTCGGAATTCACTTTCTGGCAGCAAGAATAATTTCATTTATTTCCAGTTCATATGAATGCCAAACAGGTTAGTAAGACATTATATTTATCGTGGAGCAAACCATATCAATATGTATATTAGGTATTTGCTATACTAGAAGATTCCCTACTTCTTACACTGTATAGCTAACCAACAACAATTTTGCAACCACATGAGTATGTATATTCATATAATCTTTTATACCTCTGAACACATATAGTTCTTAACGACAAGTTGTACATTGCTGTTACCTACAGCAAGATCGAGGCATATGCACAGTAAACTCCGATGTTACTTTCAGAGTTCCAAATATCAAAAAAAAGAAGAATTCATTCTCTATTATTTCATTAAGAACAATCATTGTCTTCGGAATGAAGTAAAAACATTCCATCACGTTTTTCTAAGCAAGACAACTCAACTCAGACAGATAACAGCGAAAACGTTCTCATTGATAAGCAAGAAGGAAAATGAACAGCCAAACGTGTCATCCTTTCTTTTCCCAAGACCATTCGTGTGCTTATAAAGAAAACAATATCGTATTCATAATAATCAACACAACAGAGAGAGAAAAGAAATTATTTTCTTTTCAAAAGAAGTTTCAGTATAACACGACCTTAAACTTCTCATACATCCTGTACCATCATAACACGAAGGACCATATGACAAGAGCATTATCACAGTGGTGAAAACAACCATACAGTCTACCGGTTCGGATATAAAACTCTAAACAGTGAATACCCATTCCATGAAGCTCAAAAGAAATGATATTCTTTTTAATTCCAAACAGCATACAGCAACAAAAGATCTCATTTCCTTCAATGAAACTTCAGTACAGAAACAAGTCAAGCCGTTCACACTGCCTTCAACATTTTATCTCAAAAATTCATGTGACAAAGACAATCACACAACAATAAAACAATTCGCACTGCCTGTACTGTTCTTATAAAACATCTATTTCATACACCATACTGTCAACAAACCCGCACGTCGAAGAAGTGTTTCCAACCAATCAATTACAAGGACGGATTAACCACAACAGCAAAGGGGACGACTGTACCCCGTTATTTCCAAAAATGACAGCAAGAAAGGAAGGAAACCCAAATCATAGCAATAAAACACGACTGTAATTCCATTTTTCTTTTCACAGGTAATAGCAGTTCCAAGCACAACATCAAGTAGGACGATTACACTATAAGGAATAGTTTATACAGCCTGTCCATTTCATACCACATGTACAGAAGAAGAAAATGTTTATTTCTTTCTACAACACGGTCAGCAACCACAACGGTAATTCCTATTCCAAACAAATTGAAGCAACCACAATTCAGGCCGAGCAACCAAGCCATTTCATATCATTTTCCAAGAAAAAGAAGGCAAGAATCAACAAATCCATTTCCAAATCAACTAAAAAACAATCAAGCAATCCCAACCCAAGAGCAGGGTTGTTTTAATGAAACATTTAAATCAAGCAAAGATTTTAAAGAGAAGGGCTTAACATGCCTGTGTTCTCTCTTTTCCAGAACTCGAAGAAAGCTTCGTTTTTCCGCGTTTTTCTTCCACAACGGCAACACAATATTCCCAGCACTTTCTTCCTTCTTCCTGGCTGATCAACAGCCTCAAAACTTCCAAGAAAATGCCAAATGCAAGAGCTGGCTCGACCGAACCAGGTCAGAGAAACCAAATGCAGAGCAACTTTACAAAAGCTCGAACCAACAAAAATGAAAATCAATTTTTCTTCATGCTGTTTCCAAGGCAGGCTGGTCGCGAGGACCAAGAACCATTAATGAAATAAAGGCTCGCCCTTTTTCCTTATTTTCTACGCCACCTCCACTTGGGTTGGCAAGTCTCCAATTTTCAAATTTTCCATGCAAATGAATTTAGCCAAGCTTCCAAATGGATACATCTATCTCCTACCTGTCCCGCCAAAACTGGCGCCGTCCATGAAAGGGACAGCTCATTAATACCAATGAATGCCTCCTACCCATCCTTATCCCTTTCCTCCCAAGGGTCTACGTACCCCCTTAGTTTAGGATTAGTTTAGGTTACATAGTTCATTCGACCTAGGTCTTAGTTAAACCTTAGGTTTTTAGAATTTAGATTTATTTTCCTTTCTTTTTTTTTTTTTGCAATTTAAAAATCCACTTAGGATAGTAGTGTAGGATGTATGTTAGGCCTTAGGGTTAGTTTAGGTTTAATTCACACTAACCACTAACACTAACAACTTCCTTCCATCCCCTTACTAACATCCACGTTAACGCAGAGCAGGACGTTCCGTCCTTCCGATTACATGCCAAGGCCACCCGTGTCCAGGTGTTTCTCGCCCCACGAGGTCCCGAATTCGACAGTACAAGGTTCAAGAATCGAACCCCTGTCGTTGGCATTTTCGTGCTAGCTATTCACACCTGTAATCAGGCGCTGCACGCTCATAATAATCCTAGTCCATTTCAAGTGTGAATCAACATAGAAACACAAGAGGACCTCAGCATACTTGAATCAATGGAATTGATTCTGGGTATGCTGTCAATCAGCACAAGAGCAAGCAATTATACGACAATCTGTCGCCACATCAGCAAACACACAAGTACAATATTTGCTGTTCCATGCAATAAATCACAATATGCAAGAATCCAAATTAGCAACACATTCTCTTAAGATCAAAACATATCTTAACATGTTTGCTTCCATTCCAAGAGCTATAACAGTATGTAAAACATTCACCAAGTTAACATACAAAATCAGAGTGTTACATTCTTCCCTCCTTAAAGAATCATCGTCCCGATGATCAGATTTTACAAATCAAGGAGTTCATAGGACAAAATTCAGTTATTGTCCTTTCATTCATAAGTTCATACCAAAAACAGATTCTCTCTTAAAAACAACGTTTTAAGACAACTGTACAATAGACTAATAATTGTCTAAATTTGGTAAAATTTTCAGTTCTCTGAATTTCATATTCAGTTAAACAGATGTGGAAAAGTAGATCTCATTTCTTCGAGATTCTCCCAAGTTGCACTTTCCTCGCTGAACTGGTCCCACTGGACCTTACATTGGTTCACTTCGCGATTTCTCAAGTACAACTGGCGAGTTCCCAACACTCGAATGGGCTTAACCATGATTATTCCTGGGTCTTGGACCTGCAAGGAATTCCAATTTAGCACATGTGATAAATCTGTCACGTATTTCTTAAGCAAAGAAATATGAAAAACATCATGCATTTGAGACAAAGCAGGAGGTAATGCTAGACGATAAGCTACAGGGTTGATTATTTCAATAATTTCAAAAGGTCCCACGTAACGTGGTGACAACTTGGCAGCCTTGCCAAAAGTTATGGAGCTCTTTTTCGGCTTCACCCGAAGAAAGACCTTCTCTCCAAGTTTATAATGCCTGTCAACCCGCTTCAAGTCTGCATAGCTCTTCTGCCTATTGGCAGCCTCCTTTAGATGTTCCCGAATCATTTTGATTTGCTGTTCCATTTCCATAAGGATTTCTGGCCCAATTACCTCTCTGTCCTCAACGCTGTCCCAGCTGACAGGGGTTCTGCATTTTCTTCCATACAATGCTTCAAAGGGCGCCATTTTTAAAGAGGCATGATAGGTGTTATTGTAAGCAAATTCTACCAGCGGAAGGTATTCCTCCCATTTATACTGCTGGTCCATACAATACATCCTCAGCATGTCCTCTAAAACTTGATTAACTCTCTCAGTCTGTCCATCCGTTTCTGGATGATATGCAGAACTGAAGTTTAATTTAGTTCCCAAGGCTGCATTAAGCGTTTGCCAAAACCTTGATGTCATCCTCGGATCTCTGTCCGATATGATTAATTCTGGTATTCCATGCAACCTGAAGATTTCATGTACAAATCTTCTTGCTAAAACTGGTGCATCGTCCTTTAAATTACCAGCAATGAAGTGTGCCACTTTGGTCAATTTGTCGACTACAACCAGGATAATGTCATGTTTATTTCTTGACATAGGCAATCCTTGAACGAAATCCATCGTTATCACTTGCCACTTATACTGCGGAATGCTGTGGGGATACAATAATCCAGAAGGGTGCATATGTTCCGCTTTAACACGCTGACATTCCAAGCAGTGTGTTACAAACTCTACCACATCCTTTTTCATTCCCTTCCAAAAATATTGCTGCTTAAGATCAGCAAGCATTTTTGTGATGCCAGGGTGTCCAGAAAAAGGTGAATTATGGAATTCAGTGAGCAATTTCCCTCTTAAGTCATTGGCCACAGGTACATATACCCGGTTTTCAAATCTCAGAACTCCTTCGTTATCAAAACGAAATCCCTTATACCTGCTGTCCTGCGGGTCTGCGGCAAGTGCTGATTTGACTTGCTGAAAATAGGGATCTGATTCTAAGGCATCTTTTACCTCATCTTTAAACTGAGTTCTTAACGTTATAAGAGCAGAGATATGCTTCCTTCGACTCAGAGCATCTGCTACTCTATTTTCCTTGCCCTTAATATAGCTTATATCAAAATCATACTGAGACAGAAATTCTAACCATCTTCGTTGCCTTGCATTCAGATTTGGCTGAGTAAAAATATACTTCAGCCCCAGGTGGTCTGTTTTTAATTCAAAGGGCTTGCCAAGAAGGTAATGCCTCCATATTTGAAGCGCATGTACTATGGCAGCGAGTTCAAGATCGTGTGGAGCATAGTTCTGTTCATGTAACTTAAGCTTTCTGCTTTCATAAGCGATAACATGGTTATTCTGTAACAAAATACCCCCAAGGCCTTCTCCTGAGGCGTCCGTTACAACCATAAAATCTCCATTTGGATCAGGTACAGTCAAAATAGGTGCTGTAGTTAACTGCTCCTTTAACTTTTTAAAGGCAGATTCACATTTGTCTGTCCAGACAAATTTCTTTTCTTTCTTCTGCAACGAAGTGATTGGGGCAGCAATTTTTGAAAAGTCCTTAACGAACTTTCTATAATATCCAGCCAAGCCCATGAAGCTCCTTACTTCGTGCACGTTCTTAGGTGCAGGCCACTCAGTTATAGCTGTGATCTTTGAAGGGTCAACAGCTATCCCGTCTTTGCTTATAACGTGTCCCAAATAATGCACCTCTGCATTATAAAAGGAACATTTGGACAGTTTGCCATACAACTTCCTCTTTCTTAAGATTTCCAGCACTATCCTGAGATGTTCTTGGTGCTCATCGGCATTTTTAGAGTATATAAGAATGTCGTCTAAGAATACAAGCACAAACTTGTCTAAGTATTCTTGAAAAATGTTATTCATTAGATTCATGAAGGCGGCAGGTGCATTAGTCAGTCCAAAAGGCAACACCGTGAACTCATAGTGCCCATACCTCGTTCTAAAAGCTGTTTTATGAATATCTTCCTCTTTTATTCTTAGCTGATGGTATCCTGACCGCAGATCTATTTTTGAATAGACTGATGCTCCTCGCATCTGATCAAACAGATCATCGATTCTAGGAAGTGGGTATCGATTTTTAATGGTTGCTTTATTCAGCATTCTGTAATCAATGCACAACCTCAAGGTGCCATCTTTTTTCTTTACAAAAATTACCGGCGCTCCCCAAGGTGAGACGCTCGGTCTGATCAGCCCCTTAGTCAGAAGTTCTTGTAACTGAGCCTTCAGTTCTACCAGCTCAATGGTAGTCATTCTATAAGGTGCCTTAGATATGGGTTCTGTTCCTGGTTTGATCTCTATAGCGAAGTCAAACTCACGTTTGGGCGGAAGACCCGGCAATTCCTCCGGAAACACATCACGGAAATCCCTCAACAATGGATACTTTTCCATGAAATCATTATCTTCTATTTCATTTTCTGTCATTTTTACCGCATACAAAGTGCAGCCTCTGTTTTTAGCCCTCTTTAGTTGCATAGCCGTCAGTTTCCTAACTGCAACTTCCCGTTTTACACCTTGAATGACTGCTGCTTTCCGCAGATCATCAAGGCAACAGATTTGTTTTTCATAACAGTCAACCTTTGCCTTATGTTCAGCCAACCAGTTAACTCCAATAATGATATCATATGATCCTAGAGGAGTGACATACAAGTCAACTTCGGTGGAGAACCCAGGCAGGTCAAGAATTGCCCCAAAAAGGCACATTTCAACTGTGTGGACAGCATTATTCCCATAATGCACTGTCCATGTTTTATCCATTCTCGCAGCCTTTCTTTTTAATTTCATAGCAAGTTTAGTAGAAATAAAACATTCTGTAGCTCCAGTATCAAAAAGGAGTTACAACTACAGGTTTCCTTGCGACCAGTTCTGAAATTCAGTCATTTTCCTATCAAAATAGAGTTGAGGCAGCCATCTTTGCCTAAAATGATCCCTTAAATTGATCCCAAGTTATGTCTGATTCGACAATATTCAGCTCAACCTTACGGTCTGTCTTCCACCAGGATGATGCTTCATGAGAAAGCTGATATGTTCCCCATATCGCTTTAGTCTCTTCAGAGAAGTTTCTTATTGCAAAGTATTTCTCCATTTCACTGAGCCAGTTTTCAGCTCCGTCCCCAAGAGTTGTTCCATCAAACTTTGGAGGACTTATTCTCTTTATATCATTTGTAAGTTCAGCTGCTAATCTTGCCCTTTTATTTTCAGGGGGATTAGGAGCAATTATATTATTATCATCAACACCCGGATTCCCTCCGTTGATGTTGTCCACAGGAGGCAGCTGATCATTTATTTCAGCTTCATTCACCTCCTCTTCATTGCCCATTGACTGCTGTTCCAGTACAGTCAAACGATCCCTCGTATCAAGTAGGGCAGCAAGGATTTCATCCAGCTTTTGGGCAGTTGCTGCTTCTCCACCCTGCAACGGGTTATTCGCAGCATTCCCTCTTGTCCTGACCATTTTCTGTTCAATAAGAAAATGTAAACTTTATTAATAACGTGGACTCATTAGGTCCAAGAGCTGCAACCTTCAGCTCTGATACCAAGATGTAACATCCCCATTTTAAAACACCAGAACAAGGGAATTTTTTTTTTTTTTTTTTTTTTTTTAAAATAACGTTCTCTGTTATGAATTATAAAATTCAAACACACGTTCGAGATTTAGTAATTGTTCTCTGCCCAAACCACACAGTTTGGATCATACAATTTCTTTCAAAAACGAATGTTCCCTGTTCACATATTTACAATATGGAACACACATTCAATGCCATTCAATCTCATAACAGATTCTATATGCTGCTGTAAATGACTCGATGAACTGCCGATCTTCCATTTTCATGGCTCGGAGTTTCAACGATCCTTCATTTCATGACTCGGCAACAACCGATCCTTCATGTACATGACTCGGCAACAACCGATCCTTCATGTCTGTTTATGCATAGTATATTTTATATACTTGTTCTCATAACCTTCCCCGGTTATCGAAGTGATCCATTTAAGAAGCCTATCTGAATATCTGTTACTGATATTCATCTGACATCCTGCATCTTAAATTAAGTGATAAGGACAACGCAACCAGCAATTGCGATACTTTGGCCAAAGATTTTCACATGCTTTGCATGATCATATTCCTGAATGTGATACACATCTACGGAATACGTCCTTCACTTCACTTCACCTGTTATCTAGAATGGTCTTTCCTGGTTCCTACCAGTCCTCATTGTTTAAGTTCCGTTTTAAACTTTCGATACCAGCCAGTAATATGAGCGGGTATAGGAAGGCACTCCTGGTAACTAAAGATACGCAGACATACGGTGTCGTTACCCCACGACTCCGTGTGTCTGATTACCTTTAGTATTCCGGAGTCACTCCGTATACCAGATCATACCCTATCCCCACCCCAGCTAAGATCTACACATTCAGCCTATGTATTCTAAATGTTTTAATTCGGGAGGGCATTGCTATATGTCAGCTGCAACAATGTGTCGTCATGAAGACCCCGTCTTCATGAAGACACCTTGCTGTAGCTGGCGTATACCAATGTCCTGCAGAATTCTCCCAACGAGAATACACATCCTGCCCAAGTGACTTAGCCACGAGTTAATAGTTTAAGCAATTTTCAGCATCCACGCTGATCCCTTGATCCTCGTTTCCGTTGCAGTTGTATATAACTAAGAAGGACTAAACTGTCCTTTAGTTCGTTATGTATCGTCTCCTTCGTACCGAAGGGTTACATTTCCTTACTTGGTCCATTTCTTAATCATTAGATTAAGCATTCCGTACCGACGGACATAATAAGTTTACCTACTAAACTTAACCAAGATGTTTCCAACTGCAACTTATTTCAGAATATTAACTTATTAGACGTCATTCAAACGAGGTCTAATCCTTGAGAAATGAATTCATTTATTTCCCTTCAACGTTATATAGTTAAGGATCATTAGTTATGAACATATGCATCCAATAACCTTTATTCTGAATTTTATCAAACGGGATCATTAATGAGGTTCGAAAACGAAGTTCGAATACTCCCAATTTAAATTGATATTCCTTAGCTCCTAAGCTAATCCTGAATACCCTCTGATTATAAAATCATATTCTTCTTAATCCTTTTTTTTTTTTAATGTCAATTCAAAATTCATCTTTACCCAAGTATGAATTAATTGCATTGTTTAACTTAAAGGTTGTAATTAAGTAAGAATAGATATCAGTTTCAATTCAGCATCCATCCAAGGATTACGAAACAATTCCAAATTGAGAAGTAACATTTTATTCCCAATTTATATAACAATATCAAACTGATATAATTATTGAAAATATCACACTTGTAACTGTATTCAATATTTCAAGTCATAATTTGTACATTTGCCAATCCAACTGATTGGGTATAGTTTTTACAAAGTATTTATACAATTCATGGACAGAAGAATATATTTTCTTCTTTCACAATTCCTCAAAGAGGAATAAAAGCAACAGTTACAATTTAATTTACATTTAATCAAGAGGCATCAGAAGACAGCCAAGTCTTCATTCTAATCAAATTCCATCTGCAAAATGAATTGCACGGGTCAGTTCAATGAACTGAGCACATTAAGCACTTATCCTTAAAATAAGATGCTTCAACTAACTGTTTCAATAAAAGAACCCTGCTTTTATGAAACAACAGCAAAACATCAATCTCGAAAAGCACAAAAGAGAGATCAGCATACCCACTAATTCATCAAAATATCATCACAACCAGCCAAGGGACTGCTGTCCCGTTTTCACATAATCATTGCAAGTATCAATTTACAGTATTTGCAAAGTTAGGAATACAAGTAGCTTGCTGCCTACATAGCATACAGTTATCTTTTCCACGCCTTTCATTAATAACAATTGCAAGGAATGAAACTAACTGAAAATAAATCCATTACTTTCCTTTCCGTTCATGAAGCATGTTAATTTTAAGGCATTCAAGTACAACAAGAAAGCGAACAGCAATGCATATAGTAGCTCCCATCTAAGCACTATAAAATTCTTCATTCACGAATTCCAGATTTCCTAACTTAACGAAAGAAGAAAGATCATTTTTCTAAAACATTAATTCATATCTCTATTTCTTTCCACATGACTGTACTAACAGTGGAATCCAAACGAAAGACAAATCAAAATAACAGTTCAGAGTGAAACTTACAAAATCCACTCGGAATTCACTTTCTGGCAGCAAGAATAATTTCATTTATTTCCAGTTCATATGAATGCCAAACAGGTTAGTAAGACATTATATTTATCGTGGAGCAAACCATATCAATATGTATACTAGGTATTTGCTATACTAGAAGATTCCCTACTTCTTACACTGTATAGCTAACCAACAACAATTTTGCAACCACATGAGTATATATATTCATATAATCTTTTATACCTCTGAACACATATAGTTCTTAACATGACAAGTTGTACATTGCTGTTACCTACAGCAAGATCGAGAAGCATTCATCACGTTTTTCTACAGTAAAGAAAGATAACTCCTCATTGATGTTCACATTTCAATCCAACGAGTTCCAAATTTGCATTCAAAAAAAAAATAATAATAATATCAGAAGAATTCATTCTCATACAGCATTTTATAATTTCATTAAGAACAAACAGTTTATAGTTGCTTCTGGAATGAAGTATCAAAACATTCCATCTTACGTTTACTTCATAAGCAAGACAACTATTCAACTTCAGAACAGATATAAAATTTTAATGTCCATTCCCTTAAAATACAAGTTCTCATTGATAAGCAAGAAGAAGAAAATGAACAGCCAAAACGTGATCATCCTTTCTTTTCCCAAGACCATTCGTGTGCTTATAAAGAAAACAATATCGTATTCATAATAATCAACACAACAGAGAGAGAAAAGAAATTATTTCCTTTTCAAAAGAAGTTTCAGTATAACACGACCTTAAACTTCTCATACATCCTGTACCATCATAACACGAAGGACCATATGACAAGAGCATTATCACAGTGGTGAAAACAACCATACAGTCTACCGGTTCAGGATATAAAACTCTAAACAGTGAATACCCATTCCATGAAGCTCAAAAGAAATGATATTCTTTTTAATTCCAAACAGCATACAGCAACAAAAAGATCTCATTTCCTTCAATGAAACTTCAGTACAGAAACAAGTCAAGCCGTTCACACTGCCTTCAACATTTTATCTCAAAAATTCATGTGACAAAAGACAATCACACAACAATAAACAATTCATACTGCCTGTACTGTTCTTATAAAACATCTATTTCATACACCATACTGTCAACAAACCAGCACGTCGAAGAAGTGTTTCCAACCATTCAATTACAAGGACGGATTAACCACAACAGCAAAGGGGACGACTGTACCCCGTTATTTCCAAAAATGACAGCAAGAAAGGAAGGAAACCCAAATCATAGCAATAAAACACGACTGTAATTCCATTTTTCTTTTCACATGTAATAGCAGTTCCAAGCACAACATCAAGTAGAACGATTACACTATAAGGAATAGTTTATAACAGCCTGTCCATTCCATACCACATGTACAGAAGAAGAAAATGTTTATTTCTTTCTACAACACGGTCAGCAACCACAACGGTAATTCCTATTCCAAACAAATTGAAGCAACCACAATTCAATGCCGAGCAACCAAGCCATTTCTTATCATTTTCCAAGAAAAAGAAGGCAAGAATCAACAAATCCATTTCCAAATCAACTCAAAAAACAATCAAGCAATCCCAACCCAAGAGCAGGGTTGTTTTAATGAAACATTTAAATCAAGCAAAGATTTTAAAGAGAAGGGCTTAACATGCCTGTGTTCTCTCTTTTCCAGAACTCGAAGAAAGCTTCGTTTTTCCGCGTTTTTCTTCCACAACGGCAACACAATATTCCCAGCACTTTCTTCCTTCTTCCTGGCTGATCAACAGCCTCAAAACTTCCAAGAAAATGCCAAATGCAAGAGCTGGTTCGACTGAACCAGACCAGAGAAACCAAATGCAGAGCAACTTTACAAAAGCTCGAACCAACAAAAATGAAAATCAATTTTCCCTCATGCTGTTTCCAAGGCAGGCTGGTCGCGAGGACCAAAAACCATTAATGCATTAAAGGCTCGCCCTTTTTCCTTATTTTCTACGCCACCTCCACTTGGGTTGGCAAGTCTCCAATTTTCAAATTTTCCAAGCAAATGAATTTAGCCAAGCTTCCAAATGGATACCTCTATCTCCTACCTGTCCCGCCAAAACTGGCGCTGTCCACGTAAGGGACAGCTAATTAATGCTAATGAATGCCTCCTACCCATCCTTATCCCTTTCCTCCCAAGGGTCTACGTACCCCCTTAGTTTAGGATTAGTTTAGGTTACATAGTTCATTCGACCTAGGTCTTAGTTAAACCTTAGGTTTTTAGAATTTAGATTTATTTTCCTTTCTTTTTTTTTTTTTTGCAATTTAAAAATCCACTTAGGATAGTAGTGTAGGATGTATGTTAGGCCTTAGGGTTAGTTTAGGTTTAATTCACACTAACCACTAACACTAACAACTTCCTTCCATCCCCTTACTAACATCCACGTTAACGCAGAGCAGGACGTTCCGTCCTTCCGATTACATGCCAAGGCCACCCGTGTCCAGGTGTTTCTCGCCCCACGAGGTCCCGAATTCGACAGTACAAGGTTCAAGAATCGAACCCCTGTCGTTGGCATTTTCGTGCTAGCTATTCACACCTGTAATCAGGCGCTGCACGCTCATAATAATCCTAGTCCATTTCAAGTGTGAATCAACATAGAAACACAAGAGGACCTCAGCATACTTGAATCAATGGAATTGATTCTGGGTATGCTGTCAATCAGCACAAGAGCAAGCAATTATACGACAATCTGTCGCCACATCAGCAAACACACAAGTACAATATTTGCTGTTCCATGCAATAAATCACAATATGCAAGAATCCAAATTAGCAACACATTCTCTTAAGATCAAAACATATCTTAACATGTTTGCTTCCATTCCAAGAGCTATAACAGTATGTAAAACATTCACCAAGTTAACATACAAAATCAGAGTGTTACATTCTTCCCTCCTTAAAGAATCATCGTCCCGATGATCAGATTTTACAAATCAAGGAGTTCATAGGACAAAATTCAGTTATTGTCCTTTCATTCATAAGTTCATACCAAAAACAGATTCTCTCTTAAAAACAACGTTTTAAGACAACTGTACAATAGACTAATAATTGTCTAAATTTGGTAAAATTTTCAGTTCTCTGAATTTCATATTCAATTAAACAGATGAGGAAAAGTAGATCTCATTTCTTCGAGATTCTCCCAAGTTGCACTTTCCTCGCTGAACTGGTCCCACTGGACCTTACATTGGTTCACTTCGCGATTTCTCAAGTACAACTGGCGAGTTCCCAACACTCGAATGGGCTTAACCATGATTATTCCTGGGTCTTGGACCTGCAAGGAATTCCAATTTAGCACATGTGATAGATCTGTCACGTATTTCTTAAGCAAAGAAATATGAAAAACATCATGCATTTGAGACAAAGCAGGAGGTAATGCTAGACGATAAGCTACAGGGTTGATTATTTCAATAATTTCAAAAGGTCCCACGTAACGTGGTGACAACTTGGCAGCCTTGCCAAAAGTTATGGAGCTCTTTTTCGGCTTCACCCGAAGAAAGACCTTCTCTCCAAGTTTATAATGCCTGTCAACCCGCTTCAAGTCTGCATAGCTCTTCTGCCTATTGGCAGCCTCCTTTAGATGTTCCCGAATCATTTTGATTTGCTGTTCCATTTCCATAAGGATTTCTGGCCCAATTACCTCTCTGTCCTCAACGCTGTCCCAGCTGACAGGGGTTCTGCATTTTCTTCCATACAATGCTTCAAAGGGCGCCATTTTTAAAGAGGCATGATAGGTGTTATTGTAAGCAAATTCTACCAGCGGAAGGTATTCCTCCCATTTATACTGCTGGTCCATACAATACATCCTCAGCATGTCCTCTAAAACTTGATTAACTCTCTCAGTCTGTCCATCCGTTTCTGGATGATATGCAGAACTGAAGTTTAATTTAGTTCCCAAGGCTGCATTAAGCGTTTGCCAAAACCTTGATGTCATCCTCGGATCTCTGTCCGATATGATTAATTCCGGTATTCCATGCAACCTGAAGATTTCATGTACAAATCTTCTTGCTAAAACTGGTGCATCGTCCTTTAAATTACCAGCAATGAAGTGTGCCACTTTGGTCAATTTGTCGACTACAACCAGGATAATGTCATGTTTATTTCTTGACATAGGCAATCCTTGAACGAAATCCATCGTTATCACTTGCCACTTATACTGCGGAATGCTGTGGGGATACAATAATCCAGAAGGGTGCATATGTTCCGCTTTAACACGCTGACATTCCAAGCAGTGTGTTACAAACTCTACCACATCCTTTTTCATTCCCTTCCAAAAATATTGCTGCTTAAGATCAGCAAGCATTTTTGTGATGCCAGGGTGTCCAGAAAAAGGTGAATTATGGAATTCAGTGAGCAATTTCCCTCTTAAGTCATTGGCCACAGGTACATATACCCGGTTTTCAAATCTCAGAACTCCTTCGTTATCAAAACGAAATCCCTTATACCTGCTGTCCTGCGGGTCTGCGGCAAGTGCTGATTTGACTTGCTGAAAATAGGGATCTGATTCTAAGGCATCTTTTACCTCATCTTTAAACTGAGTTCTTAACGTTATAAGAGCAGAGATATGCTTCCTTCGACTCAGAGCATCTGCTACTCTATTTTCCTTGCCCTTAATATAGCTTATATCAAAATCATACTGAGACAGAAATTCTAACCATCTTCGTTGCCTTGCATTCAGATTTGGCTGAGTAAAAATATACTTCAGCCCCAGGTGGTCTGTTTTTAATTCAAAGGGCTTGCCAAGAAGGTAATGCCTCCATATTTGAAGCGCATGTACTATGGCAGCGAGTTCAAGATCGTGTGGAGCATAGTTCTGTTCATGTAACTTAAGCTTTCTGCTTTCATAAGCGATAACATGGTTATTCTGTAACAAAATACCCCCAAGGCCTTCTCCTGAGGCGTCCGTTACAACCATAAAATCTCCATTTGGATCAGGTACAGTCAAAATAGGTGCTGTAGTTAACTGCTCCTTTAACTTTTTAAAGGCAGATTCACATTTGTCTGTCCAGACAAATTTCTTTTCTTTCTTCTGCAACGAAGTGATTGGGGCAGCAATTTTTGAAAAGTCCTTAACGAACTTTCTATAATATCCAGCCAAGCCCATGAAGCTCCTTACTTCGTGCACGTTCTTAGGTGCAGGCCACTCAGTTATAGCTGTGATCTTTGAAGGGTCAACAGCTATCCCGTCTTTGCTTATAACGTGTCCCAAATAATGCACCTCTGCATTATAAAAGGAACATTTGGACAGTTTGCCATACAACTTCCTCTTTCTTAAGATTTCCAGCACTATCCTGAGATGTTCTTGGTGCTCATCGGCATTTTTAGAGTATATAAGAATGTCGTCTAAGAATACAAGCACAAACTTGTCTAAGTATTCTTGAAAAATGTTATTCATTAGATTCATGAAGGCGGCAGGTGCATTAGTCAGTCCAAAAGGCAACACCGTGAACTCATAGTGCCCATACCTCGTTCTAAAAGCTGTTTTATGAATATCTTCCTCTTTTATTCTTAGCTGATGGTATCCTGACCGCAGATCTATTTTTGAATAGACTGATGCTCCTCGCATCTGATCAAACAGATCATCGATTCTAGGAAGTGGGTATCGATTTTTAATGGTTGCTTTATTCAGCATTCTGTAATCAATGCACAACCTCAAGGTGCCATCTTTTTTCTTTACAAAAATTACCGGCGCTCCCCAAGGTGAGACGCTCGGTCTGATCAGCCCCTTAGTCAGAAGTTCTTGTAACTGAGCCTTCAGTTCTACCAGCTCAATGGTAGTCATTCTATAAGGTGCCTTAGATATGGGTTCTGTTCCTGGTTTGATCTCTATAGCGAAGTCAAACTCACGTTTGGGCGGAAGACCCGGCAATTCCTCCGGAAACACATCACGGAAATCCCTCAACAATGGATACTTTTCCATGAAATCATTATCTTCTATTTCATTTTCTGTCATTTTTACCGCATACAAAGTGCAGCCTCTGTTTTTAGCCCTCTTTAGTTGCATAGCCGTCAGTTTCCTAACTGCAACTTCCCGTTTTACACCTTGAATGACTGCTGCTTTCCGCAGATCATCAAGGCAACAGATTTGTTTTTCATAACAGTCAACCTTTGCCTTATGTTCAGCCAACCAGTTAACTCCAATAATGATATCATATGATCCTAGAGGAGTGACATACAAGTCAACTTCGGTGGAGAACCCAGGCAGGTCAAGAATTGCCCCAAAAAGGCACATTTCAACTGTGTGGACAGCATTATTCCCATAATGCACTGTCCATGTTTTATCCATTCTCGCAGCCTTTCTTTTTAATTTCATAGCAAGTTTAGCAGAAATAAAACATTCTGTAGCTCCAGTATCAAAAAGTACAACTACAGGTTTACCAAATAGCTTACCAGTAACTTCTATGGGCGTCACTTGCTTTTCAGCTTGTCGGTTAGACACTGCAGCATGTATCCTATGCTGCTGTCCGCGATCATCCTTCTTCAGAGGACAGTGATTCGCATAGTGGTCCTTTCCACAGTTGAAGCATCCTCCAGCTGGCCCTTTTCTAGGTTCAAATTTGTTACCAGCCTTAAAGTTATCGTTCTGGCTTCCATAGGACTTCTGTCCAATGCCATTAACTTTTGGAAAGCTATTCCGCACACTATTTACAGGTCTGTTCATCACAGGTTTCTTGTTGTTATCTACAACAATTTTATTTTTCACACCAAACCTTTTCCAAGGTCCCCTTTTTGGTGCAAGAGACGAAGAAGGATTGGGAATCTTCTTCCTTATCTCTTCCCTGTGAGCAGAGATTGCTCTCAATTTCTGTTCCTGTCTGATTGCCTTTTCAACAACTCCATCCATGGTGGTTGGGCCGTGGACATCCACTTCGCCACCAATGATGGGATTCAGTCCCATTATGAATTTCCGTATTCTGAACTTCTCGTCAGCTTGGTACTGCGGCACATACTTAAGGAGTTTAGTAAACCCTTCCCAGTATTCCGTCACCGACAGCCTTCCTTGCGACCAGTTCTGAAATTCAGTCATTTTCCTATCAAAATAGAGTTGAGGCAGCCATCTTTGCCTAAAATATCCCTTAAATTGATCCCAAGTTATGTCTGATTCGACAATATTCAGCTCAACCTTACGGTTGTCCCACCAGGATGATGCTTCATGAGAAAGCTGATATGCTCCCCATATCGCTTTAGTCTCTTCAGAGAAGTTTCTTATTGCAAAGTATTTCTCCATTTCACTGAGCCAGTTTTCAGCTCCGTCCCCAAGAGTTGTTCCATCAAACTTTGGAGGACTTATTCTCTTTATATCATTTGTAAGTTCGGCTGCTAATCTTGCCCTTTTATTTTCAGGGGGATTAGGAGCAATTATATTATTATCATCAACACCCGGATTCCCTCCGTTGATGTTGTCCACAGGAGGTAGCTGATCATTTATTTCAGCTTCATTCACCTCCTCTTCATTGCCCATTGACTGCTGTTCCAGTACAGTCAAACGATCCCTCGTATCAAGTAGGGCAGCAAGGATTTCATCCAGCTTTTGGGCAGTTGCTGCTTCTCCACCCTGCAACGGGTTATTCGCAGCATTCCCTCTTGTCCTGACCATTTTCTGTTCAATAAGAAAATGTAAACTTTATTAATAACGTGGACTCATTAGGTCCAAGAGCTGCAACCTTCAGCTCTGATACCAAGATGTAACATCCCCATTTTAAAACACCAGAACAAGGGAATTTTTTTTTTTTTTTTTTTTAAAATAACGTTCTCTGTTATGAATTATAAAATTCAAACACACGTTCGAGATTTAGTAATTGTTCTCTGCCCAAACCACACAGTTTGGATCATACAATTTCTTTCAAAAACGAATGTTCCCTGTTCACATATTTACAATATGGAACACACATTCAATGCCATTCAATCTCATAACAGATTCTATATGCTGCTGTAAATGACTCGATGAACTGCCGATCTTCCATTTTCATGGCTCGGAGTTTCAACGATCCTTCATTTCATGACTCGGCAACAACCGATCCTTCATGTACATGACTCGGCAACAACCGATCCTTCATGTCTGTTTATGCATAGTATATTTTATATACTTGTTCTCATAACCTTCCCCGGTTATCGAAGTGATCCATTTAAGAAGCCTATCTGAATATCTGTTACTGATATTCATCTGACATCCTGCATCTTAAATTAAGTGATAAGGACAACGCAACCAGCAATTGCGATACTTTGGCCAAAGATTTTCACATGCTTTGCATGATCATATTCCTGAATGTGATACACATCTACGGAATACGTCCTTCACTTCACTTCACCTGTTATCTAGAATGGTCTTTCCTGGTTCCTACCAGTCCTCATTGTTTAAGTTCCGTTTTAAACTTTCGATACCAGCCAGTAATATGAGCGGGTATAGGAAGGCACTCCTGGTAACTAAAGATACGCAGACATACGGTGTCGTTACCCCACGACTCCGTGTGTCTGATTACCTTTAGTATTCCGGAGTCACTCCGTATACCAGATCATACCCTATCCCCACCCCAGCTAAGATCTACACATTCAGCCTATGTATTCTAAATGTTTTAATTCGGGAGGGCATTGCTATATGTCAGCTGCAACAATGTGTCGTCATGAAGACCCCGTCTTCATGAAGACACCTTGCTGTAGCTGGCGTATACCAATGTCCTGCAGAATTCTCCCAACGAGAATACACATCCTGCCCAAGTGACTTAGCCACGAGTTAATAGTTTAAGCAATTTTCAGCATCCACGCTGATCCCTTGATCCTCGTTTCCGTTGCAGTTGTATATAACTAAGAAGGACTAAACTGTCCTTTAGTTCGTTATGTATCGTCTCCTTCGTACCGAAGGGTTACATTTCCTTACTTGGTCCATTTCTTAATCATTAGATTAAGCATTCCGTACCGACGGACATAATAAGTTTACCTACTAAACTTAACCAAGATGTTTCCAACTGCAACTTATTTCAGAATATTAACTTATTAGACGTCATTCAAACGAGGTCTAATCCTTGAGAAATGAATTCATTTATTTCCCTTCAACGTTATATAGTTAAGGATCATTAGTTATGAACATATGCATCCAATAACCTTTATTCTGAATTTTATCAAACGGGATCATTAATGAGGTTTGAAAACGAAGTTCAAATACTCCCAGTTTAAATTGATATTCCTTAGCTCCTAAGCTAATCCTGAATACCCTCTGATTATAAAATCATATTCCTTTTAATTCTTTTTTTTTTTAATGTCAATTCAAAATTCATCTTTACCCAAGTATGAATTAATTGCATTATTCAACTTAAAGGTTGTATTTAAGTAAGAATAAATATCAGTTTCATTTCAACATCCATCCGAGGATTACGAAACAATTCCAAATTGAGAAGTAACATTTTATTCCCAATTTATATAATAATATCAAACTGATATAATTATTGAAAATATCACACTTGTAACTGTATTCAATATTTCAAGTCATAATTTGTACATTTGCCAATCCAACTGATTGGGTATAGTTTTTACAAAGTATTTATACAATTCATGGACAGAAGAATATATTTTCTTCTTTCACAATTCCTCAAAGAGGAATAAAAGCAACAGTTACAATTTAATTTACACCAAATCAAGAGGCATCAGAAGACAGCCAAGTCTTCATTCTAATCAAATTTCATCTGCAAAATGAATTGCACGGGTCAGTTCAATGAAACTGAGCACATTAAGCACTTATCCTTAAAATAAGATGCTTCAACTAACTGTTTCAATAAAAGAACCTGCTTTTATGAAACAACAGCAAAACATCAATCTCGAAAAGCACAAAAGAGAGATCAGCATACCCACTAATTCATCAAAATATCATCACAACAGCCAAGGGACTGCTGTCCCGTTTTCACATAATCATTTGCAAAGTATCATTTACAGTATTGCAAAGTTAGGAATACAAGTAGCTTGCTGCCTACATAGCATACAGTTATCTTTTCCACGCCTTTCATTAATAACAATTGCAAGGAATGAAACTAACTGAAAATAAATCCATACTTTCCTTTCCGTTCATGAAGCATGTTAATTTTAGGCATTCAGTACAACAGAGAAAGCGAACAGCAATGCATATAGTAGCTCTCATCTTAAGCACTATAATTTTCTTCCTTCACAGATTTCCAGTTCCAACCGGACGAAAGGAAGAAAGATCATTTCCTAAAACATTAATTCATATCTCTATTTCGTTCCACATGACCGGCCCTAACAGTGGAAGCCAAACGAAGGGGACAACTCAAATAACAGTTTCAGAGTGAAACTTACAAAATCCACTCGGAATTCCACTTTGGCAGCAAGAATACTTTCATTTATTCCGTTCATAGGAATTGCCAAACAGGTTAGTAGGACATTAATTTGATCGTGGGAGCAAACCATATCAATAATCGTATATTAGGTATTGGCTATACTAGAAGATTCCCTACAGTACTTACACTGTATCAGCTAAACCAACAACAATTTTGCAACCAACATGAGGTAGGATATTCATATTACCTTTATCCCTCTGAACACATATCTTCTTAAAAAACGACATTT
>CM034154.1:379171290-379215412 GCA_019776745.2 Taxus chinensis | reverse complement strand
TGTTACGGAGAATAATTGGTATGGGGAGCCTTAGAGCACTGGAGGAGACTCACCAATTCTTATTTGACTGCTTCGGAGTGAATCACCACGTCCAAGGTAGGTTTTGTGAAAAGGTGGAAGGTGATAGGGGTATGAATGTGCATGGTGTCCTTATAACTCCTTGAATATTTACAAGGACAATTCCCAGGCTTCATTGTTATAGGTATTTAGGCATTACTCACACGATCCACATGACATCATTACTTATAAGTGAAAATTAGGTGTGAGGTAGATATCGAACGTTGTGATGAGATGATGTCTCAAAGTGCAATGTAGATGAAGAATGTTGTTAGTACATGGTATTCAAGTCCACCTCACTAGTGTAGCATTAGTGGTGATGAAATCCACCTTGACTATGTGCAAAAACAAGATGATGATGTGATTAAATACCAAGTTATTTCCAACTTGAAATAAATCACCATTGGAAAATGATAGTGTACCTGAATGTGCTAATTTTGTTTTGGTTTGGAAAATTTTCTTTGAATGGTGGTACTTTTGGGGGATTTCTTATTTGTTTGTGTTTTTGATAATATTCTAGTGATGCGGTCCTGCAAAGAATAGATTAGTAGTTATCCTGCAGACAATGTTAGGAAGAAAAATGATTGTGGCTATTTTTGGTTTTCTAGATCACTTGAAGGTGCAAGAAAAGAACATACACATAGAAAAATTGATCAAATTATGAAGAAGCAACAAAATTGAAGTGACAAGTTGGTTGATGACGAAAAAAGAGCTAATTTAAATTATATTAATCAAGCTAAAAAAAGGACCCCACTAGTATGAAATGTTTATTTAAATTTGTCAATTTGATTCAGGATCCTGCAATGTTAGAACAAGAAATAAACAATCACGATCATTTCTAATTTTCCAGATCACTAAAAGGTACAGGAAAAGAGCATACATGGATACAATTGAGACAAAATTTTGCAAAAAATGTTGATAATTATTGCACTTAATCGTGATTGCAAAATAGTGATAATGATTATCTTCACAAAAAAGAAAAACGATGAAAGAAGAGTTGTAAAACATTACCAAAAGTGTCATCATGGAAAGTTGGAATGTAAAGAAAAAACATTTTGTTTTGTGGAGCTTGGGTGGCCTCCAATGTGCAAAGGACAACTGGGAATGAAAATATGATAATTCTAGCGAGATAGATGCGAAAAGGTCATGTATTGTTGAAAAAGGTCTCGTAAGAAAATGATTAGTAGTTTGTACCTACACATAAGGTTAGTATAATGATCACGAAAAATAAATAATTTTAATCACGAAGTGTTAAGAACCACAAAATTAAGTGGATAAAGGAAATGTTGATATTGTAGTTTTTAGATTTTCTAATGGTTTTGTAGTTAAATACAGTTTTTAGATTTTCTAATGGTTTTGTAGTTAAATACAATAAAGTAGGCAAATAGATAACATAAACGAGTAAATATTAATGATTTTTGGGACCTAAGTAATATAAACACAACCAAATAAGCATTCACACGATCTAAATAAGAATAAGAGTAAGCAAGTTAGAATCCATTAAAAATAAAAATAAAAAATTGAGAGCGACTAGGGTGCATGAACCAAGGGAAGGTGATTTGAAAGTGGACTTATATGCCAAAAAGGTGGATTGATGCATTGAAAAGGTAGACATTGAGGAAGGGAATGTCGATTTGAAGTCAGTTTTTTTGTCACCAAAGGATTCATGAACATTAAAAGAAATAAAAATAAGATTATGATGAATGTCAAGGGTGCAGGTGAGAGGTGGATGGAGTGTGAAGACTTACCACCAAGAGTTGTGATGGTGAGGTTGTATGGAAGGAAACGAAGGGATTGGTGCATAGGGAGTAGCGTGATGAGGGGTGAGGAGAAGTGGCAAGTGGACGGGTATGCGGGGGTTCAAGGTGGACGTGGAATGGGGTCTGTAGAAGGCCAAGGTGGATGGGAGAGTGGTCTGTAGAAGGCCAAGGTGGATGGGAATGAAGGAGTAGCGCGTAGGTGAGGGGTTGACGTGGGGGATAGGATTAGATTTGGGTCAGGGGTAGTAAATGTGGTGTGGCTGAGTGGTCTAAGAAAATGGGTCCCGCCAGGTGTGCCAGAATGTAAGCTAGGAAAAATACACTGATAATCAAGAAAGTAAAGAAACTACCCAGATACCTTCTCCTTTGTGATTTCGTAGAAAACCTTAGAATGGGAAAGGAAACATGGATGAGCCCTAATTTTGTGAAATGTAGGTGCTTTCCTTGAGCCGGAGTAAGGTCTTCCTGCAACAATATCTACTTACTTTGCACCAATGGAAAAAAGGATTATGGATTTTGGATGCTTCAAGATGAGGCTATTTGGGCATTAGGACGAGGTGGGAAGGATGCAAGAGTTCAGACAGGGAATTCAAGCTTATTCTTAGTATCCTAGAAGGGAGGGGTAAAGTTGTCTTTATAGCCTGGGGAAGTGATTAACATAGAGTAATTTAAGTAATCATGGTTTGAAAATATGGGCAAGATTAGGTGAGTGGGGACCATGAAGAATGGGTGAGAATTTGAATTAGATTTTTTTAATTCATGAGTGGAGGATTTTAGGTGAGTAGGGACCACAAAGAGTGGGTGAGAATTTTATTTTGAATTTTTAATTCAATAGTAGAAAACATGGAGAATAATGACATGTGGTAAGGATTAGGTTATTTTTAGATTTGAAAGGGATGATTAATCAAATTATATTTGAATAATTCGGAGTGCATTTTTGTGGGAAATGAGGTAGGGGAATTAATTTATTTAAGATAGACGTGAAATTAGGGTGTCTATAGTTTGAATCATGGGTGAAGACAAAATTTGAATGACAAGACAATGTACGATGTGTATTCATCTTATGTCAATAACAAAGTATGTTTTTTTAGAGTTTTCAATATTTTTCACAAAGTAATATTTAGGAAAACTCATAGTTAACAAAAAACTAATATGAAATATTATTTTGTTTTCAACAACAAACTAATACCTATGCAAGATGAAGTGCAACTATGTTATTAATGCCAAATCCATGATTTTGTGAAGAAACAAACGAAATATGTGCACCATAGTTAAGAAACTACATATGTTAGATATTGTGTAAACCGAAGGAAAATAGGGGTTGAGAGATGCAAGCTGAGAATCAAACACACATAGGAAATAAAAGTAGAAATTTAAGTTCATAAATGTCAAAAAAAAGTCAAAACTATATACAATGCTGGCATTTTTGTTTATATTTGGGAGAGCATAAAGAGCAGCATTTTCAAAAATTATAAAAACGTTGTCACTGAAACACTATATTGATATTCAAAAGTATTTTTTTATCATATGGAGAGAAAAATATAAGTAGTGGACGAATTTGATATTCTTGATATGGGAATTGTTATTCCTAGAATTGAAGCTAGAAAAAGTTTTGATAATGTGCTTGTTAATGTACCTACAAGCCCAAAAAATAGAGATGTTAGCGACAAAGGATATTTTTGTAAATGAATAAAATGTGGTAGTTTAAATGTGGATTGAAATAAAACTTACAAGTGAATATGGGTGTTGACATCAGCAATGGTGTTAGTTTGATCAAACATAATAGTTCCTTGCAGTGTAAAAGTTTGAAGGAGACACACAATGGATATTTAATCTTGCACGTAATTTTCATGAGTTGTTTCAGTTAGCAAAGGCAACAAAATTGGCTAGTAGAGGACCAACAAGAGTGCATTCGTATAGTTGAAGTAGAATTTTTTATATCATAAATCAATCGGTGTGTATGCTGTGGTGTGCTCTCCTGGTTAAGAATTTACACATGTTATTGTTGTTTGTTGTAATGGAAGAAGGTTGACTTCAACTTTGAGGTTGCATTTTTCACACGATTTGAAATGACAATGAGTAAACACTAGAGGCACTAAATGCACCTTGCACGAGAGAATTGTAGAGAAGAAATAAAGACATAATATTCAGGATGTGAATAATAAATAATTTACAGGGGAAATTAAATACAATGCTCATTTTCTTACCTCTATTGTTGTATTCAATATTGTGTGTATATCTTAGAGTGTTTGTCTGCTCTTAAAGCGAGGTGATAAATGTTTATTGACAGTTCCTAAGTTCCTTTTTGGGGATATTTCTCTTTACTATGTTTTTGAAGATATACAATGACACTGGTTTTTTTTGGAGTTATTGTTCGATTATATTGAACAAGGTTGCAAATGTCTCTAACAAGTATATCTTGCATTGGATGAAATGTTAAAATGTTGGAATATTTTTTAAGAGTATGAAAAGGGACTGAAAAATGATGTAGAGAATAGAAAGTGGTGAAGCTACATGTGTTTTTTCCTCTATGGATAACCCATCTTTAATTTCCTAGACAAACTAAGTTCCAAACCGGTCACAACAACTCCAATTGTGCTAGTTGTGTAGTTATCTGTATTGTCGGAGTTAGTTTTACTGTAGTATTAAATATAAATTTGAACTCGCTGCAAATTGGGGGTATTTTCTTTATGGTGCTATTGTTATTAAATAGAAGAATGTAGTCACATTCTCCACAATCGTAATTGATCTTTAGCAAACTATGTCAAATTATTTTATGAATAATCCTGTAGATGGAAGAAGGTTTTCTTGATATGTGTCAAATTGATTTCCACTAACATTTAACATCATTACCATTTCACCTTATCTGTTTATTAAATATATGCAAATTATTTCTTTGTTGAGTATTTTTTTGTATGCAAAAATGACATCCCCTTGAAACAAATTTCTAACCTTCTGAATGTTCAGGTCATCGATTTATATGGAGGCACATGGAAGCATCTCTTACTTGCAAAAATAGAATAGAAATGGATTAATGATATGACAAGATGTAGATAGATTGCTAGACACGATACATGTAAGTTCTAACCTATTTTCTTGCTTTTGTAGTTGTTAATTTGCAAGAATGGTATCTAAGTTCATCTTCATTCTCATTGCATTCTCATTACAAGAATATCAGAAAAGATGAAATTTAGTGAGTGTTGTTATCCTGTAAAATTGACAAGGGCAATTTTGCAGGTAACCATACCAAAATTCCATTTTGGTCCCCTAAAGAGATCTGATAACGTTCAAAATGGCCAAAAAAACTCCCTTCTGGAAATCAAGTTTTAAGAACTTAGCCATTTTTCACCTTTTTTGAACTGGGCACAAGAAATGTTGTGTCGACACCATGAGATGTGCGCCCCTTAGAAAATCCTTTGGCGCCCAAGATGACATGTCAACATCAATAAAATTGTGCCTCTTTATACCCTTTGGCACAGGAAATGACATGCCAACATTATTAAACATGCGCCAAATATGTGCGCTAAGGTGCTAGAGATATCATGTTGACATCATGAAAATTGTGCCCCTTTATACCCTTTGGCGCTGAAATTCTCATGTTAACATCATGAAATACGTGCTAAGGCACTAAGAGTATTATGTCGATGCTCATGAAATTGTGCCAAGGCGCATTTAAACCCGTGTTGACACTCTAGAAGGTGCGCCAAAGAAAGTTGGTGAAATAATTAATGTCAGGTTTTCTATAAATAAGCACTCAACACTTGTCATTTTCACATTTTGAAAATTGTGAAAAGTATTTCCTCTACGCCTGTCAGCTGTCCTTGTCACCCCCGCGTGCCATTTTTCGAGCTTGTGGACCCCAACGTCGTCCTTCGTCCTTTATAAAACTGGGTAAGTGGCTTCTATCATCCTTGTAGTTGTTATGGCTTTTGTTTCTTGGTTATTGTTAGGTTTTAGGGTTGTTATAAATCTAAAAAGGTTAAATCTAAAAATGAAAAATCTAACAATCCATAAACCATCTGGAAGCCCCTTTTCCTCTCCTTCCAGATCTACAAATCTGGAAGGCCCCTGCCTCTAAAAAAACCTAAAACCACGTTCCCAGCTTATTATCTTGTTACAAACCTCTCTTTACCATTTGAAAAAACCAAAAAAGAGAGAAGAAATCATGGAAATTGGTAAGAAATTAGTTAAAACCTTAGCGCACTATTTTTACATGTTGTAACCCCTACAATCACGCATTGGTGCACTGTCCTCGCTTGCAACATATCCTTAACCCACGCCCAGTATAAACACTTAGCAGCTTTTGCAAGGGCACAGGCACACCCTACACAACATCAACATAAGATGTTGTGTACTCCAAATTTGTGCCAAGCAGTTTTCCTTTGGTGCATTGATCTCCTTTGCAACATCTTCTGAAATTGTGCCTTGGGCGCACTTAAAAGCCATGCAACACCATCTTTTGTAGCACCCAGCTAAAGCAAATTTTCTAAGGTGCAGGCGCATGATCCTTGACATCAACATGCCATGTTGTGTATCGCAAAACCATGCCCCGCGCCTTTCTGCTTATTGCTACAACCTTTTGTGTAACACTCCTCAAAAGTGCGCCCTTTATAACCTTGGTGCAACTTATCAACCTTGGCACACCTTTTCTCCATGTCAACACTCCTCAAAAGTGCACCCAACCTTTTTAAACCTTTGTCAACATGCTATGAACCTTGCGCCTTGCGCCCTAAGCCTTATAATTTCTCGTTCTTCTTTCTGCAAGATTTCATTATGTATAACATGACGATTGACATGGATCTTTTGTGTTGGACCTCCTTGTTTCTCCTTGTAAAACAACAACAGACATTCTCGAGCTCACACATGTCTTCATCAAGAAAAAAACCAATCAAGTCTAAAGGAAAAGCAAAGTTGATAGAACAGGAGATGAAGTACAAATATCATAATGTCAGGATGCCTGGCTCATATGCAGAGAGTGATCTCGATATCAGAGACTCCGAGCTTGGGAACATTGATATGGAAGACTTCTGGGTGAGAACTAACCAGGCTACTAGTGGCCCCTGGATGAACAAATGGGTGGGCAGTGGATTGCACTTTACCACTGGGCTGCCAGTAAACTATGTAAACAATGAATTTATCATGTTGGTTTCCCGTTGCTATAACAAGGACACAAGATGTGTCAAAGATAAGGAGGGAAAGATGATCATCGACCTCATAGCTCATCATTTTAAAATAACTTTGGATATTCCTCATCATAGGCAATATGTCGCCATAAGCCTAGAAGACTACAAGAAGGCATGGGATGACAATGAGGAAAAATTCATACAAATGATGAACGAGCTCTATCTTAAGAACAAAAATTTGGTGAGCAGATGGCCACAGACCATCCACCACAGTGACTTCAATGAGGAACTGAGTGATACAATCACCTTCCTGAATAGAATATTTGGGCTTCCTGATGCCCATTATTTCCATAAATGGATGCTGAGGTACTTAGAAACCATGAGCAAGAATGTGCCTGATCAGCATTTTGGCTGGGGTGAAATCATCAGCGACACCATCTCCCAGCAGCTTCAACAAGTCCTCACAACTGGGAGGTTCTATATGAATTCCTACATTGTATACGTTGCAGCATCAGTGAGAGATTTTGCAAGCCTGGCTCGAAATGGGGTATGGCCTCAGGTCAAAATATATGAATACTACCCAGAGCTAAAGCTGGAGAACAGCATCCTCTAGTTATTCAAAAATCAACGATGCCTTCTTCTATGCGGCGATCTTCCTGTTGAGGCTGATTATGAGACATGGTCGAACTAGCTTAAGTATGATCATTGTCACAAAGAAATGGGAAGCATTGTTCACACAATTCCCCACATTCACATATCTCAGAGCGGTGAATATCGACTCTCCTGATCAGAAGCAAGACACTCAGTTTAAGCAAAGAGATGATGAGGAGTAGTTTCTCCTCTTGTGTATGCTTTGATCATTTTTTAAAAAATATTTAAAAAGTATGTTGGCATTTACGATGACATCATCCATATTGCATCAAGGGATGTTGCCATCCAAAAACTTGCCCAAAGTCAACTTTTGAATTTTTAGATAGTTTGTAGATATTTTGTAAATAGTGATTGGTTTGTTTTTTTCTTCTTTCCTCTTCTCCTTCTATAAATAGTGATTGGTATGAAAAAATAAGTGAGGAGAGAAAGACTTGGTGCTTCCTTGTAATAGAAGAAATATTAATATATATGTTCAGACTTTGTGCTCAATATATGTGTTATTTGCATCAGATCTTTCTTAAGTTAGATCTATGTTTTTATTCTGTTGAATTCATTCCTATTATCGTCACATGTTCATCAGTATTGCTTTACTTGTTTATGCAAGTAAGTTTGGCTCTGTTTACTACCAGCCCAAAGCATAAACCTTCTGACCTTTCTGTCTTGGAATTCATTTCTCTTCTTCCTTCAGATCTATCCTTCCTTCGTTCCTTCTCTCCAAACTTTTTGTTCATAGTTGGAACTACCTCTATTGGGATGAGATCCCAAACCCCCTAAAGTTAGAATAGTGTAGATTTGAACAGATTCCTGCTTGATAAATAACAATAAACTAATTTCACTTTGCTGTCTCAAAGAGGGGCTATGCCTTGCACACTGTTGGCCTGTTTCCCCATGATCTGCCTAACCGACATATTTTCAAACCAACAGTTTTTGGCAACTCCGCTGGGGAAGGAAACTAAGGAAATAACTAAAAAACTATAAAAATCACTACCAGATTGCAAATTTTAACTCTTTGTTAAAAATTAAATTTTTTGCAGAAGTGATCAAAACCGAAAATTTCCTTATACAAATCTATAGATCTGGACCAGATAGGAGCTTTTAGTTCGCTAAGTTTTTACAAAAACTTGTATATTTCAATAGATCTGAGATTCTGACATTTTATGATATTTTCAAAACCTTGCAAAATTCAGGTCAAAGATCCAAAAATCAGCTTTCTAAATTAACCCACATTTTATCCTTGTTAACCTTTGTCAAGAAAATAGCAATTGGTTGTTATTAAAGAGGATAAAATTTATATATTAAAAAAGTACATGCTGCAGATTTCTGCCAAAAAAATCAGAAAATCAGCAAGTACAAACAAAAAGATTATTGTAAATATGCTCTTAATTGTTATAGATCTGAATGGGTACACTGGCGGGTGAACAATTTACTCGTGGAAGAAGAGCTCGTGGAGAAGTTGATCCAATCTTTGATCTACTTCAAAGGCACAATTTCAGTATCACTCCATCACAATTCGCATCACTAAGTTCAGCAGATCAATCAGCAAGAAGTGTCTCGCCTCCATGAAAGAGCCAGATTTCACAAGGTGTCTCGACATCGATTTGCAGTGCTCTTTTGCTTAGCAGAACCACACTCCATGCTAGTGTTCTTTTTCCTATTTTTCAAATGGAAATAAATCTTCCTGTACCATGGGGAAATGCCATGGGTCCTCTAACATTGCCGCATCCAGTCCAACCCCTCCCTAGTGGAAATCGCAAGAATTTCCTAAAATTTGATGGGAGCGGAAATCAAAGCATGGACGCGCATATAGCTACGTTTATTATGTCATGCATCATTTTGGACGTAACTCATGAGGATGCATCGGTACGTCTATTTCTGGAGACCTTGCAAGGGCCTGCAACATAATGGTTCCAACATTTACCAGTCGGATCCATCACTAGTTGGGCCACATTATGGATTGCATTTGAAGATAGATATAAGCCTTCAGAAGACGCGTTCGCATTATTGTCGCGAATTACTCACATGAAGAAGGAGGCCCATGAAACCATGTGTAATTTTATCATCCGATTCAATTCACTAATCAACCGTGTGCCGCCTGCCATGATGCCAACATTAGAGAATCAAAAGTGTTTCTTCTTGAACGCCATGAGTTCGAAAGTAAGTTTCTTACTTTTACAGGAACAAATACCCACCTTGGTCCTCGCCCAGGCTATGGCCATTTGGATAGAAGATAACCTCCTTATATCTTGTGAGTTAAGGTGAGAACCGTCAAAATCCAAGGCTTCAACTTCTTCTCAGGCTACCTCATCGGACCCAGCATTCCAAAAGATGGACAATGACTTGTTCTCATTAAAGAAGCAATTGGCTCAAACATCGTCTACTAACTCCGTACTGGGATAATCCCCTCGTTCCTTTCTTTTCGCAATTGGAAATACCCATACTGGGATGAGATCCCAAACCCCAAAGGTAGAATGTTGAGAGACTTACACAGATTACTGCTGGTAGAATAGAAATAAACCAATTTTGCTTTGCTGACTCAAAGAGGGGCTATGCCCTGCACACTGTTGGCTCGTCTATCCATAAATCTACCCGAGCGACAGATTTTCAAACCAACAGATTAGAAGGTTTTTTGCATTCACAGGATCACTTCGGGAAGCACTTCCATGACACTCATCGCCATTTCATTGATCAAACCCAACCATTAAACCTGCACAACAGTAAGTGTTTCCCTAACTTGCACCATTTCATTTTTAGTTAGTGTATAAAGTTCTTCACCTTTGTTTATCAATCATCAGTTATATTTTCACCCCACCACTATTGCCTTCCTGTGAACCCAACCATTCCCATCACTCATAACCATTTTAATCACCTCTAGCTACTCTTGAGCACCTTTGAATATTCCCAACATCTCCCTAGACCTAAACCAACTCCTCAGCATCGCTAATCTAGTCTCAGACAAACCCCCAAAACCATGAACTATTGATTTATTAGTAGCCCATAGTAACCATCGTCAGTTCTTACTAAACCATCATCGGTCATACCAGACCGACGTTGGTCTCTGTATTTGATAGTCCTGCTAATACCAGATCCCCAAGTGACCTAGAATCTGACCTTGACTTATTCCAGCACCTTAGTTGTTTACCTTATTTCCAGATTTGATCATAGCCTAGCATGTTATGTTAGATTTTATTATTGTATTTGGATGAGATACCTAAATCATATATACAGTAGGATTCTATTTACTTACGTTATTTCTTACATTAAATTTTATTAAACAGTGGGTTGACTGCCACCGAGGAAGTATCACACTTCCTAGATCTAGCACATGCTAGGTACCCCTATGACATTTATTATTTAATCCTCTTTTTGTGGTCTTGTTGTGTATTTTAGGTAGTTCCTCCAAGCCAAAAGGAAGCTCTCACAGTCAGCATTGGATCAAGAAGTCAGGACACGCACAAAAAACTTCAATCTAACAGTCATAACAGGCATTCCTCTTTGGCCCACACACCCTTATCCATTTCATGAAATCCTTAAAGAAAATGGTGAAACATTTTGGCACGCCCAGTGGGACCCATCCAAGGTTCCTTGCATTTTATTCATTCCTAGGTAAAAGTTGCGTGTTTTTTTCCCTTCTGAAAAGATTACACATTAAACTTTCCTCTCTAGAATCTTCTTCTCTAGAATCTTCCTCTCTTTCTATTGTCTAAAAGCAATCATGTTTTTGGTGCTATAAAAAGAATACTTCTTTTATTTCATTCATATTGCATTAGTGAAAGAGTATCCCTCTTCCTGTTCACTACTTGCTACATCGAATATCACACTTCAATTTGGGATTAAAACACTTGCATAGCATTCTGATTTATTGCATCTTAGCTCACATTAAAATGAGGGCAACTTATATGTTGGAAGTCATGCCCAACTGATGGTTAACATAAATAAATCATAGAAAAGCACATTCTTTCTTATCTCTCTTTTCCAAACTACAAAAAATGGAATATATACATCTTCATAAACAACATCCCACCCGAAAGAAGTTGTCAACGATCACATGATCAAAGGATTGACAATGGGCACCCAGCTGGTTATCTCTGTCTAGTACCCCATCAAAGGACGACCTGTCCCCGCCATAACATAATCTGAAACCTCACCTTTAGAATTTACTTCTTCATAGGAAGACTTCCCAACCAAAAAATCTACTCTAAATTCCCGAGTCAGTATTTTAAATAGCATAAGCTAAACACACTAAAATCACTTATTGGATTATGTATTTTTATTAGCTTTGTGCTTGACTTGTGTTTGGAGGTGTGAGGATATGATTCTTCATTTTTATTTTTGCCTTTCACACTCCGCAATCACAGTTGGAGTATTATGACTTTCTCAGAGTGTGTCAGGACCTCATCTTATCATCCCCAAACTTCTAGGTTAATTAATGATCTAATCTAAATTCACAAAATTTCATTTTTTGTCATTCTTCATATTTCACAGTAATTGACATCGATCCAATGACCATCATCGGTTTACATCTGACCACCATCAGTTTACCTAACTGGCATCAGTTCCTTGTTCTTCTGGTTAATTTACACAAAAGACACTTATCTCATCTTCTCTTCTGTTTAGAGTCTCTGTGTATCACTGTACTCTCTATACTCTGATAACATTCATCAACTACACCTTTCCTGTCTAACAATCATCAATTTATACCACATTTACTGAAACTGTTATTTTCTCACAATAACTGGTATCGGTTCTTGTAACCGACATCGGTCACCCCTTAACCATCCTTGGTTAGTTCAACAGATGTCGGTCACTTTGTTTTTATTTTAATAAAAATATTTACCAACTTTCCCTCCCAGATTTTGGTTTTTTCCCATCTCTGTTGTTCCCTGTGTAATTTACAGAGTACAGTTCACTTGATATACATAGATTCACATGGTGTTGACTCGTAGACCAAACTAACACCCTCGTGTTTCACGCCAGCCATCAGCCACTCCCACCTAGTCCATCACCGCCATCCATTCTGTCACCTATGGATCCAACTCAACTTATCCCCATCGCTACCGATGACGAGGAGTTTGTGAGAATCCTCGACCAGTACCCCACTGCCCTCCAGTACTACCTTGCTCATTCTTCCACCTGAGATTCCTTAGAACAGTTAATATATGACATGCTCGTATCTATCCCCCCTACTCTATCCCCCACTTCCGAATCAGCTAGCACCAATTCGATGCTACCATCATCTGCTTTATCACCTATCATGTCTCAGCTAAATCCCACAACTGTTATAACTAAAACATCTACATCATTGATTCTGCTTGTGACATTGATTATCCCTCTGACAACTTATATGAGTATAGCTCCATCTCCACTCGGCACTTCACATATACCCATTACATTGCAACCACCTCTAGTGTCGGTAACTTATACCACTTTCCAAAACCTCATCCTTTCTATCCTACAATCCTTACTCCCAATCGCCACTAGAGATGTTACGACTACCTCACCCGCATACACATACTACCAACAACCCCCGACCTCATTTACCCCTTGTGCTGGCTATGTGCCACCCACATCTATTCCTCCTGCGCAGTTCTCATACTCAGTGCCACCATACACCAGCATACCACCTACCTTGTACATTCAACATTAACCCCATCTTTCTACAGGGGCACCCATTCATCCCAACCTACTAACGACCTCATTAAAATGATGTTAGTGAAGATGCAGACCTTAGGAGCATCTGTTTCTGGATCCTACAATTATTTAACATATGATGCAATATGTAATGAGCCTATCCATCCATCTATTCCCATTCTTCCTGACCCAGTGCATTGGGAAATGCCTAAATATAATCACTTCAACATTAAAGAAGACCCGCAACAACACTTGCGATTTTTCAAACATGGGTGTTATCTAATTTCCCACAATGACACTTTTCTCCTACAAAATTTTCCAATGTCCCTAACAAGACTAACATTGGATTGGTACAGTGGACTACCTTGACATTCTATTTATTCCTTTAATCAAGTAGCCCAAGCTTTCCTAGATCATTTTTCAATCAATGTTAAAAAGAAAGTCACCATGACCGATCTCTATTCAACCTGACAGTACGAAGATGAATCTATCATAGATTTCGTTGCCTGTTGGTGGAGTCTTATTAACCAATTGACGTTCCAACTACCTCAGACTAAAATTATTGAGTTGTTTACTATATCTTATGCCAGACACATCTCACCAACTCTGCATGTCCAAACCTTCCGAACCTTTGATGAAGCGTTCACCATGGCCCGAAAACTAGAAACTCATGTCATTGAAGAAAAGAAAATCCAATTATGGAACAAAAACACCCCATTCAAATCAAACAATGTTTCTTCATCCTCAAAACCCCAAAATAACTATTCAAATCCCAAAGGATCTGCCAACACGGTAGTTATCAAGGCAAGTCCAACTCATCCTTCTAATCAGGTCCAACCTTCTTCCAATATTTCTCTTGTCCAGGCCTTTCACCGTAGGCGGGAGCAACAGAAGTACACTTCAATCAGAGAGGCCTATTCTTCAGTCTGGAAAAACTTATTAAAGCTGGAGCCATTACACTTCCTCCCATAAAACCTCATACATGTTTCGATCCCACTCATCCTATGCCTGCATGGTATAAAGAACATGACTAATGTAATTATCATTGCGTTAAAGGACATAGTGATAGTAACTGCATAACTTTCAAAAACATTGTTCAAGAGATGATAGACAATGGAGACCTTGTCATAGACAACCCAAATTTTCCAGCAAATTAAAATTTGCACATCTTCAAAAATTCAATTCCCTAATCATAAACCATCATCTAATCAAAATAGCAAATGTTAATCCAACGAAAACAACATCCATGAGGTTCATGCAGTTTTTGATATCATGCTAACTATTCCTCAAAACCTACCTACTTCATCTATTGATGAAATCTTGGCACGAGCTCCTCTACCCACAGAGGATCATACCTCTTCTACTCCTCCACACACAGAGGAGTCCCCCTCATCTATCCTTTCTCTCACGGAGGAACCCAAACTTTCTATCGGTGTCATGTCATCGTATGCTTCCTAACCTTCTAAACCATCAACACTTGTTATTCTCCCATCCACAAGAGAATAATCACCGCATTCTCCTCCAATGAGAGAGAAGTATACCTCACTCAACCTATTATCTCTCCTACCCATGGGAGATTCTTCAAACATGTCACTACCTGTCAGGGATAGTTCTCCCTTAGCATCTCAGGACCCTATTGACATGATCTCGGCTCTCTTACCTACAGAATCCGAAGCCAGCCAACTCCCTGTCTCACAGACATATTTTATAGGGATTGCCACTTGACCCATTCCATCCTCTTCTTCAGTAGTCTTGTTTTTATGGTTGGTTGATCGTTTGGATTATGGTGATCATTCCATGCTCTAGAGACGTCTTCGGCTCCCTGTTTCGACAAAAATACAAATGTTTCCTGAAGACACTTCCACGATTTACCCAAAGGTATTTTTGGCAACCAAAAATACACTGAAAAATCTGATTGAAATGACTTCCTCTTCATTATCCCTACCTCCATCCAAACTTCTACCCATCACTACAACTATTCCCAAACCTGAAAAAACCTACCCACACTTATCCCCCCACCCGTATCTAGACCCATTACTACTTTGGGTGTTATGCTGACATCAAACTTTACTCACCCACATGTCAGATTGGACTTAGTTGCGTCTTCTAAATTCCTCAGCAGCATTATCCTCCTGCCTAAAAAGAAAACCCAACCCTTTAGGCAGTGTAAACCAGTTTCACCTACTACACCCTTTTCACCTTCCCCCCTTCCGTCCATCACAGGGCCTCATCCATCAATCTTGACCAAAAAATCTCATACCCAAGACCAGTCAAAAGATAAACAACTTGCTACTGCATCACAAGAATTTATTACATCTCATTCACCCAAAAACAAAACTCCCTCACCCTCACCTGTGCATTTCTTGCCACCTATACCTCCACTAGTTACCATAACCCCAACCTTGCCTATACAAATCCAACCAATGCCAACTACCCCACCTCTACCAACCACCTCCACCGTAACTTGGTTACCTCCGTGGGTAATCTGTCCTCTTCCACCATCTGTTTTTCCTTCTACATTGCGTACTCCTATGTCACCTTTACACAAGAAGGTGCAACTCAAAGATAAGGATCCGCTACCCTCCAATAAGGTAGTAAAACCAACCAAACCTTCCATCACCAACTCTTCTACCCCTCCTTTACCCAAGAAGATGCCAGTAAGACCTAAGACCACTCCACAAACCAACCTGGTAGACCAACCGATTCCCCCTCCTAGAAAGCCTTTTCCCTCACAATCATCCATACCTATACCCAAACCTACACTCATTTCCCATTGTGATCCATTAGTGGGGTCCTACGCCAATATTTTAACCAATCTCTTAGAGACTTCCCTCATCACATTACTGCCGTTTTGACCTTCTGATCCTCTCAAACCCAAACCAAAAGGGTTTTGATGAAACCAGGATTTGTGCCTATCATCATGTGCTAGGACATGATGTCAAAAATTGCAAAGCTCTGAAGACCGTTCTTCTCCAAATTTTTCCTCCTGAACAAAATTTCGATAATGATGATCTTCTTGATGAGGACCATGCTCCACCTTCACCTATCACCACACATCATCATCCTTTAATGATTCAGTGACCAATATCTCCACCCCCACAACCATTTTTACCACCTCCAAAATTTGACATTAACATGGTATGTATTAGAGAGTTGGCCAAATCACCACCCAAATGTTAGTGTGCCCTAATCATTTCACAAGGCTCTTATCCACTGCTAGGATTTCCCCCTCATTCCATTATACCTTTCATGACACACCCTCTTTATCCACCTCCCCCCAGATTCACGTTGTTACCCACACTCAGAAAGACAAAGGCAAAGAAAAAGTAACTATCCCATTAACCAACCCCATGCCCAATATACCATCTACACCCACTCCTAAGATCACCATCCGTAGACCTACATACCCTATCTATGATGGGGTCACCCATCGTGCAATGGTAAAACAACTACATAAGTCTCCTCTAAATATGTATTTGTATGATCTCGTCCAAACTTCCGAATCCCACATATAAGACTTTATTGAGGTTTTACAATCCATTGAAGTTTTACCTAATGACCCCACACCAGTGGCTTCGATTATTACCCCTCACCATGTGGCCTCACTAACCAAATCAGCTCCTTCTTCTACCCCCATGACCACTCCTCAAGTCACCGCCCCTAGCTTCTCTGAAGAGGAAATTGTACCTCTCCAGTCAGATGAACCTGATCCCTCCCTATTCATTTCTGTCTATATCGATAGCATGGGCATACAACGCATCATGATTGATGGTGGTGCTAGCATTAACATCATCTCCTCTCATGTATATAATAAAATGTGTATTCCTTATAATTGTATGCATAATAACCCAGTTATGCTATGCTCCTTCAACAATGCCATCACCTCCACCCTTGGCACTATTATCCATCATGTTCGTGTAGGCCCTCACACTATCCTAAAACTATTCTATGTCTTAGAGAGGGAATTCCAGTATAACCTATTACTCGAAAGACCCTGGATTCACGTCATGGGTTGTGTACCTTCAACTTTACACTGCTGTGTAAAATTTGAGCATAACAGACATAACTACACCATCCCTGCCGACCCATCGCCATTCAAAACTTGTAACATGTTGTACCAACCCAATGATGTACTTGTACCAGTCAAGGCATCTGCCACTACCCCCACTTCTCCTTCACCCACAAGCCCATCCACCAATGTTGCCGCCACCTCTCCCACATCTAATTCTTCTATTCCTACTGTCGCTGTAGCTTCCACAACCGACCACTCTGCTTCCCAACCAATTGATACCTCTCCTATCCAATTATCTAGTGAGTCGTTTATCGCTGCTACCCACATATTGACTACTGATCCCTTAGAAGGTTTTTCAACACCTCACTCTGGGGGAGTACCACATATACAATATCGACACATTCCTCACTCCACAAGAGTATGGGAACCTGCGCCAACACCCTAGTTATGACTACCGCGTAGGCGAGGTTTTTCCTTATGGTCCTCCCCACCTTCGCACTAATCTAACGTATGGGGGACTTGATATTTCCACTTATTCACCTGAACCTCCATCCCAAACATGACCATTTTCATCTGACCTCCAATCCCTTACTAACCACTACTTCGCCCACACTTTCCTTCACCGCTTGCAGCATGGAAAGGCTTTGGCTTTCGGTTTTTACGAATAAGGCCTGCCATACTGTCATTTCATGTACTACCCGTAAACACAATGACCGTAGTGGCATTGGCTTCACTGTACCACCTTCCAAGAAGGCCCGCATCAACCTCATTGAGGAAGAAAAACCTTCTCCACCCCATTCACCAACGTCACCATCTTCACCCACAGAGTCCATAGATCCCGAATCTATTCCCACTAACTTTTTTTTCGTAAACATGATTTCCTTGGGACCTCTAACCTATCAACGTGATGACGAGGCTCCCTCTTATATTCCCTTCCTGTATCCTGACATGATCGATGACGGTATGCCTTCTATTAATGTCATTCAATGTCAGGACGATGAGTCCATCCTCACCTATTTCAGTGAGGAAGATTCTTACATTCAGCAATCGTTACCTTCTAAGACGCAAACCATGTTGAACGAATCGACTATTGAAATCAACATTAATACTCAGGACAACCCGCACAATCTAAAGATAGGCCAGTCTTTAGATGTTACCGAACAAGAAGCTTTTACCTCTTTCCTCTAGGACCACAACAACGATTTTGCTTGGTTCTATGCTGATATGCCCGATATTGACCCAAAAATTGTGGTCCACAATATCGTAACCATTCCTGATGCCAAACCCATAAAACAAAAGCTGCGGAAAATGCATCCTCGCATTTCTCTTCTGGTCAAAGAATAACTTCAGTGCCTTCTCTCGGTTTCCTTCATCCTACCCATTGACTATCCCCAATGGATTTCTAACATTCTTCTTGTCACAAAAGCAACAGGGGGACTCTGCATTTGCATAGACTTTCATGATCTCAACCTAGCCTGTCCCAAAGATGATTTTCCCCCAGGCATTAACCAACTAGTTGATCTTACCGCTGGCCATGAAATGCTATCACTCATAGACTATTTTTCGCGTTATAATAAAATATTACTTGCTCTAGAAGATCAACACAAAACTGCCTTCATCACTCCTTGGGGGACCTTCTGCTATCGAGTCATGCCTTTTGGCCTTAAAAATGCTAGTGCTACATATTAGTGAGCCATTAATTATATCTTCTATGACATCATGCATCACATATTGGAAGATTACGTAGATTACCTTCTTACCAAATCCAAACATCGGGCTGAACACCTGACAGTCCTTAAGGTCATCTTTGACCACCTCATCAAGTATTGTGTTTGCCTTCAACCTAAGAAGTGTGTCTTTGTGGTACTTTAAGGAAAAATCCTTGGTTTCATCGTTTCTTTGTGTGGCATAGAAGTCGATTCTGCTAAAGTGAAGGATATTCTCAAAATGCCTCCACCTACTAATATTCGTCAACTTCGAAGCTTGCAAGGTAAGTTGCAATCTATTCATCGTTTTATCTCGTAGTTTTCCGACTGCTGTTAACCATGTCATCATCTCCTCAAGAAGGACGCCTCATTCAAATGGTATGATGAATGCCATAAAGCATTTTATGCCTTATACCTTCTTCAACCACTAGTGCTCATTCCTCCTAAGGATGACCAACCCTTTTACCTATACATTTTTGCCACTAACCATTCCCTAGGTGCCATGCTTGCTCACCACGACGAGCAACATAGAGAGAAAGTGGTTTGTTACATAAGTCGTACCCTTTTAGACTATGAAACTAGATACACCCACGTCGGAAAACTCTGCTTAGCCTTAGTTTTTGTCGCCACCAAGCTTCGTCATTACCTATTGAACCACAAAACATTTTTTGTAACCAATACTAACCCTCTACATTACATGTACGCCAAACCCTATCAACATCAGTGCATTGCGTGTTGGCTCATGCTTCTCTCCGACCTTGACCTCGAATTCATTAATCAAAAGTATATCAAAGGCCAAACCATCTCTGACCAACTAGCAGACACACCTCCCTCTGGGAATCAATCCTCTAACTTCAATTTTCCAGATGAATCCATAGTTACCCTCTCGTTGGATGATACCACTTACCAAATGACCCTCTTCTTCGATGGCTCCAAGTGTCAGCGTGGGGGTGGGGCTGGTGTTATCCTCATTCCACTTGATGGTGAACCTATGCCTTTATCTTTCAAACTAGATTTTGATTGTATAAACAATATCACCAAATACGAAGCACTTGTGTTGGGTCTCCAGGCTGCTTATGCCTTAGATGTTAAGTCGATCAATATCTTTGGTGATTCTCAGCTAGTCATAAACCAAGTCAATGGTATATACCAGTGTCGTAATGAAATACTTAAAAAGTATAAGCATCGTGTAGACATACTTTTGACTACCTTTTACCATTATGAACTTCAAACCACCCCACGTCTACCAATAAATTTGTGGATACCATGGTCTGTCTGCCTTCTCAGATACCCGCTTCACCTTTCGACTCTAAAATATTTGTCTTAATATAAAAGCTACAATCACCCTCTTATTTACCTCATGAGGTCTACTCCATTGGAACCATTACACCTGACCCACATGACCTTTGGTATAAGCAGTTTGCAGACTATTTTTCCCTTTCCATTCTACCTCTCGATCTCACTCGTAATGGACAACATGTCTTTCTTAAAAGTGTCTCACGCTATGTCATCATGGGTGGTCTCCTTTATAAGCACGTGTTCGATGGTATTCTCTTATGATGCCTTACAAGTTCTGAAATTCCCTACACCATCAAGGAAGTTCACGGCGGAATTTGTGGAGGCCACTTTAGTGGTTTAGTTGTCACTGAACGCATTATTTTCCTTGGCTATTATTGGCCAACCCTAAACCGTGATTGTTGTGACTATGTCAAACGTTGTAAGAAATTTCAGCAATATGGTAATTTCATTACACACCTAGTCATGCCTTATAGGTCGCATAAGACATTTGGCCTTTCTCTCAATGGGGCTTGGATCTTGTCGAAGAGATCAATCCCTATTCTTCGTAATGCCATCAATGGATTATAACCGCTACTGAATATTACACTAGATAGGTAGAAGCCATCCCCCTCATTTCTACAAAAGCTGAGAAAATATGTGAATTCATCAACCATAAAATTATTTGTGGCTTTGGTGTCCCTCACCGTCTCATCACTGATAACGGAAAGCAATTCAAAAACAAAACTCTATGAAAGTTGTGTGATGCTTTTGGCATTCAACTTAGTTTCTCATCACCTTATTACCCACAAACCAATGGCCAAGCAGAATCAACCAATAAAACTTTAAACAAAATTCTTATGAAAGTAGTTGACGATATTGGGAAGGATTGGAATACGCACATCCCCTTCACCTTATAGGCCTACTGCACTAGTATTTGCACTTCAATTTCTACTACACCTTTTTCTCTGGTCTACAGTACAGAGGCTTTCTTGCCTCTCAAAGTCCAGATTCCATCCCTTCGCATCTCACTACAAGACATGCTCAACGATGACGACTTTCACCAGGATCGTTTGGCCTAACTTCAGTTACTAGATGAATGTTGTCTCAATGCTCTTGACTATCTCCAAATCTACCAAAAACATATCAAACGAGCCTACGACAAACGTGTCCACGAACGCACTTTCTAGGTCAGTGACCTCATCCTGAAGGAAAATCACCATGTAACCAAAGAAGATAAAAGTAAACAGGAAAAATTCGCTCCTAATTAGCTTGGACCCTATATCGTTACCCATGCCTATGGATCAGGTGCTTATCGTTTGTTTTCACTCGAAGGAAAACCCAAACTTGAGCCCCTCAATGCCTTACATCTTTGACCATTTTATTATTGACATCAAGTCCTATATCACTTTTTATCAATTGACCGCTCATCCCTTGAGCATTGTTCACCTTCCATATTACGTGTTTTTGAGGATCAACGACTAAAAAAGAATCATGTGATTACCCGTCACCTTTCAGCCTTATCTTCAACATGAGTACCACGACTCTACTCACAACATGATTCTCATGGATAGTTTTTGTCTTTTTAAAGATGAAATCCCATGGTCGTTCATCACTCGAAACAACCTCTTTCATAGTTAACCTCTGTGTTCTATGGTTTTGTCTTCTAAAACAATAACCTAATATTCCTATATAGTCTTTTCCAGGACTTAAAATGTCCAAAAAAACAAAATCAGATTCAACTCCTTGACTTGAAATTCGAGCAAAAAATGATTCCCTCAAAAAGGGATATATCTTCTCTCTATCTCGCGGTTATAAATAGACTACTCCCTTGAAGGACAACTATATAAAGTCATTGCAAAAATACAATAAAATGTTCAAAAGCTTCCCACATTGATCAACTTCATGAAGACCTCAAGGAGATAATATACTCATCCCATATAGACTTCCCACATCGATCAGTCAATTAAAAATAAACAAGTACATAAAATGATGAATTTTTCGTCATAGACTTGCCTATTTTTGATCTTGGGTTTCTTGCTAGGTAAACATGCTGCTGTACACTAAGTTAAGCTAAGCCACCCAATTTCACCTCATTACCTTTTTCACCCTAATTTTCTCTCGGCTCAAGGGACTTGTCACAACTGCGACATTTCGTGATCATGTGACTTTCTTTACCCTTAGAATAGTCCATTATGCAATGCCTTTAGGGTCTTACGTTCATTATCCCCTCTTTGGTATGGTAGACTTGTTAGGGTTCTTATCAATTAAGCAACTCTTTTACCACCTCTTACCATTCACCTTCCTCATTACTCATTGATCATCCTATATAGGACCAAATCATCGACACCTATATTTTAAACGACTATACCATGCCTATGACCTAGACTCAACCGTGCCTATGACCTAACTCAATCATGCATATGACCTACATTCAATCATTCCTAAAATATACCAACCCATCCTCCTACGTCAGCATATTCTTCCCTAACTTATGGGATAACTACATCGGCCTAAGGCCCCTTTTCACCAGGGCTATGTAGGCAACACCCCTAGGGCATGTGGCCCTTCGAGGTTAGATCAGCCACTCTTTACCCTAACCTATTTTCCTCCATTTTCCTATTCATATTCTATCTTAGTTCCCATTTTCTAAAACACTTGGAAATTAATACAAACATACATATCTACCATGATTCACATCATAAAAATAACCAATCAATCATTTCACATTTCCATAATATCAAAGATTTTGGAAATCTACGCCATAACGTACATATAACTCATCATTTATTTCTCATGTTACCAATAACTTGGAAATTAAATGAAAATTAAAAACAAGACTCTATCATGCCTATACCTAACTCCATCATGCCTAACCAACTTGACTCCACCATGCCTAAATGGCCTAACTCAAACATGCCTAAGTGACCTAACTCCATCATGCCTCAACCAACTTAACTCAACCATGCCTATGACCTAACTCACCCATGCCTATGACCTAACTCCACCATGCCTAAATGACTAACTCAACCATGCCTATGACCTAACTCAACCATGCCTATGACCTGACTCCACCATGCGTAAAACACCTAATTTCCATCCATATACAACTAATAATCAAATTTTCCAGCACCAATACACCACCCACAATCATCGATCTCATCATAAAAATTTGTGTATCCATCCAATATACACTAATATAAAATAATATGAATCTCTCAAAAACTCTCATATACAGCCTCACCATCTTCGACATGCAGGCTAGCATATGATAAAAAATCTCAAAACTCTTACATACAAATGTCTCAAAATCTTCGGCACGCAGGTCGGTAGAATATACAAAAACTCAAAATCTCCCATATACATCCTCGCATCTACGGCACACAGGCCGGTATATATATCACAAAAAATAAAAAATTAGGGTGCACGGGGGGCTCAGTCATCTCCCCATATGATGTCCATCCCCATCTCATCTGTTTCCTCCTCCTCTTCTCTTGTGCTGCACCCCGTTAACATCTCTCCGCCCTGCATAGGTATCGAATTGGCCTCCGCCTATCCTGGAGTTGGGTCAGGCCTCTGTGAGCTGGTACCCTCTCCTTGAACCTGTCTATGGGCTCACTTGCCCCCTGTACTCTCTGCACTATGTGTGCGAGATATCATCCTCTCACTTGAGGCCTGTTGAACTATGTGTTCTGCATAGGATGTGATATCTATCCCGACATCCATCAAGTGATCCTGATAATATTTGGCCTCATTCAGGGCATCCCTAAATCTAGCCATCAATACTATCTGAGGTGGCCCCATCAGTCTCGAACCCTGTACATGTACCATGTGACCTTGTCCCTGACCTTGTGTTGGTGCCTGTGTTGTTGTCTGAGCTGGGACCTAGACCTGTAAGGACACAATCTGCGCCTGTGCAGTTGCCAATTGGCCCTGTAACCCTACCACTTGTGCATGTAACGTGGCCACCTCTTCCTGTGACCCTGCCAATTGCCCCTGTAAACTTGTAATATGGCCCTGTAAGGCGGCCACCTATCCCTGGAGTGTATCCCTCTGAATTGTGAGGGTGGCCACATCTGGCTGACCTGGCCAGGGTGGTGGTGCTCGTAGTTAGGCTGCCCACCACCGTATGTATGCATCTGTAAAACCCGCATCATCAATATGATGGTCGATGACCTGCTCCTCCTGCCCGATCGACACGATAGGTCGTGGTGGAGACATATGTCTCTCCATGTCCTCCTTCCTATACTGTTGAAATGGAGGTGGCACGTCCTAGGGCAACCCCAACTGTCATCTGACCCTACCAATGGGGATCATCTCATGCTCACCGACATGACACCCCTCTATCCATCTCAAAAGCTATAATCCATCCAGCTCCATTGTCATCTACATGTATGAGGGGAAGCTGACATATAGCCTCTAGATAATGTCTACACCAGATAAACCCTCCAACATGAGCCTGTAGTATGCTACATCATGTGTAGCCCTGACATCCCTGCGCTCTCCAACAACAGGAACCTACTGCCTGTAGCCTACTCAAACAAATCCCACCTCGAATGCATCCGGTCGGGTCATACCAACTTAACGCACACATACGATGTGCTTGTATGCCCAACAGTGTAAGAGAAATGTGCAACACAAGATGAACCTCTGCAACCACTCGTAGGCCCAAAGCTCCATGTATAATTGCACCAAGTATGTTGGTGCCCAAGAAAACTGGGTCCTATCCTCCATCATATCATGGAGAACCCCCATCAGTGCTTGCAGGAATCTCCCAGCCTCCGCATCTAGTGGTGCAAAACAACACATTGCCTCCATAATCAGGATAACTAGTCTCATCTCCTAAGGATGGGCAACATACATCTCTCCATAGCTCAGGCTCACGTTATGGAACCTCATCTCTATCATCCCCTCGCCAAACACTGTCAACATCAGCTCCTTTGATTCCTCTAAAGAAATAGAATACACCTGCGTCCCCACTATCAGTAACCGCAGGATCCTATACACGTCCTCTAGGGTGACTGTGATCTCACCCGTCAACAGATAAAATGTGTTTGTCGCTAAATCCCATCTATCAATGAGCACGACCATCAAGCTTGGCTCCCAAACTATGTGCCTATACCCCCTGACCCCAATAAGGTCAGCATCTATAACGTGACGCCACTCCTTTGCTGTCACGCTCCCTCGTACCGATAGTAACAACAGTGGTACTCTGTCTCTCATCCGCAACTGGTCCCTAGCCTGCAGCCAACAAACCACACCATCATTAAAAAATTGACCATATGTACCATATCACTTACCTGACTAACCTATTCCTGAAGTTCTTCTTATTTAGTTCCCCACAACCCTAATGACCTACCCCTTTTTTTCATCCCACTTTACCACCCCACAACTCTTATCATATATACATTTTACCCTACCCATTATCAACACACTTACATTTATAGCGCACAGCCTCTCTTTCACTTTCCCTCTAACCATAACCCTTTCTCGACCTATTTTTCCTCAAAAGCTGACCATCGTTGGTTAATGGTGACCAGCATCGGTCCATCACGACCAACATCGGTCACCTGTTATATGACCGATGCCGGAAATAGCTTACGGATGTCGGTTACCCTTGACCGATGTCGGTCACTATCGAGCCAATCAAACCCGCCAAACCCTCCCCCATTTTTTCCACAATTTGACCATTCTAACCTATCCACCTACACTATCCTACCCAAACCTCCCCTAGCTTTCCCCTACCCATAGTTAACCCACAGTGGACTTCCTACCCTTCCCATTTCATCAATTTTACTTCCAAATTCATAATTAATTCCTATCCAAACCTATTTCTACCCAAACTAATTTCTATAAATATTCCAACTAACAAACGCAAATTGAGATCAAATCTTACCTCATCACGGTGCCGTCGGCGTGGTGGTACATCTGGCCGCTACACCGGTGGCCCACCCGAACCCTCTCCTACCTTTGCCATGCCCAAATTAGCAAAACCCACTACTCTAATCCACCCAATCAAATTGATCCCCCTGAGCTCGTGGACCTGTCTCCCTAGCTCCTCTCACCAATTTGTACTCTCCACCTCAGCTGTGTACACTACCTTGTCCTTCTCTCTCAGAAAAAGTAGAAAAAATTCAAATGGATTTTTCATTTTCTTCAAAGTCACAACACCACAACGATTCCATAAAATACAAAAAATTTCTTTTATAAACCCAACCCAATCTGACCAACCCCGATCCTATTTGTGCCCTAGCAGACTGATGTCGATCACCCTATAACCAGCATCAGTCAACCCTTATAACTCATTGGCCTTGCTAAGCTTCATGTTTCATGCAACAATTAGTGCTAACACACCTTTTATCATTCCAAACACCCATTGAAACATACCCATAAACTCAACCTACTCCTACATCTCCTTATTGCGTCTTAGGGGTTGTTATTTTACCTATACCTTGACCTTACACATACCATGCCCTATTTTCCTGAACCCGACCTACTTGGTGTGACCATTGACCTTATGCACTTGCTACACCCGACGATGTTGTTACCTATGTTGTTTTAGCCTAACAACGATACCTCGCCTATTGTCGTGTTGTTTATCCTAACCTGACCTTTGGTGTACCAAAACATACCTAAAAGCTCCTGCACTTGACCTCTATTGTGTTTCCACCCAATATCCTATACCTTGGATACCAAAATCATTTCAACCCTATCTGGATAGACCTATCAACCTTAGCGATGGAGAGTTTGAAAGCTTTTCAACCTGGTATCATGCCGCAGTTTCCAACGTGTGTGTGCATTCAACTGCCACTACCTTTGACCCTGGCCCATTTACCTGTTTACCCGATTTTTCCTTTAACCTTTACCCAATATGCCCATTGATCTTCATTTTCCCACCTCCTCATTTTATCAAACCACTCACTGCTTCCGCCTTTCACCTCATTAGTTCCTAGTTTGAAGGGGGTTACCTTCACCCACGTTTGGGGCAACACCACCCTCACTTATACTCGACACAACCATTTCCTATTTTGTGAGCGTCACTTATCAATAGAAGTTACACAACAAAAAAGAGCAAAATGTAGACACCAAAATTGGGTCACACTCCCCTTGGTCCCCTTTTGAATAACTGACTTACATATATTCACCTAACCATGGCCCCTTTTATCCCACCTTAATATTAATTTAATCATCTATTATTAAATTAATACCCATGCTCACCGCATTTATTAATTTAATTACTTTAATTAAATGGATGCACACCTCACCTAGACACCTTGGCCAGACACCTCACCATAAACCTATTTATAACATGTTTCTATATCTAACTAAGACTTAGCCCTACCTACCTTAATGAGCTAAGACTTAGTATAACCCTAAAAGCACATGCATATTCTTCCTCTAACAATATTCCTACTTATCTAAGTGAAACATTTCATTTATACCCGACACCAACGAGCAAAAGCTGGAAAAAGATAGCCAAGATATGTTATTTTAGGCAACCTAGGATACCCCGCCTTAACCGACGCCGGTCAACCCGAAACCGACGCCAATCACCCTAAACCATTGCCGGTTACCATATAACCAGTTTGGTAACTTTGTTTGAAAGGTTGGCCACATCCTCGAGTTTTGAAGCAAAGGAAATATGCATGCAAGCAAGAACCAAATCTCTTTTGTACATCCATACAACCATCGCCAGCACCAAGACAGAACTAGAAGTATTTGCATTCACGGTATCATTCCGAGAAGCACTGCTGCGGTACTGAGCACCATTTCACAGATCAACCATCACCACCATCCAGCCACAAGACCAACAGGCACAAGTAAGTATGTTTATGATCTGTACCATTTCATATTCATTTAGATTACAAGTTTCTTCATCTCTGTTTGTTGGGCATCCATTCTTATTCTCATCCCACCATCATTATCTTCTTGTGAATCTAATCATTCCACCACCCACAACCATTAAATCACCTATATCTAGCTCCTGCATATTTATGAGTATTCCCAACACCTCCATAGACTTAATCATTCCCTTTACCATCTCTGTCCAACCATCGACAAACTTCCAAAACCAAGATTAATTCAGTTTCTATCATCCCGCCTATACTAACACCGATCACCCATAACCGTCGTCGGTTTCCTCTAAAATTGTCATCGTTCATACATGACCGACATTGGTCTCTGTATTTGGCAAATATTGCTAATAAGAGAACCTAATAATCTTTACCTAAGTGACCTAAGTGACCCAAAACCTAAACCTGACATGTCCCATCACCCTGACCATCGACCCCACTTTAGATCTGAAAATGTGTGGGAAATTTGTATAGTTTAAAAAGGCATGTCTAATAGTCCCACATGCATAGCGCAAATGCAATTATATTAGTTTATATACACAAGTTGGTTTAGTGATTAAATGAGAAGGAGGGCAAGACACCCCTCCATAATCGAGTGTGTCGAACTTGGCTGAGGGCCCCCAACGAGTAAATAGCGGGGTCCATTTGTCGGAGAACGATGTCCAAGACCGGCGTTCCCAAAAACAATTTTTTAGTATGTCACACAATTCGTCCACGTGTCACAATATAATCGAAACACTTGGCGAGCGTGCACACGTCCAACCTGCACAAAACTTCAAATTTTGTCAGTTGCCCAAAAATTTCAGTGGGCTATAACTTTTGCAAACGAGCTCCGTTTCCTACAAACAAGATATCGTCGGAATCGTATAATTTTTCTCCATGCTTTAAAAATGACTGCAACTTATTCTGAGAAGATCTTAGATTGGTGTTTCTCTATGAGGATCCTCTGGATCATTCCTCCCCATTGAGAAACTTTTGGACCCCAAAAGTCAACTTAATTGGTGAATAGGTGAGGGTATTTCTACCTCACCTTTCCGGTTTCCATCCATTTAGCCTTGTTCGGATGCATGCCTTTGAACCCAACACGAAGATATTCAATATCACCCCTTCGCGAAGTTCTTACTTTCCTATCCAAAATGATGTCTTCCTGCAACTCATCAAGATACTCAGGAGCAAAATCATCAATGGAAGGCATTATGTTAGAATCATCATGATCAACAATCATAGGTGGTTCATGCAATCTTAAATTCTCAACATTTACAACTAAGTAGATTGGCATATATGGAGGTAAATCCAACCGGAAAGCATTGTTACCAATTTTTTCCAATATTTGGAACAGACCATACCGTATAGGTTTCAATTTTTTACCTTCACCTGTCAGTCTTTCCTTGCTTATGTGAAGCCAAACTAAATCACCAACTTTGAACTTGTGATTAGTTCTATGTTTATCATGCCTAGCTTTGTACTTAGCCTGAATTTTCTCCAATTGTTCACGGACATACTGATGAACCTGTTGTATTCTCTACACAAATATTTTAGCCTTGTCAGAATCACTTGCACCATTAACAACAGTTTCATGTCCATAATATATATCTAATGGAGAATTAGGCAGATATCCATAACAAGTCTCAAATGGAGACTTCAAAGTAGAATAATGTAAGGCACGATTATAAGCATGTTGCACATAATAAAGATGTTCATCCCACAATTTAGGATGTTTGTTATTATAGCCCCTAAGTAATTGTACCACTGTGCGGTTTACAACCTCTGTTTGACCATCAATCTGTGGATGAAAAGTAGTGCTCTTTTTCAGTTTTGTGTCCATTAACCCCCACAATGTTGACCAAAATTCCCCAAGAAATCTAGAATCCCGATCAGATATGATTGAAGTAGGTAAACCAAAATTAACCCAAACAAACTGAAAAAACAAATGTGCAGTTCCCTCACCAGTTATTTGTTTAGTACATGGAACCAACACACACACATTTTGCTAAATCTGTCCACTACCACATATAAGTAATCATGTTTCTTCTGTGTCATGGGCAAGCCTCCTACAAAGTCCATGGAAACACTTTCCCACGGCCTTGTTAGAACAAGAAGAGGATTGTAAAGTCCTAATTTCCTGTTACTTGGCTTGCTTGTGGCACAAAGAACACATCCCTTAATATACCGGTTTACATGTTCATGCATTCTAGGCCAATAAAAATATTTTTGTAAATGGTGCAACTATCTTACTAACACCAAAATGACCTGAAATAAGAGAAGTATGTTCTTCCCTAATCATATGCACACGTTCATTTTCTGGAATACAAAGTTTTCCATAATGATATAACAATCCTTCATGCAAATGATAATATTTTTCTCCTACTTGTTTCCCACTTACTAGATCCTCATACACTTCTCTAAAATCAACATCATTTACATATTGTTCCTTATAACTAACATGAGCTAAAGAACTATGCTGCAAAAGAATAGATGCTACTACCACTGGTGGTCTGGATAACATGTCGGCAACCTTGTTTTGAATACCTTTTTTATACCTGATTACAAGATGAAATTGTTGCAAAAATCCCATCCACCTAAAATGTCCTAGACTGCTGCAATTTGGTTTGTGTTTGTAAGTATTGAAGAAAGTTGATGGTCAGTATGGATAATTGTTTCTTTTCCCATTAAATAATGCTTCCACTTTTTAACACTTTGAACCAAAGCATACAACTCTTTATCATAAGTTGGATAGTTTCTTACCGCACTTGTAAAGGTTTCTGAATGGTAATATACTGGTTGTTTGTTCTGCATCAAAACTGCCCCCATTGTGTAGTAACTAGCATCTTGTCTCAATCTCAAATGAATGTTGTAAATCTGGAAGTGCCAAGATCGGAGTGGTACTTATCTTCTCTTTCAGTGTATCAAATGCTTATTTGTTGTTTACCTCCCCCACTGAAAGCCCTGTTTAATACTTGTCAAAGCATGCAAAGGAGATGCAATATATGAGAAAGTTAGCAATAAATTTTATCAAGTACTGAACTGCACCTAGAAAAATTCTAACTTCCATCACATTTGTGGGTCTAGGCCATTTCACAATAACCTCTATTTTTTGCAGGATCAATTCTCAATTCTCCATTTCCTACAGTATAACCCAAGTAAATTAAAGGATATTTTTTCCAAATTCACATTTTGACATCTTCAAATACAATTTCTCTTTCCTTAGTGCATCTAAGACTTTTTGGATGTGTTTAACATGTTCATCTCCATGACTTACTGAAAATAAGAATATCATCTAAGTAGACAATAACGAAATTATCAATGAATGGTCTAAAAATTTCATTCATAACTCTCATGAATGTTGCCGGTGAATTGCACAAACCAAAAGGCATCACTAACCATTCAAACAATCCCTGTTTCATTTTAAAAGCAGTTTTCCAAACATCACCTTCTGCAATTCTTACTTGGTGATAACCACTTCTTAAGTCTAACTTAGTGAAATAAATTGCATTCTTTAATTGATCCAGTAAATCATCTATTCTAGGAAGAGGGTAACGATTCTTTATAGTAATCTTGTTTAAAACACGGAAATCAACACACATTCACCAAGTGCCATCCTTCTTAGGAACCAATATAATTGGTGAACCACATGGGGATGTACTTTGATGAATTATACCTTGAGCCCAAAAGTTCCATTACCTATCTCTTTATTTCCTCGTTCTCTACTACTGACAACCTGTACATTCCAATATTGGGAAGAGGTGCATCCTGAAGCAACTGTATCTCATGTTTGAACCCCTCTTTTGGGAGGTAGACCCTATGGATCCTGAAAAAAATCATCAAAATGAGAAACAATTTTTACCAATTCATCCTTATGTTTTAGATCGCAAGTCTCAAAAGCCATCTCATTCTCTTTTTCCTTGGCTTTGACCACCATGAGCACAAAACTTTTTCTTGAGTTTACAAGCCTTTTCATTTGACCTGCAATTACCAAGGATAGATTATTCTTTTCATGGTGAGATCTAATAATAAACTCAATTCCATCCTTTACAAGAAAATATTTATTTTCTTTCCCTATAGAAGATTGCTTTATGATCACACAAATAAGGAATTCCTAAAAACCACCCCACAAATATCCAAAGGAACTACATCCAATTCAACCTCGTCAATAAACTTATCTATAATGGAAAATCTGAAAGTACAAGTTTTAGTTACCTGTAGTTTTGCATCATCACAAACCCAGCCCAAAGGATAAGGCTTAGGATGTGGTTTAGTTTTGAGTCCTAGTTTCTTAACAACCTCCTCAGAAATTAGATTAGCTTGAGATCCACTATCAAAAAGAGTAATCAATTTTTGTATGCTTTGAAATTAATCTAATGTGGAAAATATCATATTCTTTTCTTATCATCAAGTATAGTTTGTTTACTAGAAGAAGATGCAACATCTGTAGTGCTATTGTTGGAAATTGAAAGAGTTGATTTTACCTTGAAAACTCATAGCTGTGATTTTGGTTTCATCACCTAAATCAGAACCAAGATCACGAACTACAGTGTTTGTTTTCTTTTCTTTTCCTTTCTTAACCATCCATTTAGGCTTCTTTTCAGGATGTAATTTCCAACATTTAGACTCATCACGGTTTTTTTTTACAATGATTACAAAATGGTTTTTCATCTTCCTTCTTAACAGTAGAGTTTGTTTTATTGCTTACCCTTTCCTTTTCCTTGTTCTTTCAAACCTTTCCCTTCAGATTGCTTGTTCTTCTGATTAAAAGAAGAGAAAGAGGACTCCTTTGTCATTTTCCCCTTGTGCTTCCAAATGGGTTGCTTGGACACATACTGCATCAAGATTAGTAAGACCTAAAACAAGTATCATATGCCTTAGATAACTATGCAATCCACCAATATATTTGAGCAGCGTTTCTTCTGTGTTTAGGGAAATTCCCAGAATTAGAGACCCTTTTCCCAAATTCTTTGTGTGTATTCGTGAACACTTTTTCCCTTAGTTTGTCTTAATGTTTGCGAATCCATCATAGCTTGTTGCTTATAACCAAGAGGATAAAATTGTTGCCTAAGATTTGAAACAAATTCATACCAAGAAGTGATTTCTATACCTTTGTTTTCTTCCACTTCCCTGAAGCTTACTCTCCCACCAAATGAGTGTTGTGCCACCCATCCGAAGAGTTGCCAAATGAATCTTTGCTTCATCAGCAACAATTCTCTGAACCTTGCAATATACTTCTATCTGCTTGACCCAGTTATCCAACTTCTCTGCATTTAGCTCTTCAGTATACATAGGCAATTCAAACTTGATATCTAACTTTAATGAAGGAACATCAGATTTTAAAGAGTCTCTTTTTGGAATATCAAAAATAGAGCTTTCTTATTTCTTACCTCCTATAGTTCCCTTTTCCCTTTTCCTATCTTGGTACATTTCTTCCACCATTTCCTTCATCTATTGGAATGATTGATGAAAGTTTTATTCCACTTCCTCTCGATCCACCATTGTAGGACTTCGAGATGGTCTGGTACCAATTTTGGGATCTTCCTTCAAATAACTCTCCTTCACCCTTCTTAGATCGAGACCTTGTTAACATCCAACAAACAAATTACAATCCAAAAGATGTTAATCTGAACCAAAAATCAGTCAAAACCAGCTTTGATACCAATGATATGTAAACCAAATTTAACTAGCAATTATGCACACACATTTTTCTTGCTTTGTATTGATCTTCGATGTAAAATTTGAGCATTATATCCTTTTGTATTTTTAATAAAAGAATAAAAATTGCAAGTACTATGCAAATATTGAAAGAAATGAAGAGAATTCACCAGAAATTTGACACAAGAATTGATAACGGAGTTCGGGTGCTTGAGGCCTACATCTCCGGGTCCGATTGAATGGGACCGATCTATTAAAATATTGAAAATAATTCTTTACAAAGAATTCTAAAAAATTATGACCTTCTCACTCGGTATTCCTATATCAAAAATAACAGGGGTTGCTTTTTACATCTCCTCCAAATTCCACTCCTAGCTCAAGTTATGAGCATTACAATATTTTAGCACAGACCCCCATTCTATACAAATAAAATATCACTCCTTTTATATTGTTTCCAAATAGCTGGCGCAATGGTTAGGTGCCTAAAATTTTGCATGGGAGGTCAGTTGTTCCAATCCCCTCCACTTATCTCTCCTTCTCCTTAGGCGGTTTTGTAGTGGTTTATCCCACATTGTGGGTGCGTGCAAAAAGGTAGGCATTTAATAATGCCAAAGAAGGGTTGTTGGTATTGGCTTAAGAGCCACCGTAATTGCTATGGAGTGGGAACATTTCTTGGGGTGGCACATGGTTGTATATTTTTAGGTGCAAAATAAGCCAAGGATAATGTGTGGGCAGGTTTATAAAGGATTACTATGCAATGCGTGGAATATGGTATTAATGGATTAATATGCAATGCGTGGGAATATAGAAATTAGTAAAAATGCATGTGTGAAATTTGCATAGTTTAAAAATGCATGTATAATATTCCCACATGCATAGCGCAAATGAAATTATAGGAATTTATATACACAACTTGGTTTAGTGATTAAATGAGAAGGAGGCCCAAGACACCCCTCCATAATCGAGTGTGTCGAACTTGGCTGAGGGCCCCCAGCCAGTAAATAGCGGGGTCCATTTGTCCGAGAATGAGTGTCCAAGACCGGTGTTCCCAAAAACCACTTTTTAGTATGTCACACAATTTTTCCACGTGTCGCAATATAATCGAAAACACTTGGCGAGCGTGCACATGTCCAACCTGCACAAAACTCCAAATTTTGCCAATTGCCCAAAAATTTCAGCGGGCTATAACTTTTGCAAAACGAGCTCCGTTTCCTGCAAACAAGATATCGCTCGGAATCGTATAATTTTTCTCCACGCTTTAAAAATGACTACAACTTATTATGATAAGATCTTAGATCGGTGTTTCTCTGTGAGGATCCTCTGGATCAAATCCCGCCACCAAGCATCCTGAGGTTTAAGACCCAACTTTTGAAGCATGACATACGACATCAAATCTTGAATTCTATGGATAGACAAAATGTCATAATTGGCAAGATTGAATTTCATCTTGAGCTCAGGCTAAGGATTCCAGTCTATGCGGGAAATCAAATCTTTAATGCCATGAATTCCTTTTCGATATAATTAGAGAGATTTGATGCCCAGAGTTTCAGCAAGTGGGATACTATCCTCCGTGATAATACGATACCACAAGATATTTTTGGAGTTGAAATAAATCCCAGCGTGAAATCCATCTCCAATCCAAAGAAACAAAGGATTCACAGCTTCAAAAGCCTTCCATATACTTTTGGCAATGAATGTCTCAGTAATCTTAACAGGCACTCTGGTGATAATTAAGGTATGTAACCCTACATTATTCCTACATTTTTTTTATCATAAGGAGAACCTAAGGAAATACAATGGCGAAGTAGAATTTTCCAAGCTTGATTACCTGAAAGGAAGCGCACCACCCATTTACAACATAAAGCAATGCTTTTTTGGTACACTTCAATAATTCCCATACCACTCTGATCGCGGGGTAGACAAAAAACATCCCAAGTGACCCAACGAAATCATCCAAAATTGGAGCTTTTAGACCAAAGGTAATCCCGGAGTAGTTTGGAAAGTTTGGCAAAGGAAGCCCAAAAGCGGAACCAACAAGCTAAATAATACACATGGGTGGCCACAAGAATCTTGGTACACACTTGAAATTTTCTAGCTAAAGAGAGAGATTTAGACGCCCACCGAAATAATTTATGCTCAACTTTTTCAATCACATATTGCCATAGAGTAGCAAAATTACTAGCAAAGGCAAATGGAATGCCCAAAAATTTAAATTTTTCTCCGCGGCCAATCCACTTCCAGGGGTAAGCTTTTAACCAGTCAAGCATAGGCCAACTACTTTTCCGATAGCCCAAGGTTTTAGCCATCTAAATGTTTGATCCTGAATCAAGATAAAAGATGTTAAGACATTGAGAAATCAAGAAAATTCTACTCATTTTCCACAAGGGTGAGAAAAGAATCATCAACGTAATGACCATTAATGAGAGGAGTAGAATGATCCAAAAAAAATATTCCCTAAACATGACCCTGATCAGCACGCTTAGCAATAAGATACCTGAGAGCATCGACTCCTAAGAAAAATGGAGCAGGCGCAAGAGGGCACCCCTGTATGATAGATCAGAAGAGGTCGATCGTAGAAGATTGTTGTAAATTGATAGTGAGATGAGAAGACGCATTAGAAAAAATTGTTTGGAAAGCTGAAATAAAAAAGTCACATAATCCTAACCCCTTGAGTATGGCCAGAATAAAAGGCCACTCGATATGATCATACACCTTCTCGAAGTCAATTTTAAGAAGTAAGAGCCATTGAAGATTCATTTGATCTCATTTCATTCCTTCCCAAACTGCAATAAGATTATCCAGAATGTAGCATCCTTTGACAAACCTCATCTACTCTGGTTGAATAGTCTTAGGTAACAGATCATCAATGTGAAGAGCAAGGGCCTTAGAAAGAATTTTATAAGAAACATTTAGAAGTGTGGTAGGCCGTAAGCTAGAAATCAGTTCAGGATTGCCTACTTTAGGGATGAACTTGATGTTTCCTTGATTGATGAAACTCCTTAATGAGTTGGATTGGAGGGCTTCATTGTAGAAACAAAGCAGATTGGGGCTAACAAAAGACCAAGTAGCTTTGTAGAATTCACAAGGAAATCCATCCAGCACAAGAGATTTATCATCGGTTAAGCACATAAGAGCAACATGAAGTTTTTCTAAAGTAAGAGGGGCATTGCATCGAGCACGATCATGATGAGAAAATTTGACAGGAACCACCTCAACACATTTTTGCATGGCAGACACTCGCTCATTGGTAAACTCTTGCACTTAGAAAACTAATTGATTATCTTCCATAAAAGCGTTAGTGATCTTAGGCATCTCCGTGATCCGAATCTGAACAACTTGAATAACTTTAATTTGTTCTCGATCATGTTTGACAGAAAGAGATTTGAAAAAATTATTGGACACTTTGAGCCTTGACTGGATTTGGACTCCATGGGTTGAGTGAGATTTTATGATCTTGAGCCTATGATGAATGTTAGCAGTCTACAACTAAAGAGGAGTTTCGAAAGGATTGGATTCAAAGAGAAAAGAAACCTGTTGGTATTCTTTGCGTAGAGCCAAGTCCGCACACTTACGTACCCAAGCAACCTGTTTTTCAAATTGGCAAAGGAATTAGGTGGTGCACTTGATCGCCGCCTCCCACCACTCAATCCAACTGGAAACAAAAGATAGACGTGGTTCCATATTCCAAATTTTGGCAATGAGAGGGACCACCCCAAAGTGGCTCGACAAGGAAACATCAAGAAATAATTGATTAGATGGGACTTTGAAAGGGGCCCCACGCCAAATAATCTTGAAAGAGATCAAACTATGATATGAAAAAATAATATCGGACCACATCATGATAAGGGGGAGGCCTTACATGTCAAAATCAAAGATATGCTTTTGAGAGAGAAGCACATGATCTATCCTTTTGAAAACTCGATCAGATCCTTCTCGAAGATTGGTCCAACTATACCAAGCTTGAGTCTTAAATTCTTGTCCACCAGAGTAGAGGATTGAAAATCCCCCAAAAACTTTTAAAATAATACCAATCCGCACGTTTTCCAATGCATAAGGAGGGCATCACGTTTTTTGTCAGGATGTTCAATCATATTAAAGTCACCATAAACCAACCAATAGGCAAGAGACAAGTTAACACCTAACCATTTGCATAACGTCATCCTTTATGTGCCATCATTAGAATCATAAATATTAAGATTACCAAAACAAGATCATTAATAGTCATAATCACCCACACGACCTAATTTGAAGGATCATGGCCCGAGGAGATAATTAAGGCCGAAAATCTCAGGGCAATGGAAATACTAGCACCATCTTTGCCATCAATATGCAAAGTATGAAAATGCGAAAAATTAGGAGCAATACAATTTAGCGTATTTTGAAGCCAAAAACCAAAAAAAAAATCATGTAAATAAATAATATCCAAGCTACTAAATCACTGATAAAATAACCACACAATATATTTACAAGAGGGCTATGTGAGACCTCAAACATTCAAAGAGATGAAATTCATGATAATTCAGACATGTCAAGCTCACACTGACCGTCTAGAACACCATCATCCGAGCTAATAATTACAAAATTATTAGTAAGTGGGATCTGGTTTGAATTAGAGAGCTCAACATGGATGGAGCGGAGTTTATCCCCATTTTCTCCTTGTGATCCGTGGGACACCTCACGGGCTGGACTGCGTGAATGACACAAAGGTTGAGACGTTGAAGCTAAATTCCCAAAATCCTCTTTTTGCAAAGGCAAAACCAGGGTTCATTTTAAGACACCCCTATAAAATTGAAGGTGGAAAATACCTGGCGAATATCCCCATAACCAGTTTCAGCGAAAGGTGAATTTGACAGTATTCAAAAACAAAATTTTCGCCTGGTTTTTCATGGCTCCATCAGTGACGTGCGACAACACTAGTTCGTAATGACGCACGTCACTGGCGCGACACTAGTTCATAATGACGCGCAACACTGGCGCGACACTAGATCGTAATGACGCGTGACACTGGTGCGACACTAGTTCGTAATGACGCGTGACACTTACTCGTAATGACGCACGACACTGGCTTGTAATGACGCGCGACATTGTCTCCTACTGTCACGCGTCAGTTTCTGTTAATGATGCGCAACACTGCCTCCTACTATCACGCGTCACAGGCCCCTAATGATGTGCGTCATTTACTCCTACTCACGCGCGTCACTGGCAACTATTGACGTGCGTCAGCTATGACTGTTGTAGCATGTCAGCTAAGACCTTCGACGCGCGACACTGGCTTCTATTGACGCGCGTCACTGGAACTTGTTGACGTGCATCAAAGGTATTAGCTGACGCGCGACAATAGAAGGAAGTGACGTGCGTCAGTAGGGGACAGTGTCGCGCGTCACTAGGTGCCAGTGTCACGCGTCAAAGGTCTTAGCTGACGCGCAACAATAGTCATAGCTGACACGCGTCAATAGTAGCCAGTGACGCGCGTCAGTGGGAGAAAATGACGCGCGTCATCAGGGGCCTGTGACGCCCTATTTATCTTATAAATACCCTTGTGCCGCTCATTTTCTCGTTTTCGTTTTCCTGTTCTTGAATTTTTGCAGGTCTAAATCATTGTCAAAGACGTAATTACAGCTATAATGTCGACTTCACATGCTTCCCAATTGCAAGTTCAGCAAGAAAATCAAGAGAATCCAACTCAATCGATTTCGAAGATCAACTACAGGAATCCCTTATGCCCTCACATCCATACGGCTTTAAAGATGTCTTCAGAATATCAAGCTTTGATGGAGGAGTGTGAATTTACAGGGCTTGTTAATATGCCCCATTTCAAAACAGATCTGGATATTTTGAATTACCTTCTGTCATGCTACAATTCAGAGGACGGTATTTTTTATGTGACTCTGAACGATGGCCAAATGTTCCAATTCACTATTGAAGCAAATGACATCCATCAATTTACGGGCCTTCCTTTCAGAAATTTACCAATTTTTACAACCAAGGCAACACTCCTGGAAGAAGACAAGAAATTTCTCGAATCAACGTACGATTTCCATGTTGATTGTAAGTATAATTCGTTTTAATTCATATTTTTTTATTGTTTTTTATTTTGATACAATTTGCTGTTATAAATTTATAGTAATTATCACTGTTTCGCATTTGCAGCCCATGTCAATAAATCCAGGCGTGGTGTAGATACACAATCAATTGCACACCACTTTCTTGCTGCACTTATTTCATTTTTTCAAGCCAGAATTGTTTTGCAGGGTCGCCAAACAGATATACCAAATTGGGCCATCGCATACATTTGTGCCACTATCTCAAACGACAATTCGATTTTTGCACATATCTATCCAAAAAAATAAGAACTGACATAATAAATTCAAAACTCTCAGATAAACATTTCATTTATTCAACAAACTATCTCCTCGGCTTCTACTATGAGGCAATTTTAAATTTAAAATATAAAAAAATTCCTACTTGCTCTGATGAGGCTTTGAAGAAATTCTCAATTCCATTTGAAGAACAACAGGTATAAACTATTTAGTTTGTAATTGTATTTCAATTTTCGACATTACAGTGTAGTTATTAAAACTTAATTTTAATGTTTTGCAGAGAAGATATCTTGAAGCCCTTCCCCGAAAAAAGAAGTTATCGAGAGGAAGAGGCCAACAACACGCGGAGGCTTCGGGGGACTCCCAATCTGAAATGGAAGCTCACTCCTCTCCAAACCCTCAACAGTTTGAACTCGTTAAACGCCAGAGAAGTAATACATTCTCATATATTATTTACAAATTCCAAAGTTGCATATTTATTTTTCAATTTAAATTTTAACCAAATGAATTAACATTATTTAATATTGATGAATTGCAGGGACTTTGGAACCTTCTTCCCCAACTCACTCCATACAGTCGCATGCATTCATATCTTCTAAACAACCACTGAGTACAACTCCTACAAGGCCACCCGTAGCACCGAGAAAAACAACCCCTCGACAACAAGGTACAACTTTTCTATAGTACGTTTAATTTCGTAGTTTTGACTTTATGAATTGTTTTAATATTTTTCATTTTTTCTTGTACTTTTCAGCATATGTCAGTCATGATCAAACCACAGCACCGACACCCACTCAACTATTAATTTTTAAAATGCCAACCAGAGGAACAGTGAAAAAGAACATTGGTAAACGCATGCCTTTTCTCCGGCCCCTAGTGGGACACTAAACCTTGCCTCCTCGTTTCGAATTCCAACTCTATCACTTGGTGGCTTGCCCAGTGCAACGGGCATATCTGTTTTGAACAATATAAATTAGATGAAGATTATTTGGGCATTGATAGCAATGACCCAACTGGTTTTTTCGATACCCACGAGATGATTCAAGGCCAGCAGGTATACTTCAAATTTCAATTTTAATATGCTTTACAATTTTTAATTACATTCTGATTTAAATTTATTTATCTAAATCTTGTTTAATTTTTTCAAAAACAGGATCAGGCCACCCAAAGGCAGAAACAAGGAGCAGTTGATCTTGGTGAAAGCCCCCATTCTTCTCCAGCAAGATCATCTGCATCAGATTCAGATAGTGAACAGTTGCCACGTTTTCCTTTGGAGAACTTAATTGGTAATGATTGTCAATCCCATGTCAGTGAGTTTATTATTCCTCATAGCCAACAGCTTATAGAATGGGAGAAAAGGGCTAAAGTTCTTCTCAATGAGATTATTAGTCGTTATGAAAATTATTGGCAACGGGATAGTTTATACACTACAGTCCAGAATCAACCTGCGAAGATGGATTCCTTACTTACCCAAGTAAGATGTGGGACTGTCATGTTTAACAACAACTATAAAGACGACATTTTAGATAAGGCACTAAACAAATTGGAAAATATTAGTGCCGAGGCCCAGGCATATTTTAACAAATGGTCCAAGGACAAGGATTTGGTATCAATCGCAAATGCCGAAAGAGATAGAGCGGTTGTAAGTACTATTACATTTAAACAATAATTTGAAATTTTGAATTTACATTAATATTTTGAATTGACATTACTCTTTTTGTGCAGTTGAAATATGAAAATTTGAAGAGTCAGGCGAAGGTTTTGCAAGTTCACTTGGAAACAACAAAGAACAACTTATCCACAGCAAAAAATTTGAAGCAAAATATTGTTTTGGTTAACAAACAAAACAATACACTAAAGCGGATAATTAAAGAGCATGGTCTCGACCCTGACATATTATTCAAAGCCAAAGCAACTGCTGATCCAAATTTGCTGTCGCATGGAGATGCAACAAATCAAGAAGAAAGAATTATAAAAAACCTGGACAGTGCTACAGAAGATCTTATAAGTTCAGGGGTTATTTCTGGTGTTGGGGAAAGAAGTACATCCACAGTGGAAGAAGCCGTTGGGGAAGAGAGCAGAGTAGAATTTTATAAAGAAAAAGAGTGTTTTGAAAATTAGAAACTTTTATTATTGAGGAAACTTTATATATTGAATTTGAAAACTTCTACTATTGAGTATGTACTATGGTATTTGAATTTAATTATATGGATTTATATAGTCTTTAATTTTAATTGCATTAGATGATGATTATCATTAATTATATGTATGTTTCTTGTTTACTTGCATTGTCATGAATTGTATGTAGACGTAGATGATGAATGATGATAACTGATAATTAATGATAGATGATGATGAAAGACGATGATCAATTTAATGTGTATAATGTAAAATGTAGTGCCTAAATATCTTGTGGGACTTTAATTATCTTGAAAATTATGTTTTTGGGAAAAAATAGCAACTAAGATTTGAAGCAGATCTTTAGGATTTCTCCTTAATAGACCTATGGTGTAGGAAAATTCTATTTTAAAGAGATTCACCTCTATATAAGTGCATAATCTCTCATTAGAGAGGTTGTTTGACATCCAAAATAGTCAAGACTATTTGTCAGAAAATAACGTTTTGCTGGAAACAATCAAGACCATGGTTTAAAAGATATGGTTTTGTTATCATGGATATTGTTTTGTGTAGAGTAGATTGACAAGTTGCTGTAAATAGTCAAGGTTATGGAGGCTAGATTAACCAAAGTTGGAATAACCATGTGATTAAAAGATAGGTCAAGCTCGATATAGAACTTGAAGTTTAATGTAAAACATATAAGGTTCTTATCATGAAGATTAGTCTTTATAGATCAAGTTCATAGGTTGAAGAATCCTATCATTTTTTAATATTTGATAAGGGTGAAGAATATTGTGGATTAGAACTGGGAGGCTATAAGTTGGAATAATTTTGAGTGTGTAAGAAAATATTGAAGGTTGTAAACTAGATCATACCAAACTATGTGTGTAAGTATTTATGTAGAGCCTTGAAGAAGGCACACTACATTTGCAAGATAGTTTGAAGAAGGCACACTACAATGTTCTAGTCAGTTTTATTACTAGAAAGGATTTTTATTAGATAAAGACTCTGTCAAGTTGATTTAAATAGTTGATTTAAAGACTCTGGAAGATAGCATTAGAATTGAGTTTGAATAACTTCGTGTTAGAGGATGATCATTATAAGTCTAAAAATAGATTCTATTTCTTCATGGAGAAATCGTCACTGGTAAGAAATTAAACATAATTGCAAATATGCTAGGGTTTAGCTTACCTCTTGCGTATTAGATTGTTGTGAAATCATCAAGGGTAACGTGCTAGATATTTTTTTTTCCTGACATTGTAGATAGAGGGGTGAGTTGCCTGACATTGTCAGTCCTGAGAAGTGCCAGAAACAGCAACATCTTTAAATATATAGACCAACAATATCTTTAAATAAATGATAACAAGAGCTGAAACAATGTAAAGTAACAAACAATAAGATGATGTTGAAAAAGATACCTATTTAAAATTGAAATCATCCCCAGTAATGTGCTAGATCTTTATCTTAATAAAATTCAACAGAAAAAATGGATAGTAGATGATGGGTGATTTGCCTGACATAGTCACTCCGGAGAAAGTAACAACTTCCTCGGACGGATGTCAACCACGTTTTCAAAAAATAAAATATCGTATTTAACTAAATCTAAATCTATAAACATCTTAATGATAACCAGAGCTGAAAAAAATGAATATAACAAACAATAAGATTAAGGGGAAAAAGGATACCTCCTTAAAAGTTTGAAATCATCACTGCCCCTGGTAATGAGCTAATATCTGTGTTTCAAAAAACCAACCCAACACGAGAATGGATTAGTAGATAGATGGGGTGAATTGCCTGACATTTTTAGTATATAGACCTGTAACATCTTTAATGAAAACCAGAGCTAAAAAAATGAATAGTAATAAATATAAGATTAAGGGGAAAAAGATACATGCTTAAGATGAAATCATCACTCTGCCACTAGTAATGGCTCGATCGTGTTTTAAAAAACCCAATATTAGAAAATGGATTATTAGATT